>CM024585.1:27178999-27770636 GCA_014182565.1 Eucalyptus marginata | reverse complement strand
TGTCATGGCTCGCCAGATCCAGGCGAGCCGAGCTCAGCCAAGGCCGACAAGCTCGAGGCTCACCGGATCTAGGCGAGCTTCGGCTCCGTCGAGGTCGGAGAGCTTGTTGCTTGCCCGATCCCGGCGACGACGGTGAGGCGGAGCTTGCCTATGGCCGTCGCCAGCCTCCCCATCACCATCTCCACCACCGTGCACCAGAACACCTACACGTCCAAGGGGGAGCTCGAGAAACTGGGAGGGGTCGAGGTCGACCAGGCCGCCGAAGGATATGTAGACCATGCAGCGGGGCGGATGGCCGTGGAGCCAGGTGGAAACGATGGAGGTGGTGGTCGGGGTGAAAGGGTTGATGCCGTGAGCGGCATTGTTGAGGAGGAGTTCATCCGGGTAGGGGAGAAGAAGGAGAGAGAGGGTGGACATCGGTAAACCATATCCGACCCAAATAAGACCTATTTTGTTTGGGTTTTTTTTTTCTTAAACTCATCTATGACCATATCTTAATTTTAAGATGAGTCACGTGTGACCCACTTTCATAAATGTGGGTTAAAATATGGCTCTCTAACCCATTTTAACGGCGCTAGTTACGAGTAAGTGGAGAAGAGGGCCTTGCGAGAGCATTTCCATAGCTATCTGAACACAGACTTTTCTCGATACCGTGCACGCTTGGTAAAAAGAGCCACCAAACGTTTTGCATCAGTCTTTCTCTATGGGATGAAGACAAGGAATTAACAGATGCAAAGATCTTTTCTTACTAGAAAACGTGTCCCACCAAATAGTCAAAGTGGGAGGGGTTGATGCTAAGAATGCCCTCTTGTCTATCTTTCAAAGGATAGATTGTTAGATGCGGGCATTTTCTCATGCTAAAGGAAGCAAGGAGTAGGAGGAATTCCCTTTATAAAGTAGGCCTTTTTGAGAACTAACTAGAGTCGACATTAATAGGATCACAGAAGAAGATGTATCCGATGAATGAATGATTGTTGCTCCTCCCACTCACACGGGTTCTTCTATTGAATGGAGAGGTTCCCCTTCTTCCATGTGAGGCGGGGCCTATGTAAGAGTAGAATCTAGGTAGAACGCTTATTCCCACCTTGTTTTAATGCTCTTTCTGATGGTATTCAGGGTGCTATACCTCGGAAAGTATGAAGCCAAGGAAGTAATTAGATACATATCTACTTCCTTCCGATGGATCAAGAGTAGATAGTTGTCTCATCAATAGCCAAAGTCAACACACTTCCAATCAATTCGAACTACTTGGATTCCTAAGCAACTTGCTAAGTTGTACGTGGATGAGATTGTGAGGCTGCATGGCGTACCTATAAGAATACTATCTAACCGATATGCTAGGTTTACTTTGCGATTTTGGAGTAGATTTCAACAAGTCGTGGGAACTAAGCTACACTTTATTACTACTTTTTACCTATAAACAGATGGACAATCTGAATGAGTTATCCAAACGTTAGAGGATATGCTAATAGCTTGTTTAAAAATGTTTTTGCCTTTTCCTATAGAAAGTATATAGGAAATTTATCGAAAAATCAAAATTTATTACAATTATGCCAGATTAATTCTAAACCTTTTGATTGAGTTCATTTAATCATAAATTTTTTGATAATTTACCAATTCCGCTCATCCAACCACTTTTGGTAGGAAATTGCTAACTAAATTGGTCTAATTGAAAAATTTATGATTAAATTGACAACTAATGCAATAAATTTAAGAATTTCATAGTACTTTTCTCCAAGATTCTCCCATTACTCTCTTTCAAAAATTAAGTTAATTTTTCAATATTCCAATTACTTTTAATATTTTTCTGCATGGACCTAGTAGATAGTATGTCATTCTCTTTTAAAATCATTATCTGCACGATAGGCAATGCACAAGGCTCCCACTACGCCAATTTTGGACTTAATCCACAGTCCCATAAATTACTAAAAACTAATGATGTACCGCTTTAATTTTCAAGTTACTCTATCAAATCGATCGCTTCATGCTCTGCTAGGTATAAATTTACACAAGATACTTATACAAGGAGAGGGATGTCGCACGCCCTACAAATTGTACATAAGATACTTATCTCACATTTAGCAAGTCAATCCATTGAAACAAAGTCTGCTTACCAGATTTGTTATCCAATATTAATAGGTATTTTCAATAATTTTGAGTCACGTCAATTGTAACTGTGCATGAGGTTCAATAACACAAATTACAAGTGCATAAATAATAAGAAAATGTTTACCAAATTACGGTCCAATCCCCGATGATGAGATTAAGGAAGATGAATGCAAATGCGAGCAAATCTCCAAATCGTTAAGGACGATGCTAGGTACCTAAGCTCTCACTAATGTTTTCTCTATTCAAGCATGTATGATGGAGGTTTTGGCTGAACATGGAAAGAGGGAGAGACTTGACCAAAAGGAATCATCGCGTGGCTGCTCCAAGGAAAAGTGAAAAATGAAAAATTCATCCAACCTGCTATGAACAAAAATATTTAGATATAAAATATTATTAATAATGAAAAAAAGCAATTTCGTTAATTACTGAGAATGATACGAGCAGTTTTCTAAATTATTTTAAACAAATGAAATCTAAATGCGTGAATAAGACTGGTGATGATCCCTTCTCTCTTCTCCGTCATGATTGCATTGTGCACTTTCTCATGGTCCAAAAGCAGAGAAATGAAAATTGCGCCCAGAACATTTAGAGCGAAGGGGCTCTCCAGAGAAAGATGCCACTTAACTGTGACGACGTGACGTTTTTAGTGGTTGACAATAAGTGCTGAACCCTCGCACGTGTGCAACCGCACGCTCCGTTCTCTATGACGTGTTGAAGACCTTATGTTAAAACGGCGACGCGTTTCGCTTTTCACCGTGCACCGATAATCGGCAACCTGCGCACAACGACACCAAACAGGATTCTATTTTTCAGCTTGTCTGAATGCAATCGAACTGGATTTTCCAGATCATCCCATGTAGTGCTTGATCGGGGTTGACTTCAATTAGAATTATCAAACGAATGATTCAGATCGAGTCATAAATAATTCGATTCAAGTGATCATAATATAAATTTCTTAATACATACCTAATCTGATCTATATTGTTAAAATACTTTCATACTTAACTAAATTTAGGGAAATTATTTCTTATGTTTTTTTTTTTTTTTTAAATTACTGCTAAAACACTTTCATGCAATATAATGTAGTTGATAATTTTATAACTTAAACAATTTTCAAATTTTTAATTTATAGTTTTTAATTTATTTAAATTTTCTGAATTTTTATATTTTTATTTTTAAATTCTCTTTCTTTTCTATTATTTTTTACAAAATTAAAAAAAAAAAAAGAATATTATTTAGTATCGTCCTAGTCAGTATCGGCCAAACGATGAGCCCTCCATTTAATATTATTTTGTTTTTAAAAGCTAAAACAATGCACCATTAAATATGAGTTAAGATATGGGTTCCAGACCCATTTGCCACCACTAATATTGATAATATTGTGCATCAGACTGAGAGATTATAGCCAAACAGTACAAGACAGTAGATTTAACTATGGTAGAAAATCGAGTTCAAGGTTTTTATTCCTAGCCAAAGCTAATGTAACCAACACGACCAAGAAGGGACCATTGTAATGGAGGTTCGGATCGGATCAAAGGTCAGGTTGATTTTCTACTCCTCCTCCATCCCCTACTTCCGGGCAAATGCTCGGACGATTAGTTTCCTTATGGATTGACTTATCTTGTTTCACACTTTGCAATGATCTTCGACGCGACAACAAAGACAACTCAAGATCCAGCAAGCAGTTGATGATCTCAGCCTTTTGCGGCGCCGGTGTGGACCGGCTCGTTTATCTTTTGGCATGCCTTTCGTAGAAGGCCTTAATTCTCCCCATGCCATCTTGGAGAGAAAATGGCTCGACAGCAAAAGTGACGCGAAGCCAGTTCTTCATTCCAAAAGCTATCCCTGCAAACCCGAATGTCATAGATTATTATCTTATCTGATGGATACGGACGGTGCTTGAGAAAAGCAAGAACCCTGCAGCGAAAATGGGATGGGTTTGCAATGGAATTATCTGAGCATTAGTTCGCAAGAATGCTGTGAGTGAATTCAAATGAAATCAATGATCCTTTTGTTCTTCCAAAATTAAAGCCCTCGGAAAACTTTGAAGTACGTTATTCATCAGGACTTTCGCTCTGAAGGCCCTTGTAGCATCCTTTAGCCAGTGGCCCAGTGTGCATTACACGAAACAAACGTCAGGGGATGCGTTTGAAAAATTCAAAAGCCGAAAGAAGTTAGAAAAATGAAGCAGATGCGTAAAAAAGCATCAGCATATTTTCCTTTCACTGGCAATTGGAGAGGCTGAGTTTACCAGGCAGAACAATGACAGATTCTTCTTTAGCCAGTTTTATGCAGAACTCCATATCATCCTTAATACCCTCCAACAATGATAAATTCAACTTGACCTGTCACGATGGCATCTCTCACTTATCAAGAAAAATATAAATCACATAATTGTGTACGCCATACCGATGAAAAAAAAAATACATGCATACATGATGTACGTGTGTGTATATTATGCCCGTACCATTACAGACATGCCTCCTTCTGGCTTTTTTGGGCATGTGATGCAAGGAATCTCTTGAATCTTCTCAGAACATATGCCTGCAGCCTCTCTTAGTATGCAAATGATTTTTGGAAAAAAATCATCATCTGTTTTCTCAAGTATGTGAGGGACTGCCCCCTGTTAGAATTACAACGAAGAGTGGAAAATAATTAGCTATTATTTGATAAGGGAGCTAGTTGTCCACAAATAAAAGTTAGCAAGCATTCTCGCAAGGGTTAAATGAAGAACAATATCTTATCAAGTGAAAGTGAGTTGAGATTAATCAAGCCCAAAGACTGAGACAGAATATCGATCACTTTTAAAAGGAATATGAACAGCTTGTGCATTACAGTCTAAAATGACTGAGAAAAGTAACATACACTTCGAACCTAAAAAAAAAAAAAAAGAAAAAGAAAAAGGTAACTTACACATGATGACTGTAAAGAGGAAACACGTAAATAATTGGGGATCTGTTTTGGGTGGGACTCTACATTGCTTTACGATATACATTGTCTTAATTATCCATCTTCAGAGAGAAAAAGCTCTCATTAACTGGTCATTTCCTGAATGAATTGCCAAGAATATCCACAACTCGCTCTGGTAATGATACAAAAATAGTGCAGACAAGCCTACCAAATAAATCATTTTGAAAAACAGCATACGTCTTCAAATCTGAAAGTCGCTGGTTAATTGTCTGGAGTAGTTACGTACCTGGATAAATGTAGGAGGATCAGGGGATATCTCCAGAAATCCTTTAAGGGACTTAAGAACCTGTAAAGAGAAAAGGAACAATCAAAGAATCCTGTCACCGACCCTAGCAGTCACATAATTTGGCCCAAAAAGATATTGCAATCAAGCGAGCGATTGCACTCATGTATGCACAGATTGAGAGAGAGAGAGAGAGAGAGAGAGAGAGAGAGAGAGACCTCAGAGTCTTTCAGAAAACCATTGGGATCATTTGTCACAAGCCAACCAAGTCGCCAACCTGGAACAATCCACCTCTTTGACATTGATCCCAACGTCAAGACAGGCGCGATGGATCCAAAAACACCCATGGGAACAAATGGTGTATCCCCAAAAGCTAGATGACCATAGACTTCATCTGCAATTACCATAATCCCAAGCTTCCTTGCTGTTTCGGCAACCTTTTTTTCAAACATGAAAGAAAGAAAATGATGAACAACAGTTAATGCAACACAAATGTGGATACCAAAGATTATAAAAGTGACTGGTCACAAATCTATTGAGCTTTTACTGCCTGAGATAAACGAGCACCTCAAGAGGCAAAGTAGCTCTCTACATTAAGCTCCAGTGGAATCTATAGTCTCCATTCCAGCTTATAATCATAGATTTTTCCATGTTCACAAGACATCTACTTGCTAAGACACGAAGAAATCTCAAACAAAATGCAAAAGCAACCTTCTTTAGATGCTGGTAGCTGTAGACATTTCCACAAGGATTTCCGGGATTGATGATAACCATGGCGACAGTACTCTCATCTGCAAGATCCTCAACACCCTTGAGATCAACCTCCCAACCCTTATCTGGAAGAAGATTGAAATACCGTGTCTCAAGATGGCTGTGTTTAGCACGTGCATCATAGTATGGGTATCCAGGTCTTGGAAGCAAAATATTGGCCCCAGGGCGAGCGAGAACTGTTAATATGGCTTCAATTGCTTGTGTGCACCCGAGTGTCAGATGTACATCATCTGGTGATAATTTGTACGGGAGATCACGAGAGAGATAATCAGCAATAGCCCTGTGGAATTTGGTGCCCTGGGTTAGTCTAGCTCACTGGCAAGTGAGGTCTGGAAATAAATTGGTATTCAGCCTACAGAAAGCACCTAGATCAACATATTCATAGCGGCGTTTCCACAAAATTCAATCTTTATCCAGGCAATTAACAACGACTACTTCTTGTAGTCACTAAAGCTTGGTTTCATCATTTACTCTCTGTTTTCAAAGCACGCTGCCTTTGCTAGCAACATGATGATTTGAGATGATTTACAGGATAGTTGATATTGATTGGCAATAACAGCTACCATGCTATTAAGATACAACCATGAACGAAGCAAAACAACTGCCAGAACTAGGCATTTTGCATTCGACCCTTTGCGGTCGTTGCGAATGAAACAGAACACACAATAAGGTCCAAGAACCTCTATTGGGTCGCCTTTCAAACTAGCCACTCATCAGCCTCTCCATCATTGACTCTTTAACCATATAATTTCTTAAGTCCTGCATGACCACATGAACGTAAATCCCGGTGATTTTTAGGGACACGGCTCTGTCGGTACCTTAAACACATCGACAATCGCGACTTATAGGTACGAGGAAGATCGAGAATGCGAAATGACATGCCTAGCGAATATGGCGGCGCAGCTAAACAAACGGTCCCGACCATAAGAAGCACGAGCCGGTCCGTGCCATCACCAAGCCTCTACAGAGCATATTATCTGCTCGTCTCAAGATTTCACAAGGTGCCGCTTTTTATTCCCCTTTAGATTCTAGCCAAAAAGGGCCGCGAAGACGACACCGCTTTTTTACCTCCTGGCGGGAAGAATACCGACGCTCGGGCCGTAGCAGTTGAACTTGGCGGAGCGGAGGGCGTCAACGACGGCGTCCTCGGCGGCGGGGGCCGTGCGGAAGCAAGGGAAGGAGGAAGGGTCGCCGTAGCCCAGTGGGACCACGGCGCGGCCGTCGCCCGCGTCGAGGTTCGCCATCAGCTGGTAGAGGATGCCGCGGATGGTGATGTCCGACGCGGCGTAGAGCCCCTCATCGCCCCGGAACTTCCAAGCCGGCGCCCCGTTCTCCATGCTCGCCTCCTTGCCCTCGCCGTTCCCGCCGGCCCCCGTTGAATTCGGAAGGTTGATGATGATGCTGATGGTGATGGAGATAAGAAAAAGGACGAAAGTGTCGTTTTGCAAGCACAATGGCTGGCGCGAAGCGTCTCCAGCTGCTCGCAGTGCAGCTGACTGCCCCAGGAAAGACACCACGTGACTGGGATCCGGCAACACCATCATCGACTGACTACTACCAGACATATCAAAATGGATCATATATTCATTTCAACGTATCATTAGGCGTGTCAAATTAGATTATGAGCCAAGTGGATTTATTACCTTATTTAGATTCAACTCACTTTTGTAACTCTCTCTTGCCTTTATTTTATCTTACACTTGTTCACTTCCGCATTTTCATCATAATTTGGGTATTAGTGTTTTTAAATTGGATCACAGTGAGTTTGGTCAAGCTGAATATAGGTCACCAAATATGTATAATTGGGTTGAACCATTATCAATCCGACCCACTTGTCTAACCAATCTATCGGTCACAATTACAAACTACATCATGAATCTCGTTTTACTTGACGCCATGTATGTATGAAGGCCAATTTTGATTGATTTGAATTAACGGACATGCTGTACAATATATACAACTTGACTTGAAGCAAATACTTACTTGATCATGTCAATTGCAGCCATTCATCGTGTAATCTCAAGTCTCGTAAGGTTGGTCGATACCGTCGATCACTCATTCTCATATTCCTCTATTAGAGTTCGACCAAAGAAAAAAAATATGGGAGGAACAGCAGAATCCGAACATTCCTTCGTTCGTTTGAATTTTTTGTAGCTCTTGAATTTCAAAATATACACTAACAATGCATGTTGTCATTCTACAATAATTGACACAAGCGGAGATAAAAGGAAAGACCAAAGGACTGCGCCATCTTCTCATAAAAGCTACAACATCAGGCGGCCCGTTTTCATTGCATTTAAAGATGATTACTTGTTTAAACAGCCGATTAAGCGATTACAATCCGTTATATTACTTAATATATCGATTTCTTTATACATTCCATCCTTTTTCGAATCTTGAAATTGTTTGTCATTGTTGGAGCTCCACTTGGGTCCACACCAACAATGAGCATCAAGGTCACTTTTAGCATCCAAAGCAATGTCCTAATATCAAATGGGATTTTTCTAGATTATCTCGTGACAAAATGGCCTGTGATCTCAAAGTCTAATGATAGTATAAAGTCGGGGTCGAGACAATCGGAGATTTAACTCTGATGTAAAATCAAGAGTGCTCAACGAATTGACCACCTTGTGACAGCTCTTCAAAAAAATTCTAAAATGTGAATGCACTATTTTCACGATTATTAGAGCTGTTATGGAAATTATAGGTATTGCATGTTTTTTCTATGAAAAATGGAGACAAAGGAATGTGGGATCCCCATAAACCATAAGTAAAATAAAGATATGTATATCTCATATTAACAAATTTGGAATTTAAGTGGTTGAAAATATAATGATCCCAAATTGAACATGTTTAATAAGTGTCACCGGATCGCTCATCAGCACAATCCAAATATGAAATGTACATAAAGATCATAATTATGAGTATATGGTGTTTTCACACGACCGCACCCACCGACTCCACGAAAGAGACGGGTTCTTGTGATGTGACCGGCTTGATTGAGCAGGTCAATTAAGAATTCAATTAATTTGTTGACTATGGAAAAAGAAAGGAAAATAATAAAAAAAAAAGAAGACGGGCGAGAGACTCTACATGTATACGCAAGTCGCGACAATTTACTCACCGGGCCGCATTTAGAAAACGCCGAGTGCAGATTCCCATTCTCATTGTCTGTTGCTTGCTTATCTACTGAAGTAATCTTTGATTTGTCTCTGGCTAAGTAAGATAACCATTTGATTCTCTTGAATTCCTGAATATCTTAACACGTCGGGGCTTGGGAAAGAGGAGAAAGAAAAGATCATTTGGGTGGATTAGGTAGGGTCTGGGAAATTATTTTAGGACAAGATGCTGTCTTGGACTCCACCTGTGGGAGGTGGGAAAAGTTTTTAAAAAGTTCTAAACATATTATATTGATGTCAATTTAGTTTTAAACTTTTCAATTGAATCAATTTAGTTATAATTTTTTTTTGTATTTATATCAACTGAGTCTATCTGGTCAATTTAGGTCGGGAATCTCTAATGTTGTCGTCAGTCATCATATGTGATAGAGACGATATTGATATTGATATTAAAAAAAAATCATGATTTTCGAGAAAAAAATAAACAAAAATTTATATAAATATGTCAATGTTCGCGTCGGCTGTACCACGTAGAATGGCTGATATTCATATTAGTAATTTTCGGCTTAAATTAGTGAGATAAACTCGATTGGTACAAATTGACATAAATACAATAAGTTTAGGATTTTTTTTTATACCTTTTTCGTCATGAGAGGTGTTCAAACTTCAACTTTGCTTATCTACAATCACGGAGAGCGAGAAAGGGAGAGAAGCGCACCAAGAGGAATCGACAAATTCGCACGACCGTGGGGACCTAAATGTCATCCTTTTCCTCCATAGTCTATTGGGCGAATTTTGCTTGGAAAGATCCAAACATGAACTAAAGGGCAAATGTAGGATTTTTCATTAGTTTTGAGGAGGAAGAAGAAGTCTTCTTTAACGCCAAGGCTTGCATTAGAAGTCCGGCGTCTTCTAATTTCAGGCCCGTCGACGAAATATCATCTCGACCCAAGTCGAAACTGAAAATCACTGCCGCTCCCGACTAGAAAATGGACGAGAGGCATGCGCAAAACCATCCCTGAAAGCATAAAAGAACTGTTATCGATGATCATCAGCGATGGAATGGTGGTTGCCGTAGCTGCTCCATAGAGAAATGCATTAAGGATGGCTTGCCTTTGTCCTGGATAGTATGTTTGACGCAAACTAGAAGGAAAATGCTTCCAAGTCTTTGGAAATGACTTCAATTTTGAAGCTTTTTAACTGCCCGAAATCCCACATTTCAGATGGCCTGAAGCACTTCCGCTGAGATTACTTAATTTAGTTACGTAATGGACATGCAAGTTGCTGAGAGAGGAAGACAAACTCAATTCGCTCTTGTGAATTTGCCAAGGGACAATGCTCGAACCTAGAGCGCAAGCACAATTCCCATGGAATGGACTTTTCATTGGTAAGTATCCATGAAAATGACAAGATGGAGATGTCTCATCTCCCGAAACTTGATTGGTCATCATTGATGTGGACTTAAAAGAGCATGTTTGTTTGGTTTGGAATACAAGTAAATGTGTCGCATGCATCGGTGAGTAATTGTGATAATTATACAAATGGTATTTGAACTTTACTCAATATACAATATGGCCTATGAACTTTACTCAATATACAATATGGCCTATGAACTTCCGATTTGTTCGATATTGTCTCTAACTTTAGCCTAATTTATACTATGATTTGATTTGTTCAGTATAGTCCATAAAATTTTAGTATATATTCAATATAGTCCTTAAATTATATGAAAATATTTAATATTATTTATGGACTAAATTGAATATGTACCAAAAGTTCAAAGACCGCATAGAACAACTTAAAAGTCCATGGATCGTATTGTACATTAGACAAATATTTTAGGATCATTTGTGTTATTTTCCCTAATAAAAGTTTAAAAGATTGAAAAAAATCATCGTTGTTATGAAGTACTTGAATTATTTAATGATATCAGCAAATGCGCATGCCCATTGTGTGTGCGCAAGTAATCAAAATTTGAAAGATCAAGCAAAATTATTTTGTTATGGAATGTTTGAATCATTCAATAATGAGAAGAAATTATTGACAAAAATACAGAATTATGAAGATATTGTATCATAAGTGGATAAATAACAATAATCCAAAATTCGAAATCTTTTAGGAATGTTGTCCTATCACAAGACGTATCTACATTTTGATATTGAAATATGTGAGAGATAAAATAAAATTATGAACTTGCGTGTTTGTGGAGGGACATTATACTCGTGAGATAAGCAATCAAAGATACAGGTAAAAAAACAAAAACAAATGAGATTCCTTATAAGTAGGAATACTGTATTTTTTATTTTTTATTTATAATAGTATAGACCAATGGAGTTTCATTTTCTTCAATTTCTAGCAATGAATCATGGTGCCTCGAAATAAAAATAAATAAATAAATAAATAACTTAGGAACAAAAGAGGCTTTATTACCAAGTGAGAATGAATGAGAAAGAATGAATTTGACTTAGGAAAACGGAAACCACTGGGGTTTGCCCCAAAGGGCCACCCTTCAAACATGGAAGGGGAAGGTGGGGGGTTCGAATCCCCATCTTCTTAGGGGGGATTTGGGTGAGGACGAATTAGTTTCAGGAGTGAGTTTTGACTCCCACGCCCTGCAAGAAGGTAGGGCAAAAATCTGAGAGTGAAAGTTAGAGTATGAATAGAATAGGACAGACAAAAAAAAAAAAAAATTAGAAAAACGGAAGTCTCGTAGCTGGAGAACGATTGCGGCATGATGGCTAAATTAAAAAAGTTTAAGAGCACGGTGTCCTTTCTCTCCTTCTGTCTTTTTCTCCTCCTCCTTCCCCAAGTTTTGAAGTTGCGGTTTCATTAGATCATCCAATTCCAATTTCCGGATGTTGCTCTTGACATTATTATGGTTTATTCACACGCGATTTACTTTTTTCAATTATTCACTGCTTATTCCGATTCCTTCCATTTCGATCCATCCAATTGTTTCGTGTGGGTTTATCCAAAATTGGCTTGGCAACCTTGACTATGAGATTGAACTTATGAATACTCCGTTTGATATTTAAATGATCAACTTATGAATACTCCGTTTGTTTTTTTCGTTGACACATTATACGGTATAAGTAGAGGTGTTAAAATGGGTCATAAACCCATATATGACCCATTTATGCATAAATGGGTCACTTTTTTTGACAAAAAGTAGTTAAATGGGTTTCACAGTTAAAGGTTCAAGATAGGTGGGTCTTAAATGGGTTTTAAATGGGTTGGGTGGAGAACCCACTTTCAACAAAAACCTTATAATCTCTATCTTCCCTCTTTAACTTTACAAAAATATTTTTTTTGTAAAAATCAAAATTATAAATTTTTTTTAATTTTCTCTTTTCTTTTTCTTTCCTTTTTTTTTTTTTTTCTTTCTCCTTCCTCCTTCCGGTCGTCGGCACGGCGATGGCCGGCGACCGGCCAGGCGAGCCTCGAGCTCGCCGGCGTCGGGCGAGGCTCGAGCCTCGCCAATTTCGGTGAGGGGCCAGCTCGAGCTCGCCCGACGCCGGTGAGGCTTGAGCTCGCTAGATTCGGCAAGCCTCAAGGCTCGCCGACGCCGAGCGAGCTCGAGCTCGCCCGTGGCCGGTCGCTAGCCGTCATCGTGGCCGACGGCTGGCCAAAAAAGAAAAAGAAAAAGAAAAGTATATTTAAAAAATAAAATAAAAATAATTAAAATTTTAATTTTTTTAAAAAAATTAAAATTCGATTTTTTAAAATAATTATTTTAAAATTTATAAAAATTTTCCATTAAATTTGTGTTGTATAAAACTATTTTAGTAATAAAATCTTTAAAAAAAAACATAGGAATAAGTTTTTCTAAATTTGGTTAAATATGAAAATATTTTATTAATATGGGTTGGGTCGGGTATGGGTTGGGTATGGATTGGGTTGGGTATGGGTCGAAAAAATTTACATTATGCATAAATGGGTAATAAATGGGTTAATGGGTCAATTTGGGTCGGATCATTAATGACCTGACCCAAACCCGACTCAACCCACCCGTTTAACGGCTCTAGGTATAAGTAGAGATATCATCACTCATAATTACGGTGGAAGTTAAAGATAATAATTTGAAATACATGGAAATTGAATGAAAAAATAAATTAGAAGAAATCTTCAAATGATCAACTCATGGATCTTCTGTTGAAAAGACTTTGAGAGAGAAGAGACATAAAACAAGAGAGATCGCGTGCATTGGGGGATGTGGTGGAATAAGTAAATATACGGTTTGGATTGTGCAAAATGATAGGGCTAACCGGTCGTGGAAAAATCCTAGAGCCACATAAAAAATGTATTGAATTTCGATGAATAATGGCTATCTCCTATATACGCATTTGCTGCCTTAGATGGATGATATCTCTCATTTATCAAGGTGAGATATGAAGCTTCGGGGATAGGGCTAGGTCTTTCCTGATTGTTTGACATCTAAATTTTGATTTTTCCCGGTCATTTATCACAAAAAAAATAAAAATAAATAAGAATCGGTTCAGTCCATAAACAAAAATATCCATATCTCATAGTATTTGTATTCACAATAAACAGACGTGGCAAAGCGATGGGGGTCTCAAAATCTCATGCGTCAATTTGACGGATTTGTAATCCCTTTCCTTTCCTCATTAGCGCACAACTTGATGAGGAAAAGCCACTCGTATTTAGGAGCAATTATCTTCTGTCCTAATCAAAGCCAAATTACAGATGTGGACGAGAAAGGGGGGAGATTTTCTGGGCCAAGAGGAAATGAGCAAGTTCGAAGTATTAGCAATCGCAGTCGGTGGAAAGGAAAGGGTTGCAATCAAGATAGAATCGGTGAAGACGGTTTTGTCTACTGAAATTTACCTTAAAGAAACGAATGAGCCTGGCCATAAATTTATGAAAAGGAATTTCAATGAGATTGGACAAGCAAAATAAGGCAAGAATGGCAGTCAATCGGTGAGGCAAGAGGGATTTGACTGAGAATTATGACAAGATCGGCAAAACTTTTGAAAAAAAGTACATAAAAAGTCATAAATCTATTACACTTATAACAATTGAGTCTTAAATCTTTTAATTTTATCAATTTAGTTCTACAAGTGGGCCTACTTTACACTACCATCATTGACATTAATAGTTTTAAATAATATTTTAATATCATTTTGATTTTTGATTTTTTGATTTTTTGATTTTATTCTCTTTTTTTTCCATCTCCTTCCTTTTTGCCGGTGATAAGCCATAGGTGATGACTGGTTAACAGCCATGGGCAGGCTGGCCTTGCCTAGGTGAGGCTTGCGGCGTCCCAATCGGGCGAGGGCCAACCTCGCCATAGTTGGCCTACACAAACATGCGATGATTGCACTGACCTCTTGAAACACGAGATTTAGAGTCTCGTTCACCTATTCTCTTAAGTTACATATTGCAACAATAAGAGTTAGAATTTTCTCCATATGAAGAGTTTTTTTGTAAATTTTGAGCTACTAACTCTTATTTGAGTTGACAATCGCCGTTTAATATTGAATTTTTCCTTTAGTTACTAACTCTTTATTTTTTTAACCTATTTAGCAACTCTTTATTTAACTACCCATTTTTGTTCGCTTGATTAGCATCACAGGAACAACGCAATTGCTTTCTGTTTCAATATACATATTTCTTAACCGACCGTATATGTGTGTGTATATATAGACAAAGTTCTTAGACTAACCTAGGGAGACTCGCATCTCGCATCTATCTCGATGGCGCTCGCATATAGCTCAATGAGCTTTGGATCATACTCTGGCGAGCTCCAAAGAACATATAGACCTCTCAAGGCCATGTTGGAGCCGCCCCTTATCTTCCCCGAGGCTTCATCGTTAGACTAACTTATCCATGAAGGGACCAGAATAAGAACAGGAAGAAGTGGACAGCATTGTCTATCTCTTTATTTAGCTTAAGCTTCCTAAGTAGCTCACTTCATGATCATAACTTAAAGGTTCATATTAAACAACTTGACTCGTTAGACTTGGTCCTTTTCGAATAAATGAATAGCACAAAAAATGTCTTTGCACTAAAAAGAAACCGATTACATGGGATAAGTGGCCGAATGACCCAAAAAAAGAAAAAAGAAAAAAAGATAAGACTACTTCGCTGGGACAAGGAAAACAAGGTTTGTCTGCTCAGGAATGAATCCGCGATCTTCCAGCCAGCGATGTACCACTGCCCTGCTCCCCTTACTCATATTCCCGATATGAACGCGGTTCAGATTACCGCAATTGGCCAAGAATTGCTGCCACAAGCCTACAAATGCCTTGGCTTCGGTATTGAACCGAGGACCAAAAGCTCTTCCTGCCTTATCAATTGCATGCTAAGATTCGGGAGAAGTACACTATTGGTGCCATAAGTTGTGTACGGCGCTCACTTTGATGCCAAAAGTTTTCGTCGGATCACTTAAGTGCCAAAAAATTTGAAAAACGCTCACTTTGGTGCCAACACCGATCTGATCAGCCGGAAATCCGACGTGGCCTTTTTTTTATTAATTTCTTATGCTGATGTGGCTTGCCGGAGTTTCCGTTAGATCACTTAGGCCTTCAAACGACGTCGTTTTAGCATCCTAACACCAAAACGACGCCGTTTGGTGTCTCCCCCAATTCAATTCCTAAATCTTCGGCCAATCGCCGTCCTCAACGGCCCTCGCGCTCGGTGGCCGCGGCTTCGACCCCGACCCTGACCCCGATGATGGCCACTCGGCGGCCGCGGCTCCGACCCCGACCTCGACCCCAACCCCCACCCTCGATGACGGCCACTTGTCTTCCAGTACCTAGGCTTCGGCGACTAGGGCTGGTGCTCCCTCGTGTGCCGTCGAGGGTGTCCGAACAGCGCCGAGCAATGGCGGCTGAGCGAGCGACGACGGAGGTCGAGCAACGACGGCCGAGCTAAAATCCCCAAATGAGTTAAACAACGTCATTTTTGTGAGGCCATCCATGTAGGACGGCAAAACGACGTCGTTTTTTTAAGGAGGACCGAAAACGACGTCGTTTGCCACATAATCATTTTGGCCGAAATCTTTCACCGGTGGCACCAAAGTGATCGTTTTTCCTCCGATTTGGCACTTAAGTGATCCGACGGAAACTTTTGGCACCAAAGTGAGCGCCGTATACAACTTATGGCACCGATAGTGTACTTCCCTCATAAGATTCAAATTCTTTATTGCAGTCATGTACGAATCATGATACTCTTGACGTTCTTGTTTTCTCGAAGACAATTAAAAAAATATATATAAGTGCTAAAAAAAACAAAAGATTTTCAGAAAAGAATGTAATACTCACGTCAACTCTATGTTAAACTGGTTTTGAGTCCACGCATCCTGCCACATGCAATAAGCATCGAACTTCCGGCGGAGGAGAGTAGCTGGATCCATTGGAAGAGAAAGTTTGAGAAGAGAAGGGGGAGGAAGAGAGAAAGATGTGTGCTTTACACATTCACCAAATGAACAAGCAGCAGCGTGTTGGAAGTTGGTGGATTTGGGTCATTTTCAGGAAAGCAAAATTTGTGCATATTCATTCTCTATTGCAGCAGCACCTGCTCTCTAGGGGTGAGCACGGTTCCCGGGTAGAACCGGGAACCGGAGAACCGAACCGGAGGGTCCGGTTCGGTTCCCGGTTCTAAGAAGACCGGTTCCGGTTCCCGGTTCCCTTTTTTTGGGAACCGGCGGAACCGGAACCGGTTAAATTTAAAAAAAAAAAAACCTCTGCATCCCACGTGATTTCCCCCTTCCCCTTTCTTTTTCTCTCCCTCTCTCTCTTTCTTTTCTCCCCTTTTTCCTCCTCACGTCACTTCCTGCTCCCCACCCACTTTTTGCTTTTCTTCTCTCTCTCTCTCTTTCTCTCCCCCTCTCTCGGCCGAAACCCCCTCCCCCTCCTCCTCCTCCTCCTTCTTCTTCCTTCCTCTTCTTCCTTCCTCTTACTGGCTGCTGCTTCACCCACCACCACACCGCCGCCCCACGCCCCACGCCCTACTCACCACCACCTCTTGGCCACCGAACCACCACCACCCACCGCTCGTCCGACGAGCCGTCTCGCTGTTGAGCCCGACGAGCTGCCGCGCCGTCCGCGCCGCCGCTTGCCGCCGAGAGCCACCGCCGCCGTCCCCAAGCCACCGTCACCACCTCTTGCCGCCGCTCGCTCGGCCGTTCGGGCCGTCGTTGCTCCAAACCGCCACCACCTCCGCCCGAACCGAGCTCTTCCCCCCTTGGCCGCAGGTTGAGCCGCGACCGCCGCTGTCTTCACCGCGCCGTTCGTGCCACCGTGGGTGCCGTGAGACTCGTGTCTTCGTAAGCTTCTATTTCATTTCACAGATCCCAACAAATGGAGCTGGTTTGATTGAGTATATATGCCATCTTTTCCGGTCCCGTAAGTACTGTCCGTCGCATGAGCATGACAACACGCTCGATGTTGTAGTTGCGAGCGTTTGGAGGTAGTGGTCTAGGCTAGCACAAGTAAATGCAATGCCATGCTTTGTTCCCACAATCTTGCGGATTGTATATTTTAAATGTGTTGAAGCAACTGTACTCATTTTTTTGTTTTTCTTTCTTTTGATATTTATTTTACCTACGACGACAAATCGTGGAACACTACATATCTTTGGGAGATGGACGAAGTTTATGCCTCGAGTGCATGGAATCTGCTATCATGGACACCGGTGACTTGTCAACCACTTTATCATGCGATCAGAGACTACTATGAAGGAATGAACATGAAATTGGATCAGCAAATTCCAATGCTTTTGGTTGAAAGACAAGCACTTAATGAGGCTATTGTTGGAGAAAAAAATGTACGACATGGTATGAGGTTTGGGTTTTCTTTCAAAGTCGGCGCGCCATTCCCGATGCTAGTTTTTCTGCGGGGCCACCATCACATGCCGAGACAAGAGGTTTATGTCTTTCCGAGGAGCAACCGTGTCCAAAGTGTATGATATTGGACATCTACTAATTTTGCTTTCGAAATCCAGAGTAAATCCTTGAGCAAGATTTACCTGTTCAATTTTACACTCGTTTCATTGCTTTTGTATTCGGGTTCACGTAAGGCCCAGACTTGGAGGCCACAGGCTTGTTGGAATGAAAACTCAACCCCAGAAATTGACAAGGAAATGCGAAGTTACAACCATTCTTGTTCTTTACGCCTACCAAGGTAAGTGTGACCGAAAAGCTCTTGTTTCGCAAAGTAATGAACATATTTATTAAGTACACAATAGCTCTTCATATACATGTTTTAAAAATTTGTAGGTTAGAAAGACTTCTTGAGGATGAGTTGACAAACAACTTCATATTTGACGGGTCTTCCTAAGTAGACGATCTGAACTTTTCCAATGCATACTTATTAGGAAGTCCCATTGAGCTGTGACAGAGAGACTTTCCCAGCATAGAGCTTCAGAAAAATGGTCTTATGCTAATGAAACTTCTTGTATAGTTCAATGGATGCTTATACTTCATTTCGGAGTGATTGCATTATGGGTCCTATTATGGAGAAGTATGTCTTGGAAGTGAAAGTGTCGTGATAAGTTGGCATAGCTATTTCTCGAGATAAGTATTGTGAAAGTTTTGCTTAACTAAAGATGAAAAAAAAAAAAAAAAAAGAACCTGTAAGAACCTGGAACCGACCCTGGAACCTGTAATAGGGTAGGTTCCAGGTTCCAAGTTCCAACGGGTAGGTTCCAGGTTCCAAAAAATTAGGAACCTGTACCCGAGGGTAGGTTCCAGGTTCCAAGCGGAACCTGTTAGGAACCTGGAACCGCTCACCCCTACTGCTCTCTTTGCCCACCCACTCACTCAAAACTCCAAGCGCACTCACATAAAACTGGAAAAAGCCAGGGGAGTGATTGAGATTGGGTTCGTGCGTCCTTTCTTCTTCGGAACACTTTCCGTCCTCAATGCGTGGCTTAAGCACCCTTGACAATGAAGAAGCAGCAGCATGTGATATGTCAATGTATTCACGCAAGCAAGAGATCACAAATTCAAAACTAACAATAACAAAATATATAATCACATAAAATATGCTTAAAAGCAACCTCTACACACTGATCGTGTATACAGGAATCGAAAAACAAGCTGAAACAGAGAGATCCTGGAAGGGGAGAAAAGAAGAAGAAGAAGAAGAGGTCGTGCCTACTCGGGATTTGGAGGAAGCTTCTTGTTAAGAATAAGGCAAAAAGTGAATTGGAGAATTTTATTTATAATAACTAATAAGGAGTAGGTTTTACAAGGTAACTATCCACAGCAACAAAATATTACAAAATCAATTACAATTAATTACATAGATATCTATAATATTAGAGATATCTAGAATATTGTGAAGATATCTAGAATATATCAAACTAAAACAAAGAATTGAGTCGATCAAGCATACTTTTCATTGATATGTTATGCAATATATATAGAGATATCACCTGTAATTATGGTGGAAATCAAAAGATAATAGATAGCAATTTGTAAATTGAATAGAAACAAATCGGGAGAAAATCTCCAAATGATCAACTTGTAAATATTTTGCTCGATCTCTTCATTGATATGGTACACAGTATACGGATAGAGATATCATCACTTATAATTATGGTGAAAGTTAAAGATAATAATTTGATATATATGGAAATTGAATAAAACAATAAATCAGAAGAAATCTTCAAATTATCAACTCATAGATACTCTATTTAATGTGTCATCCTGACTATTGACACCTAAATTTCGATTTTTTCCTAGGCATTTATCACATAAAAAATTACAAAAGTATCTGTATCTCATAGTATTTACATTCATAGTAAATTCACACGGCAAAGTGATGGGGGACTTGAATTCTCATGCATCAATTTGACGGAGATATATTCAAATGATTACATGTGCACACACAATAGGCTTAATGCAAGAGTTCTACGATGCTATGTTCCGCAGGCTGAACCCTAAGCAGTTTATCAAACCATCTATTCCAATGGCAACTTAACTTCCGAACGAAATATTTACCTGCCATATATTTCCCATGCTGTGTCAAGGAGCAAATATGAAGCACCAGTTAAGGAACAGAATTAGGTTGAGCAAAAAAAAAAAACTGGAAGCATTAGATCTATTCTTAGGTTCAGATTCTTCAAAAATTACCGATGGACCATTTTGTCTGTGTAAATTCTTAAGCCAAGTAGTACTCGATGAACCGTCAATTATCATCATGGAACTTTAAACGTCGAAGTCACTAATCAAATTACAACTTAATCTCAATTCCTCTAATAAGAATAGAATAGAAGTCGAGCATATGAGGTAAAACAAAAACATGTGGTCCAGAAACATAGTACTTAAGTTCCGCTCCAGAAATCATCGCCCGCTCTCCTTAAAAGAAAGGATATGTGCATAAGAATGCAAGACATAAATTTCAATCCCACCACTAGATTTTTAGCCATCGTGAGATGATTGGAAGCCACCAGTCGTCATGACTTCGAGCTTTCAGCTTCTCTCTTTAGAGATTCTTTCAAAAGTACAAAGAGCTGCTGGTGGATAGGACTGATAATGACGTTCCCTTGTTAGCAGCTGGTGAATACGATGATCGAAGTAGTCCACTGGCATTTGATATACCAATTTCGGACAACAAGTTACACATAGATGCCAATGTGTGGGCAAGGCAAGTATCCTTACTGTACTGCGCAAGGTAAAGAAATTCAACCTCAGTGAGGATGTACAATTTGCACATCTCAAACCATATTTAAGAAATAACTTCAAGAAAATATACAGAACGACACAAGTCTGTGCATGTCTTTGTGCTCAAGACCCACGCGGCTTCTTTGTAGCCTAGCCCACGGACAAAGTTAAAGCAGAACAACAACAGCATTCAAAACGACATTTGCCATCAGAAAGGCTGCTTGCTTTTTCTTTTCCAGCAAACAAATATATAATTCAGTAGGAAAGCCAAGAAGAAGGCAACTATTTGACTTCAGGATCTCGTTATTGATTACCCCTACAAGTTTCGTTAGTACTCCGAACTGTCTCCCCAGAAGTAGTTAGTTATAAAAACGCTAAAGGAAGAAAAAAAAATTGCTGTATTGAAAGCTGAATATCGCTGGCATGTATGCTTCTCCATCTCCGAAAGAGGTGCCCCTCTGAATTTGAAGCAGATTCTCGTGACAAGGTAATGAATTTTGGTGCAAAGGTTCCATTTTTGAGCTGGGAACTACTCTTGGATGCACGTTTCTTTCTTCCTTTAGCTATAAATTGTCCTATATTAGCATATAATTGTAACTTCCTTTTTTATTTAATTGGGTGACTGGGCAAAAGTTCATCTTTCTCTTCGGTGTGGGTGCATCAGAATCCGGATCATCTTACCATCGACACTATAATCCTCATTGTTTTGTTCATTCAACCATGAGTTCAGTTTTTTTTTTTTTTTTTTTTCCTGTTATTCTACAAACATTGAATTTTCTTCTTCGATGAACTTCGCTGCTTCAGGTTTTCCCTCAATCAGATCTCCAGATTGTTGCTTGCTTTCTATCTCCATTTTCCCACATTTTCCTTTGTCAGTGGGACTCGACCCAAGGGCTTAAATTAGCTATAAGCCAGATGAAATTCTAGGTCGTATATATTCCAGTTGACATCTTACAGAAACACAAGCAACTTCTGTTTCATTCCGAGATGGAGGTATTTGTGGACTGCTCATTTAAGTAGCCATGGTTTCAGAGCCTCAAACTTATTGTATGAGATGGAACCTAACCCTAGTCGCAAGAAAGGGACCATGGAATCGTCAATTTCCTAAATCAACAAATGCCAAGCAATTGGCTTTAAGTTGATGAATGGAAAGTTGGGAAGTCTGCTTCTGCCGACTCTCGTGATTTAGGCACTTCCCTACTTTCGGAGTTTTGTGTTAGAAGTGGATCTTCAGATGTCATTAAGTCTTCATATATTTAGCCATCGACACATGTGGTAGGATCGGAGAGAATAAGCCAAGCCACTATTGAATCCTACTTGTATCCGGTCATATGGGCGAGGAGTCGTGAAATCAAGTAGTTAGTATTGACTCGATGTGACAATCTTATTTTCACACAGCTCGCTGGGCTTAGAAGAGAAAGAAAAGAGCTTAGAAACGAAGGAGGTTTCATTACCAAGTGAGAATGAATGAGAAGGATGGATCTGGACTAACAAAAATATATATGTAGAGAAAGCCTAAATTGGCTTTCTTAAATAATTATCTTATATAACATATTAACCGATGATATACACAATTAAAGGGAGGTATATGCATAATATAAATAATTATCTCAAACAAAGGAATATATTCTAGAGAATTATCTCTAACTTCCCTGCAAATTGAGATACCAAACTGAGAATGCATATAGATTGGGAGGCACCCAAAAAGCGCATGAGAAAGTTACATGTCTATTCTCTCTTACCATCACTTTAATGACTATCAAGTACCCAGCAAGCACAAAATGGCGGTTGTTTTGGAGTCCTTGACGGATTAAAATGACACGAGAAATGCACGAACATCCATTATTCATGGCTTTGAGTCATGACATAACTTAAAAATCCAAAATAAAATCAGGAACAATAAATTATTAATAAACAAACTTATATTCGCAATAAAATAAAATAAAAAAGAAACCTTGAAAAGGGAAGAGGAGTAGGTTGCAAAACACCATCCATATCCCCTATATGCATACCATGAAGCTCTGGTTCCGTTAATTAATCACCAGAGCAATCTTTAAAGGTACTTTTCCCTTGAGCTATTGCAAAGCCCGTTCTCTAGGTTCCTCCAATTTTTTCCATTCCCCTAAAACATACTCTTTGTCACAGATATTCACCGCTAACTTCTCAAGGGCAATGGCACTTGCAATAAGATAAGTCACGAGTTCGAGATGAGAAGGTTGACCATACTAATTGTAAACTTCAACTTATTTTAGGTATCGATGGAGAGGGAGAGGTCTGACAACTCTTTTAAGCTCTCTTCTCTGCCAGCATGGCGTCCACCATGGGTCTATCAACTGTGGCAAAAGAAGAATGTCATATATTATTAATCACCACAAGATATCGATGCATCGAAGAATGTCAATGGAAGAAAGAACTTGCAAAAGAAAGTATGTCTCTGGATTATCACATCAAGCCTATACCAATCACATGATGACTCATTAACTCACCTGTATGCAGAGACTAGAATAGGATTCTATGGTGACTTGGTTTAACAAATTCAATCATAATGCATCTCCTTCCTCTTTTGAGTCTTTCCCTTTGGTTTTGAGGATTGGATCCGACGTAGTAGGACTGGCTAGTAACTGCCTTCCAAAATATAGACCGAAGAAGTTTGTTTGGCATGCTGCCCTATGCTACTTTTTAACTCCACCTAGTCGGATTTCCATGGGAAAAGAGTTAAAAAAAGTCCAAAACATTTTTGCATTTGTGCCAATTTAATCATAAACCTTTTTTTATGGTGCTAATTTAGTCCTAAATATTTTTATTTGATGTCAATTCAATCCTTTCCGGCTAATTGTGGTTGGATTTTGCTGACTGCGCACCGGCAAGCTGGTGTGGCATAATCGTTGATGATATTGACAATTTTTAATAATATTTTAATATTTTTGAATTGTTTTCTTTTTCTTTATCCTTTTTTTTCTTTTTTCATTCTTCTCCTCCTTCCTCCAGTCAGTTGCGAACCTTGGCGATGGCCGGCGAGGCTGGACCCACGCTAGATCTGACAAGGGCAAGCCTCACTAGCCTGGTGCAAGGCCAGCTCAAGGCCGCTTAGGCCCCAAGGGCGGTCTCGCGCCAAGCTAGCGAGGCTCACCCTCGCTGGCTGATTGCCGAGGTCCGGCCATTGGCTAGAGGAAGGAGAAGGAAAAGGAAAAAAAGAAAAAAGGAAAATATTAAAATATTATTAAAATTTGTTCGCGTCAGCTAACCGATGCCCAGTCAGCAAAATCTAGCCCTAATTAGCCAGAAATGGCTGAATTAACACTAAATAAAAATGTTTATAACTAAATTGGCACCCAAAAAAAGTTTTGGACTAAATTGGCACAAATATAAAAGGTTTATGACTTTTTTAACACTTTTCGCGATTTCCATTAGCATGTTCTAATTTTTAAAGTTGCAAACATAAAATATTATTTCAGCGGCTAATGGCGAGAGCCTTCACATCGACATTCAACCCATCTATTCAAACCAGCTTGGACATCAGTGATTTTCCAAACATTGCCTGATTTTTATTCCATCCAACCTTATCATGTCTAATAGGATTGTCCAGGCAAAAACCAACCTTAATACACAATAATAGAATTCGCTTTACTTGTTCGGCGATTAAGTTTGATGGGAAGGTAACTTTGGACAACAAGGCTAATTTACTTCATGTAGAATTTTCTAGGAATGACGTGCAGCAACATGCACGCAGGCGAGAACACATGTCAACAAATTTCGAGGGAGTTTGTATGTTTTCGTTCGTGTAGAGATATCCTCATGAGCTCCCTAGGAGTTTCCCCCGATGTAATTAGCTCCGCCAATAGAAATTATCGGCGAATCGCGGCGCATTTGGAAATCGGAACGTTCATAACTGATGCCATCACATCTTTATTTCTAAAGAGACAATTAAAGTACAAGCACAAGACAACATAAGACCGACAACAGGGAGTTGTTGATCACCTAATGACACTGCTTCTTGACATTTTGCCGAGCAGCAAAATAAGAAGCCCTTAATCGAAGTTTTTTATTCAAGCCAAAGCCAACGCATCGGAGCTTTCGGAGCGAATCAACAGTCAGGTTGATTTCCTCCTCCTCCATCCCCTGCTTCCGGGCAAATGCCCCGATAATTAGCTTTCTTATGGATTTACTAATCTTGTTTCACACATTGCAACGGTCCTCTATGTGGCCACAGAGGCATCTCGAGATCCAACGAGCAGTTGATGATCTCAGCCCTTTGTGGCGCGGGCATGGACCGGCTCATTTATTTTTTGGCATGCCTTCCATAGAAGGCCTTAATCCTCTCCAGGCCATCTTTGAGAGAAGATGGATCAATGGCGAAAGTGATGCGAAGCCAGTTCTTCATTCCAACAGCTATCCCTGCAAAAACGATTGTCATCGATTATTATCTGATGGATACGGACATTGCGCAAGTAAGAAGCAAGTGGCGAAAATGGGATGGGTTTGCTCCGGAATTATCTGAGCATGAACTTGCAAGAGTTCCACGAGTAAATTCAAATGAAATCACTAGGATCCTTCTATTTCTCCAAAATTTTAGGATCCTTCGAAAACTGTGAAGTAAGTTGGTCATCAGGACTCTCACTCTGAAGCCCCTTGTGGCATTCTTAACCAATGTGCATTTCAAGAAACAAAAGTCAGGGCAGACGTTTGAAAAATTCAAAAAGCTGAAATAAGTTAGAAAATTGAAACAGATGCATAAAAAGTAACATCAATATATTTTCCTTTCACCAGCAATTGGCGAGGCTGAGTTTACCTGGCAGAACAATAACAGATTCTTCTTTAGCCAGTTTTAAGCAGAACTCCTGATCATCCTTTATGCCCTCCAACAATGATAAATTCAACTTGGCCTGTCACAATGGCATCTTTCACTTATCGAGAAAAATATAAATTGCATAACAGTGTATGCTATACCGATGAAAAAATAGAAATACATGCATACATAATGTACGTATGTGTATGGTATGCCCATACCATTACAAACATGCCTCCTTCTGGCTTTTTCGGGCACGTGACGCAAGGTATCTCTTGAACCTTCTCATAACATATATCTGCAGCCTCTCTTAGTATGCAAATGATTTTTGAAAAAAAATCGTCATTTGTTTTCTCAAGAATGTGAGGGACTGCCGCCTGTTAGAATCACAACGAAGAGCAGAAAATAATTAGCTGTTATTTGATAAGGATGCTAGTTGTCCACAAATAAAAGGTAGCAAGCACTCTTGCAAGGATTAAATGATGAACAATACTTTATCAAGTGAAAGTGAGTTCAGATAAATCCAGCCCAATGACTGAGACAGAATATCGATCACTTCTAAAAGCAATATGCACAGCTTGTGCATTACAGTCTAAAATCACTGAGAAAAATAACATACACCAGGTGACTGTAGAGAGGAAACACGTAAATCATTGGGGTTCTGCTTGGGGTGCGACTCTACATTGCTATGCAGTATCCATTGTTTTAATTATCCGTCTTCAAGAGAAAAAGCCCTCATTAACTTGTCATTTCCTGAATGAATAGCCAAGAATATGCACAACTCGCTCTGGTAGTGATACAAAAATAGTGCAGACAAACCTACCAAATAAATCATTTTGAAAACTACGTCTTCAAATCTGAAAGTCACTGGTTAATTATCTGGAGTAGTTACGTACCTGGATAAATGTAGGAGGATCAGAGGATATATCCAGAAATCCTTTAAGGGACTTAAGAACCTGTAAAGAGAAAAGGAACAATCTAAGTATCCTGTGACCAACCCTAGTAGTCAAATAATTTGGCCCAAATAGATATACAATCAAGCAAGTGATCGCATTCACGCTCATGCGTCCACAGAGAGAGAGAGAGAGAGAGAGAGAGACCCCAGTGTCTTTCAGAAAACCATTTGGATCATTTGTCACAAGCCAACCAAGTCGCCAACCTGGAACAATCCACCTCTTTGATATTGATCCCAACGTCAAGACAGGCGCGATAGATCCAAAAACACCCATGGGAACAAATGGGGTATCCCCAAAAGCTAGATGACCATAGACTTCATCCGCAATTACCATAATCCCAAGCTTCCTTGCTGTTTCAGCAACCTTTTTTCAAAAATGAAAGAAAGAAAATGATGAACAACAGCTGAAGCATCACAAATGTGGATACCAAAGATTATAAAAGTGACTGGCAACAAATCTAAATCTATCGAGCTTCCACTGCCTTGAGATAAACAAGCATCTCAAGAGGCAAGGTAGCTCTCCAGATTAAGCTCCAGTGGAATCTATTAGCTCCATTCCAGCTTATAATCATAGATTTTTCCATGTTCACAATTCATCTACTTGCTAAGATATGAAGAAATCTCAAACAAAATGCAAAAGCAACCTTCTTTAGATGCTGGTAGCTATAGACACTTCCACAAGGATTGCCAGGATTGATAATAACCATGGCGACAGTACTCTCGTCTGCAAGATCCTCAACACCCTTGAGATCAACCTCCCAACCCTTATCTGGAAGAAGATCGAAATACCGTGTCTCAAGATGGTTGTGTTTAGCACATGCATCATAGCATGGGAATCCAGGTCTTGGAAGCAATATATTTGCCCCAGGGCAAGCGAGAACTGTTAATATGGCTTCAATTGCTTGTTTGCACCCGACTGTCAGATTAACATCATCTGGTGATAATTTGTATGGGAGATCACAAGAGAGATAATCAGCAATAGCCCTGTAGAATTTGGTGCCACCGATTAGTCTAGCTCACTCGAACATGTCGTCTGGAAATAAATTGCTATTCAACCTACAGAAAGCACCTAGATCAACACATTCATAGCGGCCTTTCCATAAAATTCAATCATTATCCAAACAATTAACAATGACTACTTCCTATAGTCACTAATAAAGCTTGGTTTCATCATTTACTCTCTGTTTTCAACACACTGTTTTTGCTAGCAATATGATGATTCCAGTTGATTGATGAGACAGTTGATATTGACCGGCAATAAAAGCTACTATGCTGTTAAGATACAACCATGAACAAACCAAAATGGTTCGTACCATCGAAGCAAAACAACTGCCAGAACTAGGCATTTTGCATTCGACCCCTTGCAGTTGTTGCGAAGGAAACAGAACACGCAATAAGGTCCAAAAACCACAATTAAGTCACCTTCCAAACTAGCCCCTCATCAGCCCCTAAATCATTGACTATTTAACTATATGATTTCTTAAATCTTGTATGACCACATGAACGTAAATCCTGGCAATTTGTAAGTACGTGACTCCGTCAGTACCTTAAACGCATCAACAATCGACTCATAGATACTAGGAAGATCGAGGATGCGAAATAACATGCTTAGGGAATACGGCTGCGGAGCTAAACAAACGGTCCAGACCATAAGAAGCACGAGTCGATCCATGCTATCACCAAACTTATACAGAGCATATCATCTGCTCATCTCAAGAGTTCACAAGATAACTGATCTCAAGCTTAAGCTCCAAAAATAAATGACTTGAAAAACATTTTTTTAAAATAAGTACTTATATCATTTAAAATAGTGAGTTAATAAAAAATATTTTGATTCATAACAGCTATTTAACATATTCCTGAAAATAAAAATATCTTTCACTCATTCATTTTTAGAATGCTATCTTTTAAGAATACGACTTCCAAAGAGAAAAGAAGCTGTCAGGCCCTCCTCATTTTTCCCTATTCCCCTTTTGATTCAAGCCAAAAAGGGTCGCGAACATAAACGAGAAATCTAATCCTGATAATCTCAAGCGACACCGCTTTCTTACCTCCTGGCGGGAAGAATACCGACGGTCGGGCCGTAGCAGTTGAACTTGCCGGAGCGGAGAGCGTCGACGACGGCGTCCTCGGCGGCGGGGCCGTGCGGAAGCAAGGGAAGGAGGAAGGGTCGCCGTGGCCGAGCGGGACCACGGTGCGGCCGTCGTCGGCGTTGAGATTCGCCATCAGCTCGTAGAGGACGCCGCGGACGGTGATGACCGTCGCGGCTGAGAGCCCCCCGTTGCCCCGGAACTTCCAGGCCGGCGCCCCGTTCTCCATGCTCGCCTCTTTCCCCTTGCCCCCCCGCGGCCCCCGTCGAGTTCGGGAGGTCGATGATGGCGGCGGCGGTGGAGGAGACGAAGAAGGACAAGAGCGTCCTTTCGTTTTTCCCGTGGGTCTGTGGTAGTGCAATGCTCTTGCGCTTGCATTATATAAAATGATCCTGCGAGCTTCGGACGCCGGCGGAGTTGTCGTCGTTTTGTGAGGGCTGCTCTGCGGTCAACTAAGGGGGAAGAGACCACGCGATGATGATCCGGCAATATCAACACTTGTCAAAATTGATCATAAATACACATTTTTAACCTATATTTAATAAATTAAATAATTATGTGAGTCAATTATATTTAATAAATAAATTATAAATAAATTTAGAATAATAAAATTTAAAATAATGTAAAGATTAAATGGGTTCAGAAGTTATTTAAAATCAAACTCTCACGTCTTCACTCGATTTCACATTACACATGTTTGAATATGAATTATCCTAAATTGGGTTAAAAGGAACTAGTCCAACTTGGATATAGGTCATCGGATTCGTAATCAAATTGGGTTGGACTATTTTCGACTTAACCGTTTAATGGATCTATCAATTACTATTACATGATGCATTATGAATATGATGCCGTGTATTTATGAAGGCTAATTTTGATTAAAATGATGCACGTGCATCTATTAATTTAAATGCAACTCAGCTTTAAAATGAGTTGCAATCATTTATAGTGTAATCTCATGTCTCGGAGAGTTGATCAACGCCCTCAATCGCTCATTCTCGTATTTTATCTATTACTGTTCGACCTAAAGAAAGAAACGAGAGGAACAGAAGAATCCAAGCATTGAACTCTTTTGTATTTTTCGAATTTCTAAATATAAACCAATAATGCATGTCGTCATCCTACAATAATTGACACGAGCAAAGATAAAAGGAAAGAGCGAAGGACAGCACTATCTGCTCATAAAAGTTACGACATCGGTGTACGAAGAAATATGGCGGATTTTCATTGCATTTAAATACTATTACTTGTTTAAATGGGCAATTATGGTCCGTTAATAACAGAGAAAGGTTACAAAAAAACTTCAAATTATGTCCACCTAATTCCGAACTTTTTTGTAATATAAAAAATCTTAAAGTATGCTTATTATTACACATTTACCTTAAACTTATACTTACGAGACACATTTGTACTTCATCAAAATTTTGTCTAATGATTTTTAATCAAAATAACGTTGTTTTTGTTTCCATGTTAACATTATTTGCTTAAGCAGTTTTTTTAACAGTGCTCATGGTCGAGTAAATGTGTCAAATACAGTATAAGTTTGAAATTTTTTGATATCATAAAAAAAAAAAAAAAAAAAAAAAGATCATTATGTTACAATTGGTATGATTTAGAGTTTTTTATCATTCTCCTATCCTTAACTATTCACTTTTCACCATGCACCGATCATTAGCAACATGTGCATAAAACACCAACAATTTACCTAGTCTCTCTCTATCCCCTAGGACCCCATGATTCCTCCTAGGAGATGCAACCCCATCAGATCTAACTCAAAAATTGGATTGAATCGCTCTAAAAGTCGATCCAACTCCGAGTTCTCATAAGAATTGATCCAATTATTCCCTGTTTTGATTGAAGAGCCACTTGGGAACAAGAGTATATTTAGAAGCGACTTCATAAAGTCTAAAGGCATCAGTTTTTCTCTTGGCACCTTTCTCTTTATTTTTCTTTTTCTTATTTTTTCTTATTTTTTCTTATTTTTTCTTTATCCACTCAAATCTTATTTAAACACAATGATTCCCTCTCTTGCTCGTGACTCACCCTCCTCCTTACTTGCTCATGGCATGCCCTCGCTCATTCCTAACTCGTTGTCATTCGCTAGCTCTCGTTTATATTTTATTTTGAATTGTTTTGATACTTAAATGAAATCAAAAAAAGGAACAAAGGAAAATCGGGTTCTAGAGTAAACCCTGAAATTGGACTAGAAAAACAAGGCAAGTTGTAGGGTCGATTCCAAAACTAACACGATAGGTTGTAGATTTCAAAAACTGTGAACCGATTCTAACAAAATAGTTCCAAGCTTCAAATCTGGCTGGAATATTATTTAATCGATCACCCCTAATTCCTCTATATTTATAAACTTACTCAAGTCAATCAAACTTTAATCAAAGACCCGATATTTCTTCATCATCATCATCATTGTACGTTCCATCTTTTTCGAATCTTGAAATTGATTGCCACATCTTGACTTAGATCCACATGAACGATGAGCATCAAGGTCCATCATCAGCATGCTAAGCATTGTCCTAACATCAAACAGGATTTTTCGGATCATCCCATGATTTTTATTAATTATGTTTGCGAGTGCTTCCTAGTGAAACACAGAGTCAAGGAAACAAGTATAAAATAAGATGGCGTGTTCCAATCTGCTTGCTAAGGAGCGTGGAGAGAGTTGTCTTCCTAGTATGAGTACATTATAGTGGTCGACTTCAATATACCGGAATGCCTTTCCGTACCTTTTATTTTACTTTATTTTATTTTTATATTTAAATTCCGTTTAAGTGGGTAATATTATTATTGCCATGGATATCTTACCGTATAATCAAGTATGCACATTTCAAGATGAGTTCATGTGATGTGACTCATGAGCAGGTGATTCAACAAAACGGGTGAGAATAATTAATCTGCTAATCATTCAAAAAAAAAAAAAAAAAAAAAAAAAGAAGAGGGAAGAGACTTTACATATTTTCCCCTAAATCTTGACAATTTAGGGCAAGAATAGACAAGTAATACATTGTTTAACCATTGGAAAATGACAACCGTAGATTCCCATCCTCATAGTCTGCTGCCTGCTTGTCTACTACAGTAATCTTTGATTTGTCTCTGTCTCTGGCTCAACACATTGTTTAACCATACCACCCGCCGCGGTGGCTCAACTAGGTAGGTGCTAGACTTCCATCAAGGAGGTCTAGTGTTCGAAGCTCCTGCAACGCAAGTTGCAGGAAGGCTAGCTTTGAGGCTCTTGGTGACTTACCCGGTGGCACGTGTGTGGTGGCTAGCACATGTCGCACCCAGTGGTTTACCTCCGGCTGCCGGCCGTGCGGGGTTCCCTGGGCCATCAAAAAAAAAAAAAAAAAAAAACACATTGTTTAACCATTTGATTCTCTCGAATTCCCGAATATCCCAACAGGGTTGGCGCTTGGGAAAGAGGAGAGAGAAAAGACAATCTGGGCGAGTAAGGTAAGGTCTGGGAAAGTAATTTAGGGGAAGAAACGTGACGTGGCATTAGGATGACGCTGCCGTCTCGGGCCCACCAGACGTCAGACTTTGTCGGTCTATGATCTTGGAGAGCAAGAAAGGGAGGGAAGCACGCGGGAGGAATCCACCGATTCGCACGACCGAGGAGGACCTTAACAATAATATCATCATCTTTCCCTCCTTATTCTATTAGACGAATACGACAGAGGCGGATAGCCTCGTCGTCTTCATTAGATAGAGAAAGATACCTCTCCAAATCTTAGTCTTAGGAAAAATTACTAAAAAAATTCTTAAATCTATTATACTTATACTAATTCAATTATAAATATTTTTATTGTGATAATTTAGTCATATATATATTTTTTTCATATTTTGACACTTAAGTCAATTCGGATAATTTAGTCTGGAAATCACAGACGTGTGGATGTCGGCGTTCCTATTATGATCGACGTCGATGTGGACATTCTCTTTTTTATATTTTTTAATAATTATTTTGGTTTTCTTTTTCTCTTTTCTTTTCTTTTCTTTTCCAATAGGGTTGGCCAAAACAGCCCTTAGTTAAAAAAAAAAAGTAAAGAAGATAGAAAATAAAAAATAAAAAATTACTAAAAAACTCTAAAATATTTTTAATAGGATGACCGGCGTCCACATTAACGATTTCCGGTCTAAATTAGCAAAACGTGAAAATATTTAGGACTAAATTGAATTTAAGATTAAATTGGCATAAATGCAATAAGTTAGATTTTTCTTTATAATTTCCCCCCTTGGCTTGTATTATGCATCTTCTATTTTCTCACTCTAGAGTCAAAATTGGAATTTGAGAATGGACGAAGGGTGTGACCAAAACCATCCCTCAAAGTTAAAAATGCAAAATCATTCCTAATGATCATCAACGACGACACGTTATGAGTCGCCCTGTCTTCTCCCGAAGAGAAATGGCGATTGCTTTGCGAAGCCCATTGGCGGGCCTTTAGGAACAACTACCGTGGCTGTCCCTAGAGAAATGCATCAGGGATGGCTGCCTCTTGTCCCCAATAGCTACTTTTAGAATTTCATCAATTTGACATCTTGATCATACATTCGACGCGAATGAGAGCAAATTGAACAAATTTAAAGCCTATGGACATGTTTCTTCCATGATGTCATCGTATTAGGATAAGCTGAATGAATTTTAAGGAAGATACATTTCCAATTCTTTGGAAATGACTTCACCTTCTCCGTCTTTTCTAATTGCCTAATATAAACATTTTAGGTGGCTTGATGGACTTGTTTGCCAAGATAATTGAGCAGTGATCAGTTACGTGTTGGACCTGCGAGTGACTAAGAGAAGGCAAACTCAAATTGTTCTTTTCCATTTGGGAGGGGACCAGGGCTCCAACGTAGAGCGCAAGCCAAATTTCCATGTAATGGACTTCCATTCATTCTTTGGAGTTACTCCTTAGCCATGCGATTTCAGGACATTTTTTAAGTATTCATCTAAATGAAATGCTGATTTCAGGTATCATTTCAATCCATTGGCAACAGAAAAGAGTGATAGCTAACTTCTTTCTAGAGGTTCGAAATTATGTAAGTCTTCCTTCCTAGTAAGGGTGGAAGATCATATGCTTACACCATATCTCTCATCGAGCTCTTCGAGATACCTTAAGCCAACATGCCAAGAACTAGAAGGGTTCAAGCCAAAATTACTAAGACCTGAAGCCCATTGTGAACACCTTGCATAAGCATCCATAAGTGTCTCATGCCCTAATAGATATGGCAAGTGACTAGGGTCACAATCATACCTCAAATTCTTAAAAGAGGTCAGCCTAAAATCTAGTTGGAGAACTTTAACTCGTTTTGCCAATGCAAACCTAATCCACCGATCGATATGAGACTTATATGAGATATTCAGATCAAAACGTAACATGAATCTACACAAATGATATCCTCCACTTTGACGCTGCAAGACATTGTCCACCCATTCCACATATCTTGCCTTCTCCTTTTCCGCAAACTTGCAATTATCTTTCATCTCGGTGAATAAGTCAGACCGGTCGAAATCAAGGTTGGTGACCCGACAAGTAGACAAATGCCTCCATCTTTTGGAAAGAAGACAAGTCGCTTGTGCTTCTCTAGATGTCAGAAGAGATAATATAAAGCCTATAATATCTTCGGGCAAACAGCTGATCCGATCCTTTGGGTTGAGTTTCACCAGAGAAAAAAATTCAAGGTCAGAAAAATTCGTAAATAAGATCGATGGAAAATAGGAAGGAGGAAAATTGGACAAACAAACATAAGAAAAAACTCAGCTTACTGTCAGAAACAACGAGATAAGGAATATTGATGACCCATTAACCCTACCAAGAAGAAAAGCTCTGCTTTTGCTCTATCAGCCAGTGTATTCAACTGAAAATTCGTTACCTTGTCTGCAGATTCGGCTTCAGGATCAGAGCGGAGCCTCTTTGGAGATGGAGAATCCATGGACGCCGGCATCAGTTCACCTTCCAGTTCGTGTATTTTTTTCTCTTCTATATTTTAGGCAAGATTCCGAAACCCCTTGCAATGCGATATCTTATACAAAAATTCATGATCAGCCATATCTTTTTCTTTTTTTTTTTGGTAAAAAAATCAAAATGATCAGCCATATCTTTTTTAATCAATGCATGACGATTTTGTTTCTTTTTTGGGTCAAAAAAGAAGATGTAGGTTAACATATTGTGCTTTCATAAATCCTCAAACTTAATATGACATTTTAAATTTTTAACAAAAAAACACAATTTTTACTTTTGTTTAATCCCAAACGAACATAGATAATAACAATACCACACGGCGAAACCTAAATTATAATTTTTAGATTTTTTTTTTTATTCCTCAACACTTTGCAATTTTTCGCATGCATATTCACTTTCACTTTCACGAGAAAATATTGGGTGATCCGGGAGCGCCATGTCAGCGTGGTCCCCGACCATTCACGCAGCGCCACGTGGAAGCGTGGCCCCACTTAATTCTTCTGCCTTCTTCCCCTCTCTCCTCCTTCCCTCCGATTTTTAGCCTTCTTTCCCCTCTAGCCTGCACACGGTTTCTCTCTCCTTAGCCTACACGCCTTGCAATGCATTTATTACGGCATGGAAGAAAGAAAGAGAAGCAGACGTTTTCGTTCCTCTCCAGCAGCTGCAAACCCCATTTCTTTCTCCTCACGAAGGGCTCAAAATTTTGAATCCCAAATTCTCTCCACACTCGTTACTGCTCCGCCGTGTGTCAAGCGGCCGTAACCCCCGCCATCACCGACGAACCACACTACGGCTGCCCCTGCGCTGGCGCTCGCTCGCTTCTCTCTTCGTGCTTGTTGCTACTCTGACGTTCGTTCCGGCGTTCGTGAAGTGGCCGTTCCCCGCTTGAGCCGACGAAGGAGGTATGTCAGCGCCCCTTCTCCGGTGCTTACTCTCTTCTCTCACCGCGCTCATTGCTGCTCTGGCGTTCGTGGAGCGGCCATTCCCCCGCTGTCGTCGACGAAGCATGCGCCCCTACTTCGGCGCTGCTGTCGTTGACGAAGCATGCACCCCTACTTCGGCGCTCACTCGCTTTCCGCGCTCGTTGCTGTTCTGTCGTTTGTCAAGCAGCCGTGTCATCACTGGGATTTCAATTGACATAAGCAAGTGCGTCTTCACAACCACTACTGCTCCCCTCCTATAAATCTCAGCTCGCCTGACGCCTTTGCCATCGTCTCGATGCAGTGCAGGGAACGAGTGAGGTCGAGCTAGACGACGACAATGGCGGCGTCGACGACAACGATGAGGAGGATCAAGCTAGGGTCGCAGGGCCTCGAGGTGTCGGCGTAGGGGTTGCATGGGCATGTCCGCCTTCTACGACCCTCCCAAGTCCAACACCAACATGATCGCCCTCATCCACCACGCCGTCAGCTCCGGCGTCACCTTCCTCAACACTAGAGGTGGCAAATGGGTGGGTCGGGTCGGGTATGGGTCGGTTGAAAATGGGTCGACCCATATTTAACCCATTTTGACCTATATTCTTGTAGTGTAAATCTAGTGATCCATACCCGACTCGACTCGTATTGCTAAAACATATTAATATTCTAGGAAAACCCACTTCTACTATATGCTAATTGGATTAAAACTTCAAATTAAATTCAAAATAGTAAATAAAATAATTTTTTAAAAAAAAAAAACCTATAAATTGAAATATTTATAAAGAATTAGATTATGCACATGCTTCTCTTATTCGAAGTGAACATACTATTGAATAACTAAAAATTGTAACATGGAAATTTTTTAACTAAACCTAAAAAGCTCATTTTTATGAATTTTTTTATAAAAAAAAAAAGTATTGTTAAAATATTTTTATGCAATACAAATTTTTTAACAATTTTTATGCAATACAACTTTAATGAAAATTTTTTATAATTCTTTTAAAAATATTTTTTAAAAATCGAATTTTTATTTTTAAAAATATAATTTTTATTTTTAATAATCATTTTTCTTTTTCTTGTCTTCGGCCGCCAGGCCACGACGACGGCCAGTGACCAGCCACGGGCGAGATCGAGCTCACCGGAGTCGGGCCGGGCTCGATCTCACCAATCGTCGACTCACATTATGCGACATAGGGGTGTCAAAAACCGAACTATACCGAACCGAAAAAATTCGGTTTAATTCTTATTCGGTTAGACTCTCATTAAAAATTGAAACTTTTTTAACCGGTTTGGTTTTTCTCGGTTCGGTTAACCGAATGATACCGATAAAATCTAAAATTTTTCTTTTTTTTTATTAGAAGAAGAAGAAGAAAGAAAGAAAAAGAAAAAAAGGAAAAAGAACAAAAGAAAAATAAAAATAAAGAAAATGAAAAAAAGAAAAGAAAAAGAATAAAAAATAATTAAAAAATCGAGTTTTTTAAAAATAAAAAGATTTATAGAAAGGGGTGTATGTAGGGAAAAAAAAACAAATACAAAAGTAAAAACTGTAAAACCAAACCAAATCGAACCGAACTGGGATTTTGGTTCGATTTGGATTGATTCGGTTTGGTTCAATAAATTTCTTTATCGGTTGGGTTTTTCAAAAAACTAAACCAAACCGAACAATTTACATCCCTAATGTGTCATCAATAAATATTTTTTTCCTCAGACTCCTCGTCCAATAAAATTTCAATTCCTGGACCATTTTTCCTCATAATTTTAAGTTGCCTGCAATTATCCATTAATTAATTAAAGAAAAGCCTATGAGATTCCCGCGGGCCATGGATGCACGAGTATCCAACACGCTAGCGACTAGCAGGACACGGCACTTATCTCAATCTCTTCGATTCCTTGTCGTAAATCTCGTGGCTAAAGCATGTTACAGTGCACCGATTTCAGTAACCCATTGTGAATAAAACAATAGCTCCGGATCACATCGCATTATCGATGGTGTAAACTTTTCTTATTGGTCATTTTTGTTTGTCACTAATATAATAATTTGTAATTTTCATGATATTAATTCAATAATCAATAAATGATAAATTTATCAGGTTTTTGGTGGTTAAAAGTTTATTTTATGATAAATTTAAATATAATGTTTTCGTGGTATTAATTCTTATTTAATTTACGCAAAGGGAATTGGACATTCTCAATCAACGGTGGAAAATGGATTATTGCTTAATCCAACGGCACCGGCCGTTCCTTTGAGTCGCGAGTTCGCTCAGCTTCTGTACCCTCCCCCACTCGTTCCCAGTTTTATATCACTGAAACTCGCGAGCAAGAGCGCTTGTACTTCCGCGGAGTAGGGAGAAGAAACAGGTCCACACGACGTTGAAAAAAGACAGAAGATTTGCCAAGTAGTTTATGGCGTAGACTGAAGTAGATTGAGATTGCTTGATTCTAGTAGTTTTCCGGTCGATCTCTTTTCTGTTTGGCAGTGAGGTGTTCGGTTCACAGAACTCGACTAGATTCTTTCAGTGTTAGTCAACAAATAGACAGAAGATTTGCCTTCAATGTGTGTGTAACTCATTTGTATATCTGTAAACTAGCTTTATGGCTCGGATTCGTCAGCATATATTTTTTTGGTTAATACTTCTATGGCATTCAAAATCTGCCATCATTTTGGGTCCATTCACAACTTCAATCGACAACGCATTTTTTAATCTCATTTTCATGGGATTATAACCTTCCCTGTGTGCGATGTTTTCGAAATTATGTCCGCTTTTTTTTATGTGCAGAAAACATGGAGTTTGCTGCCAATAAACCAAAACAGTGTGCAGTTTACCATTTGCACGAAGTTGAGATGCAGAAAATGCCTGAAGTTCTCAATGAGTACCTTGTGTTTCTTGCGCAGGCAGGAGTGGTAATATCTTCTCATTCTTGCTGATTTGCTTGATCTAAATTTCTGACATTAACATGAGAAATGAAGATAGCTTGCTTCATAATTATATGATTCAAATTCTTCAAGTAGCTCCAAACAAGAGGATATCTCAAAGAAACTGAAGAAACTTTGCGGTGCTAGAACTCTTTATAGTAAAAAAATTCCATAATGCGCGGTGTTAGAGACAGCTCATGATATAAAGACAGCCCAATTGTCCATAATCAAGAGAGTGGCTCATTCACGCAGGTAGACTCAGATAAAGTTTGGATTGAGATGGACAGCATTGAGAAGGGAATCCTAGAAAGTATTTCTCGATACAATATTAGATGTCTTGTGATGGGAGCAGCAGCTGATAATGACAATTCTAAGTAAGCCTTATTATGTCATTTATTCGTGTTACTGGTGCTGTTAAGTAGGGATGTTTTAGTTTACATAGTTGCAGTTATATACTTAATTAGCATGAACTTACGAATTTTGTAATTACGGAAGTCTTTATGTATCTCAAGAGGTTTGTCATGCTGGTAGAAAGATTTTACTGTATTGGTCGAGGCTTGATGCTACTATTCTCTAAATAATCTGTAAACAGTGACTTCTATGTTTGTCAGTTTTTCTGGAACTTGAAAATTTAAAAAGGAAGCTTCATTGTAGTGTGAAGAGTGGTAAAGTTAACTTCTCTGGCAGCTAGAATTCTTTTTTATTCATCAATATCTTTTCCAACATTGTCTCAGATATATTTTGGTTTATAGCTGGTCAAGTGCAGAGAGTTACTTACGTTTCTTTAAGCTGAAGAAAGCTTAAGAGTTACTTATGGTTGCCTAACGAAGGAAAGTTACATAAAGTCATTGGCGCACATAACTTCAGTGAATGGAAAAGGGCAACATTATTATTGACTATATAGTTGTCTAATTATTGACATTCTCCTAGTATTACATGCTACTCACGAAACAAATTCTTACACGAGGATTGATGGGTTCTTATTTCTGGCATGCGATTAATTTACGTAGGTCAAATTTGCTGAAAGTGCACTAATTTGACCAGGTTGGACTCCAGAAAAGCAGTATTTGTTTGCCAGAATGCACCGGATTTCTCTCAGATTTAATTCATTTGCAAGGGTTGCCTCATATACACAAAGTAAGTTGGTCATCATGGCACTGGAGAATGTTACATGTATGAAAGTTTATAAATTCTGCTTTATCTGGTGCAGCGCTTAATTCTTTTGAAAGTGATAATTGGGTCACTGCTTTTTCTGAAACTGGTTGCACTCTATTTATATCTAAATTTTTCTTGTATACTTTACCATTAGAACTCCATCCATTGTACTCTTTCATGGCATCTGACTTCAGACATCGGCACCAGGCAGCCAGAATGCTTGAAATCAGAATGTCCAACTTTTAAGCAAAAATCTCTTGATCGGCTCATGAATCCAGAATGCAGGATCATTCAGCGATCAAGATCTGGGGAGGTCAGCATTAAACAATCGGGTAGGAGTTTTAGCAGATTGGAATTGTTTGATGGGTACATCGATAAGAGCGAAGATGACAGAGGACCGGCACCGAGTAGGCTCAGGTCACAGTGTTTAGAACATCCAGCTAGCACATCAAAATTGTCTTTGCTTGGATGTGAGGTGAGATCATCCAAAATCTTTGTCATGTCTCATCTTTTCAACTAGCATGTCCGTGCTGTCTAGATGGACCACTATATTCCTTCCCAAACTCATATTAAGAATTGAAATAGCAGAGTCTGCAGGATGTGATAATACATTTTCTTGGTTGTCTGAACATGATGATTTTGCATGCGAAGGATTTGAATTTTGTGACATCTGACAAATGGTGATCTATTATAGCCCTACTATTTTTGGCAATTAATGTTCATCTCCTGCTTATATGGGCATCAATCCATAAACTATGCAATTAGAATTTCTTGGGAAAATTATATCATGTTGGTAGATCATAATTTACTTGTCGATTTCTCAGAACAAGAAAATTCAAGGGCAACCCGCTGGAGACCTCTATTGTAGATTGGAACAGGCAATCGTGGATGATAAGAGTTCCAGGCGACCAGAGTTTGAGGAGGCAGTGAGGCAATGGAAGGAGGAAGACAATGCACTGGATACTAAAATGAAGGCAATCTCTCTCTCTCTCTCTCTCTCTGTGCATCCGGTACTTTTCCCTTTTGATTTGCTCAAGATTTGCTGATGGTTTTAAGCTCTTGCACCTATGTGTCTGCTAAAGAAGATAAATGAAGAATTCAGCTTACTTAGCTCGCAGCTTTGTTTCGCTCGAGAAATTTTATCATCAGCTACTGGCTTACTTAACAGCCTTCTTAAAGATCTAGGAACTTTGTTGATTAATTCTGCATCACATCACATCCCAATGCAGGCCCTGTTAGCAGAAATTTTATATCATAAGGAGGTGAATGATAGAAAAGGAGTTGGAGAAAATGCTGGGAAGCAAACGACAAGAATTGGACCATGAGACAACAAGAGAACTCCTAACAGTTCGGGAACAGAACTCCATACTTGAGAAACAAGTTGAAGAATCCAAGTTGGTGGTGAAGAGCTAGAGGAGAAGATCCTATCAGCTGTAGAACTCTTGATAACTTTCAAGGAGAGACGAGACAAACTACGTTTAGAGCATCAAGATGCCCTGAAAAATGTAAGAGATCTGAGGAGATCAGTACAAGTTAGAACTCCAAGCTTGCGTGGCCCACGGATCCTCTCCTTTTCTTTTGCCAAGATCATTGAGGTAACACACAATTTTGACCCATCCCAAAGGATTGGAGAAGGAAAAGATGGAACCGTTTATAAAGGCCTACTTTGACATGTACATGTCGCCATAAGGATTCTGCCCTCTTTTGGTTCTGCAGGAACAGTGGATTTCGAAACGTGTGGTACATTGATCGCATCAACAACTATTATCTATTTCCTTTTTGGAAAAAAAAGAAAAGAAAAGAAAAGAGCATTTAAACCTAAAATTTTGCACTAATACTGATTTTACATTATGCTTCTTGATTCAACTGCAGGTTGTGGTGTTAAGGAGGCATCCAAATTTGGTCACACTTATCAGAGCATGTCCAGAATCTCAGTCACTTGTATATGAATACCTAAAAGCAGGCAGCCTTGAAGAATGCCTTTCGTGCAAAGGCAAAAACAAAACTGCCCCACTTCTGTGGAAAGTTCGAACCCAAATTGCCACTGATATTTGCTCTGCACTTGTCTACCTTCACTCCCATAAGCCTCCAATTATTCATGGGAATTTAAAATCCTCCAAAGTCCTCCTCAATGCCAATTTTGTTGCCAAAGTTGGCAACCTTGGCATCTATTGCTTAGTTCCCAAGTATGAAAATTCTAACATTGCTAAATCAGATTCTGAGGTCACTTCACTTTATGAGGATCCAGAATTTTTAGTGAGTGGACAGCTTACTCCTGAATCAGAGGTGTATTCTTTTGGAATCATCTTGTTACAGCTTGTTACTGGAAGATCAGCTTTAAGTACTGTGAAAGACGTGAAATGTGCACTAGATAAGGGAAATTTCGATAAAGTAGTCGATTTTTCAGCTGGGGACTGGCCACTCGATCAAGCCAAATGGTTGGCTCAATTGGGCTTGAGGTGCTGTGAACAGAACATGCTGGACTGCCCAGACCTTGTATCGGAAATTTCCAGCGTGATCGAGTCAATAAGGACTTTGTCTATGGAATCAGCTTCAAGTTCTCGTTCGAAGGAGCCTGGCAAGGCGCCCGCTCATTTTGTCTGTCCCATTTTACAGGTAAAGGATTCGGTTCTCTCTCTTTACATACATTTAGTCATGGATCAGCTCAGCTCTTGTTCCATTTGCATCCAGTTTACAGGGTACAGTGACTCATTTAGGCAGAGAAGCTAGAATTTTCAATTGCACAGGGTGAGAGAAACACAGAAGTCCAACTACTCTCTTTCTGGTCATGATACCTAATTTGCCATGTTGTTGGGTATAGTAATTGGGGCTTTTATGAGTTCAATCATTGTAATAAAATGGCATATGCATTAAACATCAGTACATATCTTTGTGAATTTCTGAGTGATGGGTTCTCCATGGGTTTTCAGGAAGTCATGAAAAATCCACTTATAGCGGCTGATGGAATTACATACGAAGCAGAAGTGATACAAGGATGGTTGCAAAGCCGTCACAACACTTCCCCGATGACCAATCTCAAGTTGGGGCACAACAACTTAGTCCCGAAGCCCTCCTCCATGCAATTCAAGTATGGCAAGAGCTGCTGTAAAATCTTTCCTCCCTTCATGTACATCTACTTGTCTACCCAAAATATTCTCATATGATCCCTCGAGCCTCGATGCCAATTAGTTATACTGATTTGCATATAAATCCTTGCTGTACAGAACAAAGAATTGTTTTAGTTCCACCAATGGGATAGTTATTTTCCTCCTGTTAATGAGTTTTCATTGGGAATTGCTGTCGTTTATACGTTGACCTCGTGGACTATGGCTACAATTTTTAGGACTGCTAATTTCGAACTTCATATCCACTTCGTAGTGCAATCAAAGAGCCAGTAGAGGCATTTAACACAGACGCTTTGTTGTAGGATATCTCTGTTACTACAGCACGAAATTTGTGTCGGGCGTGGCAGAGACGAGCAAAGATATGGATGAGGAGTGCGAGCTGCAGCCCCTTTTGAAATCTGTTATTTCCCTTTTTAGTCTAACGGCTGCAATAGAAGCTCATGTTTTCTAGAAAAAGAACAGCAAAATAAATTCCCTCTCAGCGGCAATGTTCTTCCAAGTACATCTCCTTGAACGTTATCGTGGTTTTTCTCTTTTTTTCTTGTACCTCCTAGCAATGTCATTCATATATTGGTTAATATTACTCGATACATTAGCTGAATAATGAGTGCACCAAACATACCTGGAAACAATAATGACAACGGTTAAACAAAAGCATCATCACCATCATTCCCGTAACGAACATTAGGCGCGTACATGCTGATGATGCATTGGACTATTTAATGTGCAGCACCGTGATTTGGAATGCGCTGGGATGGAGAGGGGAAGGCGGCAACTTTCTCTCACCCAACCTCGATATTATGCAAAATATGGATGCCCCCTTTTCATTTCTGTCTAGAAATCATGAAAACGTAAGAAGTCCTCTCAATTAATTTTGGATAAAATTTTTCATCCATAATTTCTAAATGAAATCCATTTTACCAAGATTCTTTCGAATTGCCATTTAATTAATTGATTTTTTTCTTTTTGCTCAAGGGATAATGATCCCGACGTCATTTATTTGTGCAAGATAAAATGTTAGATTGTAAGGCCATGCATTTGTCGGCAGATAATGGGGTCTAAAAGAATTAGTCAAATTGCGAAATTCACCTTGGAATTATTTACTAATTTCAGGAAAAAAAGGGAAAAATTCGCTCTTTTTCCCCCTTTCCAAAACAAATTCTCAATTCTCAGACAATTTATCAAGCGCGGAGTCAGCGTTTGACGACGTGATGGCAAGCGACCAGTAAGGCAGGGCTCCACGTCAGCACGGGGAAAGCCCGAACCAAAACATGACCATCCGGCACCCTCACTGAATTCACAACGCGCGTGCCCCGACCTCCCGCCGAAGCCGCGTGTGGAACTGGGGGCTTCGCCACGTCAGAATCAGAATCAGGGAAAGTATCCATTTTTCCAAAAATTTTATTTTTCCTCTCGCTCTCTCCCATAGGTTTTTTTTTTCCCTCTCATCTTTTCTTGCCGAAGGAGGTACCAGTCGGTTACAAAACTCCTCGAAGGCGCCCCGCCGATCGCTCACACTCGATTTTTGGCGGTTTTCTCGCGCTCCGGCCACTCCCTCTCGCTCAGCCGCCGCCCAGCGCCGATCTCCGTCGCCTCCCCAGCGGCTCAGTGATCTCCCCTCCCTGCGTACGGACTGGTGAGTGAACTGATCCCGTCTGCATAGATCGCGCACTTGGTTCCGATCAATTCCGTGCCCTCCGCGGCCGGTCGGGAGAACGAAATAAGGAGGATGATTAGAGGGGAGGACTTAGAGATTCTCCAGATTTCCAGATTTTTGCGATTCTATGAGTTTGGGCTTAGCAACGACTGACTGCCCGTGCTCTTTTCAGAAGTCCAGTGTTATTTATTTCTGCACTTTCCTATTGTTCTCGCTTCCTCTCAATCTTGTGTAAATTGCTGTGATATAGGAATGATAAATTTGTGCACTACTAAATGCACAGAAAAATGAGTACACAGGGTCTAGGTATCTGCAAATGCAATTTGAACCTTGAAGTATCTCTTGTTTACAACCAGAATCCCTATTTTCATCATATTAAATCACATATTTCCTTACTCTAGAATGATCCGCACCGCATGCAAGTTTAAGTACCAGTGTCGTATACCGCATGTAGTTGCGGGTATCCTGCAAGATATGTTCACGGGAAAAAGACCCACATATTGATTGTCATGGATGTTGGAAACCTTCCGTTGGCGCTCTTCTGGATATGCCCCAAATGGACAAACCCAATAGGTGCTTAATAGATGAACTCACATGCTGAAAGAAGTACCATGAATTTGTAGGGCCTGTTTGTCTGATGATGAATTCAGCATATCCATATCTTCCCCTTTGAAAAATGTGACTTCATTTGAGATTTCGTACCTTTGCTATATGAATGCTTCTCACCATCCAGCGACTTCTTGCACTGAGAGGTCCTCAAGTAGACATGATTCTGTGCATTTAAACAAGCATGCCCAAGCTTGTCTACCTGGTTCAAAACAAAAGGCACATTTTCCGTCTTTTCCATCTTTTCTCTCTAGGAGCATGCGTGAGACAGCTCAATTGTCCTGTGGCATCAAAACTTTGCTAAAAATTTCCATGGAAAGCCCATGCTCGCTACAAGATAAAAGATAAATAGGAACCATATCTTTTCCTGGGAGGATGATTAAGGTTTCGGGCCTTTTCCTGTTACACTATTTTTTTTCCCCTTTTCTGTCGAGAGTCTTCAGGCTGCTTGTTTAATTATATGTGAGAAATTGGTTCGCCCAATGGGTTTGTAAATAGCAGCTGATAGAAAGTTGAGAAGTTTGGTGGTAATTGGATTTGTTCCCTTTAGCTAGGATTATATTTGTGCTTTTTGAAACTGTGACTTGAACACAGCCACGGTTACAGATCTGTGCAAAAAAAAACCTTCAAGAGCAAGCACTAAAGTCTGAGGTGGTCATGGTCGCTCCCGAGGAGCTACGCAATCAGCCGGGGTAGACTCTCTCTTTCCTTTCGTTTCGTTTCGTTTGTAGATGTTGCTTTATTGTTACTCTGTCGTCTCAATCTCCATGCGTATCTCTTCGTTGTCAAGGAGTCCACACAAGCGTCAATTGAAGATGGAAGGAAGCACGGGCAGCTCTCCTTCATTGAGAAAGCGTCATCCCATAGCTTTTTCCTTTTTCTTGTAAGTGCGCTGGATTGATTTTGATATATCGATCTTTTTTTTTTTTTGGTGTTAAGTGGTTGTTTGTTCTTAAATATAGGAAGGATTTAAGGAAGCGTCGAATGGAGGAGTTCGAATTTGCAATGAGTTTCGGAACTCTAATTTTTCTTAGCTCTCAATCACTGAATTGAGTCGATCTAATTAAGTCTCAATTCTTGGTGGCATGCAGCTCCAAAAAGATGCTGCAAAGGAGTGGGATTCCCTGCTTGAAGAGGTAAGATACCGCTTGTCAATGCAACATTAGCTCACAAAAGCTGTAAAGCCCAAGAAAAAAAAACCAATTCCATTGAATACAATCAATATTGATTCAGCCTTACTATTTATGCAGGAGAAGATGACGTATGAAAAGAAAGCCATGGAGAGAGTTGCATCCATAGAAAAAGGTCTGGAGATATATAACAAGCTGGGGGTTGAAGCTGCGGACTTAGAAGCAGCTTGAGCAGCAAGAATTTGAAGAGAAAGATAGAAAGATGAAAACGGTTTCGAGTCCCTTTGTTTTTTCTTTCCTTCCTTAACCGAAGAGCGCACAAGTCTAATGAGCGTAGCTATTTAATACAAGAGTTCAATATATGAACTTGACATTAAGTAACAAGATTATATTGATCTTATATCATCAACATCATTTGCGGCTGCTTCTCCGGCAGTGTTTGCATCTGCATCGGGGTGTTTGCCCCCGGTATCTTTGTAGCAGGCGTCAACGGAAAATTGAAATCGCTAGCCCATTCCAGGACCTAAATAGTACCTCTCTAGGCGATCAATATATCCCTTCGTCCCAACGCGACCTTTCCTTCGTCAGTCGCCCCTGCAACATCCTTGTCCCAGGCTTCCTTGGACAGGACCTCAGCAAAAAACATCGGGGAACCTTGACGGAAGATGTCGCGTATAAGCACTTGGTGGTAGTGTACTCGAAAGGGTTGGCGAGTGACAAGCCGACCTTCGAGAACAAATCTTTCAAGCCGTACCAGCTGTCGCCGGCGTACTTGGACTTGACCTCGGCGTTGAATGCGTCGTAAGTTGCTTAGGCCCGTTTGCCGTAGTGGATGAGGTATCGCCTCAGGTCAAGGTCGAGGAGGTCCAGGAGGTTATTCCAGTTGTCCTGCCCACTTAACTCCCTCCATCTCTCTAGTATTTGCTTAAACATCGGACTGAATCAGATGAAATCAATCCTCCTCCTACACTTACTCAGTCCCGAAAGCCCAAGTACTCGTTCCAAAAATTGATGGTTCAAAGTCAAGTTCAGCTTGTGTGACGATCTGATGGGGTGTGCAAATCCTGGAGGTTGGCTGAAACGTGAACTTTGGTCAACCTAGCAATATGCGGATTATTGTCGTTCACGGTATTTTGGTGGGGTTTCGTTGGAGCTTGGCATTATTGCCATCATTTGTTTTGCATGACTACATCACCAAGACGATACGCAAATTCTCAGGACTTCCCATTACCATTTTGTCTCCATGCTATTAAGTCCAGATGCGTAGAGCTTGCAGTTTGCGTTGTTGATGTGTTGTAACCGTGCACATAACTCGTATAAGTTCGTTCTCAACATTCGTTAATATAAATCTTTACAGTACAAATTTAAAAGAGAATCACAATAAAATCGCAGCATCGTATTTAAGTTTCCTGTCTACCGCGTATCATGTTCGTATCAATGCCTGTATTCTACTCCAAAAATATAGGAAGTACCCAATTAGACAGAGGGAAGATGCTAGTCCTGCTGATCGATATGGGTGCATTTGGTTTAGCCTTCCCAATGGGCTTTCAGCCTCCAAAGCTCCTTGGAGAAATGCTGGACCATTTGACAATCATTTTGAAGTAGCTTTCAAGTAAAAATCAGCATTGGGAAGACTAAAAGCCCAATGTTAGTAGGGGCTAGCTTTTGAAACTTTCAAAGATTTGACCAAATACTTTGAAACTTATTTTTTTCTTCTAAGACTATCCTCACTCATTTTTCAAAATTTTGATTTTGCCCTTGTTAATGCCAAAATAATGCTAAAAGAATTAAATATACTTTGGCCTTTCTAAAAAATTATATATATATATATATATATATATTTGATTTTTTAGCATTATTGTCAAAATTTATATTTAAAAAGTTGCATACGTTATTTTTTTTTAAAATTTTAAACAAATAAAAATTTAAAAATTCTGATGAAGGGTTTGGTCATTTAAAAAAAAAAAAATTATGATGTATGCAACCTTTTAAATATAAATTTTGACAATGATGCTAAAAAAGCAAATACATATATATAATTTTTTTTTTTTTTAAAAGAACAAATCCTTCATCGAATTTTTAAATTTTTATTTGTTTAAAATTGAAAAAATAATGTATGCAAATTTTTAAATATAAATTTGAAAATAATGCTAAAAAATCAAATATATATATAATTTATTTTTTGAAAACAAAATACTAATCCTTTGTCGCGACCAAATTTTCGGGTGCACCATTTAAAATTAGGCTCGGGCTCTCCCACGCCCATACCAATTTGCGACTTAGGTTCAAATTTCTTAACATTTGGTACGAGTCGCCACTAATCAGTTTATGATAGGTCGATTAGACACCTAAGTAAAATAATGGGAGAATTATTTTACTTCTACGAACAAGAGATTTTGGGTAGGGAGACTTGATTACGTTAGATTTCTCTCACGCTCTTTCGGTACCTTTCTCTTTTATTTTGAAAAAATGTTTTGTTGGCGGCTTGAATTAATTTTAATTCAATTTCTTAACATGTGAGGTGATCACATGAGTGTGCAAACCACCAATTTAACACTCAAGAAAGTAAATAAAAAAATGCGGGACTTACCTCATAGCAACGAAAGTATCTGCGTTGTTAGATTAGAATTCACATCAGCAATCCTAGATATGATTTCTAATTAACAAGCAATCACTCAATTTTTGTTTTCACTTTTTAACGAAAATATAACCCATATGCAATGCAATGCTTCTAATCTAATATGAAATGATATGACATGACAATATGACCTAAGCTATATGACGGAAGTAAAGTAATTTCCAAAGAAATGAAGTAATTAAATGTGAAATCTAAACTCAGCAAATGACCTAACTCTAATGACGAGGAAGTTCTAATTAAATGAACCTAGCAATCACTAAATGACGTGCATTTCATGAATCTAATTCTATATGACGTGCACATGACATTTTTTATTTTTCTTAAAAAAATGCAATCTACCCTAAAGAATGGAACTAATTTATTCTAAGACATTTTTTTTTTGTATTTTTCATGAAATTCGGAATTAGGAAAAATGTGAAAATTATCTAACTAGATTAAGATTCTATTCAATTTGCATTAGGAAATAGGTTAAGCCAAATCCTTATCTTAACCTAAATAACCCTAAAATGAAATCTATCTAAGAAAATACCTAAACTTATAATAAATTAAAAAAATATCTAGAATTAAACTAAGTGTAATTTTATCCTAATATGCAATGACGTACAAAAGATGCCCTAATTCTACATGACATATGCATGATGATTTTTTTTTTTTTTTATTAATTTCGAAATTAATGATTGCCAAATAATTAAACATGCAATCCAAGTTAAAAAAAAAAAAACAAGCAACCTAAATTGATTGATTTGATTTTTTTTTGAATTTTTGAATTTTTGAATTTTGAATTTTTATTTTTCGAAATAAAATTGCTATTGTAAATATGCAAACCCTAGAACAAGAAATAAACCTAATTCTAGCCTACATTTTTTGGATTTTTTTTTTTTTTTTTTAAGAAAATAAAATTAACTTAAACGGCACGACATCATATGATCCCTCGAGCTGCGATGCCAATTAGTTAGACTGATTTGCATATAAATCCTTGCTGTACAGAACAAAGAATTGTTTTAGTTCCACCAATGGGATAGTTATTTTCCTCCTGTTAATGAGTTTTCATCGGGAATTGCTGTCATTTATATGTTGATCTCGTGGACTATGGCTACAATTTTTAGGACAGCTAATTTCGAACTTCATATCCACTTCGTAGTGAAATCAAAGAGCCAGTAGAGGCATTTAACACAGACGCTTTGTTGTAGGATATCTCTGTTACTATAGCATCATATTTGTGTCAGGCGTGGCAGAGACGAGCAAAGATATGGATGAGGAGTGCGAGCTGCAGCCCCTTTCGAAATACGTTATTTCCCTTTTTAGTCTAAAGGCTGCAATAGAAGCTCGTGTTTTCTAGAAAAAAGAACAGCAGAATAAATTCCCTCTCAGCGGCAATGTTCTTCCAAGTACATCTCCTTAAACGTTATCGCGATTTTTCTCTTTTTTTTTTTTTTTCTTGTACTTCATAGCAATGTCATTCATATATTGGTTAATATTACTCGATACATTAGCTGAATAATGAGTGCACCAAACACATCTGGAAACAATAATGACAATGGTTAAACAAAAGCATCATCACCATCATTCCCGTAACGAACATTAGGCATATACATGCTGATGATGCATTAGACTATTTAATGTGCAGCACCGTGATTTGGAATGCGCTGGGATGGAGAGGGGAAGGCGGCAACTTTCTCTAACCTAACCTCAATATTATGCAAAATATGGATGCCCTTTTTCATTTCTGTCTAAAAATCATGAAAACGTAAGAAGTCATCTCAGTTAATTTTGGATAAAATTCTTCGTCCATAATTTCTAAACGAAATCCATTTTATCAGGATTCTTTCGAATTGCCATTTAATTAATTGATTTTTTCTTTTTCTCAAGGGATAATGATCCCGACGTCATTTAGTTGTGCAAGATAAAATGTTAGATTGTAAGGCCATGTATTTGTCAGCAGATAATGGGGTCTAAAAGAATTAGTCAAAATGCGAAATTCACCTTGGAATTATTTACTAATTTCGGAAAAAAAGGGAAAAATTCACTATTTTTCCCTCTTTTCAAAACAAATTCTCAATTCTCAGACAATTTATCAAGCACGGAGTCAGCGTCTGACGACGTGATGGGAAGCGACCATTAAGGCAGGGCTCCACGTCAGCACGGGGAAAGCCCGAACCAAAACGTGACCATCCGGCACCCTCACTGAATTCACAACGCGCGTGCCCCGACCTCCCGCTGAAGCCGCGCGTGGAACTGGGGGCTTCGCCACGTCAGGAAAATATCGATTTTTCCAAAAAAATTATTTTTCCTCTCGCTCTCCGTCGTCTCCGATAGATTTTTTTTTCCCTCTCATCTTTTCTTGCCGAAGAGGGTACCAGTCGGTTACCGTCTGCATAGATCGTGCACTGGGTTCCGATCAATTCCGTGCCCTCCGCGGACGGTCGGGAGAACGAAATAAGGAGGATGATTAGAGGGGAGGACTTAGAGATTGTCCAGATTTTCAGATTTTTGCGATTCTATGAGTTTGGGCTTAGCAACGACTGACTGCCCGTGCTCTTTTCAGAAGTCCAGTGTTATTTATTTCTGCACTTGCCTATTGCTCTTGTTTCCTCTTAATCTTGTGTAAATTGCTGTGATATAGGAATGATAAACTTGTGCACTACTAAATGCACAGAAAAATGAGTACACAGGGTCTAGGTATCTGCAAATGCAATTTGAACCTTGAAGTATCTCTTGTTTACAACCAGAATTCCTATTTTCATCATATTAAATTATATATTTCCTTACTCTAGAATGATCCGCATGCAAGTTTAAGTGTTAGTGTCTATACTGCATGCGGGGTCGTATCCTGCGAGATATGTTCACGGGAAAAAGACCCACATATTGATTGTCATGGATGTTGGAAACCTTTAGTTGGCGCTCTTCTGGATATGCCCCAAATGGACAAACCCAATGGGTGCTTAATAGATGAACTCACATGCTGAAAGAAGTACCATGAATATGTAGGGCCTGTTTGTCTGATGATGAATTCAGCATCCATATCTTCCCCTTTGAAAAATGTGACTTCATTTGAGATTTCGTACCTTTGCTATATGAATGCTTCTCACCATCCAGCGACTTCTTGCACTAAGAGGTCCTCAAGTAGACATGATTCTATGCATTTAAACAAGCATGCCCGAGCTTGTCTACCTGGTTCAGAACAAAAGGTACATTTTCCATCTTTTCCATCTTTTCTCTTTGGGAGGATGCATGAGATAGCTCAATTGTCCCGTGGCATCAAAACTTTGCTAAAAATTTCCATGGAAAGCCCATGCTCGCTACAAGATAAAATATAAATAGGAACCATATCTTTTCTTGAGAGGATGATTAAGGTTTCGGGCCTTTTCCTGTTACACTATTTTTTTTTCCCCTTTTCTGTTGAGAGTCCTTCAGGCTGCTTGTTTAATTATATCTGAGAAATTGGTTCTCCCAATGGGTTTGTAAATAGTAGCTAATTTGTAGGTCAGTAACAACATGATAGAAAGTTGAGAAGTTTGGTGGTAATTGGATTTGTTCCCTTTAGCTAGGATATATTTGTGCTTTTCGAAATTGTGACTTGAACACAGCAACCATATTAGCAACCATATTTGGGGTACAGATTTGTGCAAAAAAAACTTCAAGAGCAAGCAATGAAGCATAAGGCGGTCATGGTCGCTCCTGAGGAGCTACGCAATCACACGGGGTAGACTCTCTCTTTCGTTTCGTTTCATTTGTAGATGTTGCTTTATTGCTAGAATTTATGCGATCAATTATTCTATCGTCTCAATCTCCATGCGTATCTCTTCGTTGTCAAGGAGTCCACGCAAGCATCAATTAAAGATGGAAGGAAGCACGGGCAGCTCTCCTTCATTGAGAAAGCCTCATCCCATAGCTTTTTCCCATTTCTTGTGAGTGCGTTGGATTATTTTATATATATATATAGGCTGTTTGTTCTTAAATATAGGGGATTTTAGGAAGCGTCTAATGGAGGAGTTTAGTGAGTTTCAGAACTCTAATTTTACTGAATTGAGTTGATCTGATTAAGTCTCAATTCTCGATGGCATGCACCTCCAAAAAGAGCTGCAAAGGAGTGGGATTCCCTGTTTGAAGAGGTAAGATACCGCTTGTCAATGCAGCATTAGCTCACAAAAGCTGTAAAGTCCAAGAAAAAAAACCAGTTCCATTGAATACATTCAATATTGATTTTAGCCTTACTATTTATGCAGGAGAAGATGACGTATGAAAAGAAAGCCATGGAGAGAGTTGCAGCCATAGAGAAAGGTCTGGAGATATATAACAAGCTGGGTTGAAGGTGCGGACTTAGAAGCAGCTAGGATGATCCCGCTGCAACAGCAGCTTGAGTAGCAAGAATTTTTGGAACATTTTTAGTAACTTCCTCTGTTTATTGCATCATGATTATTTCTCTTACTAAGTTTCTGTAGCCTGCATGGAATAACTTAAAAGGTTAAGATAATGATTGTCACACCAATGGAATTGGAATGCTTTCGCAAACTTTCTGCACTTGCTAGTTTGATTGGTGTTGTAAAACTCATTGCGCCCTGCTTATGAAATGTGTTGTGCCCGCAATTGATTTTTTTATGCCCCTTCTCTTTTTGCAGAAATTTATCTGCTGTTAAAGGTGGCGCGAGAAATTATGTGCCCCTATCCTTTTACCGAAGTGGAATTGAAGATCCAGAGGTTGACCTCTCCAGTTGTTTCGGCCAACCAACTTCTTCCATGTCTTTCGTCTTGAAATTTGGTTTTATTATGTGTTTTTGAGTTAGTCTTGCCCTCTTCTAGCCAAGGCTTATCTGATTTTTCTATGTTGGAGATGTCTAGTAATTTGGCCATAATGTGCAGCTTCCCATTGGTTGATACCCTACTTAATTGTCCTCTCTACACACGAAGTTCTTCACTTGGAACGTGGAACAATTATTAATATAGCATTGATTAGGTAACCAATATAACTCTCTTTTCAGAGTACATTTAATTGGAGGAGATCAGATGCCATTGCTTGCAATTCTATTGAAAATAGAGCAAAAGATTTGGTATTAGATAAGATTTTGAACCAAAATTTGGGCTAAAATCATGAGGAGTCTTCATATATACAAAATTGACGATGACGTAACGTGTGCATGCAGTGTATTTGTTAAATAGCATTAACTTGCTTCTTAGGCTAAGATTTCAATAAGGAATTGGTCGAGCTAAGCTTGGGCCCCCTCAAGAAGAGAAAGATCAGAAAGATGAAAACGGTTTCGAGTCCCTTTGTTTTTTCTTTCCTTACTTCACCGAAGAGCGAATAAGTCTAATGAGCCTAGCTATTTAATACAAGACTTTAATATATGAACTTGACATTAACTAACAAGATTATATTGATCTTAAATCGTTGTTTTTATTGGATTTTATTTTGTCATGTTTCCACCTTTATATGATGAGTGACTGGTCAAGAACCCGCCCATCCCTCCTCTCTGACCCACCTAAATGCAATTTCCTCCTTTTGATAGTTTGAGTAAGTGAGTGGGCAAGGAGTGGTGCATTTCTTCAACTTAATTTCACTTAGATCATCATCATCACCCGGATTTCATATCTAGAATTAATTTCCATTTTTCTTCAATAAGAACTCGATTGCAACACTTTTTCATATGGTGGATCCTCAATGAGAATTTAGAAATTTCAGGGGATCCAAGTGCCAAATCTCCCATCATCACCAACCAAGAGCGTTTTCCTTTTAGACCTAGGGCTTCCTTCTACAACAAGCATTTGTTAAATCTCATTAAACCTTTCACTCTCACTCTCTCTCGTTTTTGCATCGATTCACTATGTTGTCGACCATTTTTCAGCAAGACCGATCTTGGGTTCTCTGTTTTGAGCAAATTATTGGTAATGTCTTTTTTTTCTTGGCGGGGCGCCTCCTAGCTCAATTTTGCCCACTTTTTTTAAAAACAAAAACCCTAGCTACTTCCCATATATTTCTTAACGTCGGTTCCACCATTTTTTCATTTGGTGGATCCTCAATGGGAATTTAGAAATTTGGGGAGACCCAAGAGCCGAATCTCCCATCATTACCAACTAGAGTGTTTTCCTTTTAGACCTAGGGCTTTCTTCTTTAAAGAGCATATGTTAAATCTCACTAAACCTTTCACTTTCACTATCTCTCTTCTCTGAACTGATTCACTATGTTGCTGACCATTTTGTTTTTCAGTCGGACTGATCTTGGGTTCTCTGTTTTGAGCAAATTATTGGTAATGTCATTTTTCTTTGGCTAGACACCTCCTAGCTCAATTTTTCCCTCTTTTGCAAACAAAAAGCCTAGCTGCTTCCCATATATTTCTTAACGTCGGTTCATAAGCCTATACTTGTTCCGTTTTCTGATCTCTTCTACAAATTCAATCTCTTTCCTTCTAGGAGTTCGTTGATTGTACCTAAGTTTTTTCACACAATTTCTCTCATTTTTGCTCAAGGTGGAAGCTATGGAACATAAGAAGGTCGTGATCGCTCCCGAGAAGTTTTGCAATGATCCAAGGTAGGCTTGGCCAATTTCTATGTTTCCTTTCGTTTTTTTAATGTAGTTAGTTTTTTGTATGCCGCTTGGTGAATCCTCCTCATTGTTTACGCAATTGTCTATGTAGATGTTGCTTCATTAGGTGGATCTTATGTGATCAAATGCTTTGTTGTTAGTAGATTTTATGTGATCATATGCTATGTTGTTGTTTTGAATTTGTGATCTCTTAAGCGTTAATGTATTGAAGTACTATATGCTCAAATGTCAACTTCACCTCTCTATGATCCGTGGAATAGAGCATCATAGTACACTTGCATTTAGCCCATCGTGTGCAGATGTAATCATTTGAATATATCTCATTCTCTTGGGAAGCACTGATCAACTATTTGAATTGACCTCTTCGCATTGTCAAGTTCCAAAGTATGTTTCGAACTTTTTCTAATTTTTCACAATTGTTCATGAAGTTCTCTCCTTCTTCGTAAAGCATGTACCGTGTGTTGCAAATGTCTTGTGCCAAACTTCTTCTTGCAGATACAAAGTGGGTATTGAGTAGGTAGTCTTCCACCTTGATTTGTATGTGAATAGATATTCCCGATATATTGATTTTAAATCGTTGTTTTTGTTGGACTTTATTATATCATATTTCCGCCTAAATTTGTTATGTGAATCAATATGCCAAATTTCATTTTATATTGATATTCCAAAGTATGTCATGTTTGGATTACGTACGTTGCTAGTATCAACAATTGCACGATGATTAATATCTTGATTTTATTCTATATGTTACATTTGCTTTGCATTTCCCAATGAGTCTTCATCATTGAACCTCTTCCCCAAATGCCCACACTTCTATTCACAAGAGTTACAATGATCGTTTGAAAGACTGATAAGATCATTGTTTACAAAATAATAAAATAAAGACGATACGCAATATTCTTATGAAATTATGGATCTGTCGTTCTTTTTACAATTCAATTTCCTCTCATGAAAATTCCGATAATAACTATTTAAATCACATCTGCAATGCTTTCATTATTTACCCTACGGAGAAAAGAACTTCAATTTGAATCATTTTTACACATTCAATTCAAACTGCGACGCCCTCTTTGCTTTGGTTGAAAGAAAAATGAAAATGACCCTTTGACACGCGGAAGGAAATGACAACACTTCGAGTGATACGATGTGCCAAGCCTATGCCATATGACATTTTAGGCTTTAGCCATCGAAAGTCCTGTGGGACCTGACGCATGGACCGATGGCGTGCAGGGACTGATGGACACTGGAAGAAGATGTGAACCACGCTGTGTTGGGAACAAAAGCGAAACCCTACTTGGCAAGAACAAGCTTTCCTTTGTTTTAGGACAAAGAATAAAGGATTAATATCATGAAAAATCTCAAGTTTGTATATTTATGATAGACTTATTATAAATTAAATTTTTTTATTACGAAAAATTTCAAATTGATATATATATATGTGACAAATCTATTTCAAATAATCACGAAAAATTCTAAACCGGTACACTTGTGGGGCAGCAAGTCATTGAAAAGGCTTGGCTCATCATATTTGGGTGGAGATGATGAAAGCGATAGAAAGCAAGATGAGGCTAAGTATGGGTAGGAAGATGAAGATGATGTGATAGTGAACAGTGATTTCCCTAACCTACTGCTACAGTAACCTGATATAATGATCTGCTACAGTCACCGGTCTCGTCTATCACGAGCATTGTAGTCGTAGTTTGAGTCATCAGAACTATGCATTGCTAGAAGATGTTCTTCATATTTTTGGTCAAGTCCTTCAAGTGAGTCTAGTGAGAGAATTTGAATTGATGAGGATGCTTCCTTTTGATTCTGGGAGGAACCTGTAGTGTCGGCAGGAATGTTTGGTTGAGGCCAATTGGATGGCTGAGCATAGTAGGATGTGTCCATGCCTAAAGATAAGGACAATGATCCTTGATCATAGGAATCTTGGGAAAGGGGACCTCCCCACTTCGCATAGGGGTCTTGAGAGGACTGGGCAATGTCATTTGTGTCCGTCATTTCATGCTCCTGTGATGATGCAGCTTGTCTGAATTCCTCGAGTGCTTCTTTAGCTTTTGGTGCAAGGCTATAATGATCCCACGCAGTGGATACATTATAGCTCCATGCATCTTCCGGGATGGTTTTATTTTCTTGGCACAAAACTCTTTGGAGTTCTCGGTATTGGTGTTCACAATAACCAATAGGTCCTGGAAAATATTTGTAAATTTGAGCTTCTGCATTGTGCGGTTGAGGTTTATATGATGTGGTATCTATAATCTGCAGGGCATTGGTAATTCTGCCATTATTTGTTACAAAAGCCCATGGACGTCGAAAGAATAAAATGGTGTGGATTTCAGGGTTTGGTTGGGTAGTTATTAATTCTTGCTGCAAGAGATGTCTCCGGTGAGTAGGAGGATAAAACCAATTAAGGAATGCCAAGAGATTCATGTCACTTTCTCTTTCGATGATTCGGCCAAGTCCGAATATCCCGGTGAGGTTGGCAATGAATCTTATGGTTGGAATTTCAATAGCTATTAAGTACTTATTGGTTAAGTATCATAATAACCATCGAAGTTGATTGGGGAAGTCATATTCCTTCCAGATGAGAGGATATATGAACAGATAGTCCGAATTTGATCTAAAAGGATAAAGAATTGAACCTCAATTTAGTCTGAATAGATCTGTGTGGCATTGCCACATGAGGTTTTCCAGATTTTCAGTATGGCTGTCATTTTGGACTTGTTCAATAATCTCCTGGGGGTATTGCTAGCTTGGCCAATCTCGTATCCTTTCAATCTTATACTTTTCATTGTGATGAAGAGTATGAAAAGCATGCCTTATGATGTACATGTTGATTTTTGCTGGTGCTTTTGGCCTTGACAAAAAGTCAGCAAGCACATTTTTCTTCCCAACAATGTGTTTGGTCTCAAAAGAATATTTTGAGAACCATTCAACCCATCGAAACAGTTGAGAATTTGAAACCTGCTTCTGTTTGAACTTGGTCATTTGAGGAAAGGATACCATATTCAATTCTACTAGAAAGTGTTGGCCGATGAGATGGAATTCAAACATTTTTATTCCATTTTTCACCGCCAAGATTTCTTTTAAAGTGGAGTGATAATACATTTCAGCCCGGGAAAATTTTCCACTTTTGTAGGCACACAGGTGTCTCTTACTATTAATTTCTTCGAATAGGATGGCTGCCTAGTATTCATCACTGGCGTTAGTATGGAGAATTCTCTTTCCTAATGATGGAATTTGTAATGGAGGTAAAGTCTGCATAATCTCCTTAAGTTCAGCAACTGCTTTAGTCTGAGATTTTCCCCAAGGTGGGGGATTCTTCTTAAGCATTGATTGTAGTGGAATCGGCAGTTTAGTAATGTTTGGAACAAAATCTTTGAAATAATTAATTATCCCAAGAAATTGCTGAACTTGCTTTATTATAAAATTCTCTTCAGGAAGTTTCAACAAATCTTGAGCACTATGTGGCCCTAGGTAGTATGTACCCTCGTTAAGGTGCATACCAAGAAATTCAATTTCCGTCTGGGCGATATTCATCTTTCTTTGAAAAAGCATGATCCCGTGCCTTTTCACAATTTTTGTGAACTGCTCAAGAAGTTGGCAGTGTGATTGCTCATCAGGACTGTAGAGCAGGATATCGTCGATATATACTGCTGCACTTGACAGAATTTGTTGGAAAATTCGACACATGGCTTTTTGGAAAAGGGATGGTGCTACCTTTAGGCTGAAAGGGAGAACTTTCAATTGGAAATGTTGGTTCGGTATACAAAACCCTGTTTTGGGTCTGTCTTCAAGGTGAATGCCCAATTGCCAAAATTCGGCTTTAAGATCAAACTTGGAATAGATATGGGCTTTTGATAATTCGATAAAAGAGGAAATTTCTAGAAGATAAAGGGAATTTGTCATTTTGGAGGAAAATGTTAAGAGGCTGATAGTTAATTACCAGTCGCATCTTTCCTCTGTTTTGCTTAGCACGTTTGTTAACGTAAAAGGCTTCACAAGCCCACTGAGAATTTGAAATTTCAATAAGGCCTTGTTGCAATAGTTCCGAGCATTCCTTCTGAACCAAGACCAGATGTTCTGGCTTCATTCCCATATGACTCGCATTGGTTGGATTGATATCTTCATTCTTTTTGAAAGGAATGCGAACAAAGAATTCTGGATTTTTCCATAAAGGATTTGAACATTTTTTAGATAATTCAGAATGAGATTCTGAACAGGATTCCAACAACTTCTGCATGATTGAATCTAACAGATTCATTTGAATGGAAAAAATTCTTTGGATATTGACGAATTCAGAGAATTGATCCTTATACTTAAGACATTTTCCAGGAATGATGCGAAGTTGAGAAATTTGAGTCATGATATCCCACCCAACTTGATATATTTATGACAAATATACCATTCATCAAAGTGAATTAATACCATAAAAAACCACAAAATAGTATAAATATGACAAATAGAGAGTAAAATCCCAAACTGGTGTACTAGTCAACTATCACATGTCATCGAATTTCAGCAATTTGACAGTAAAATTTAATGAAAACTAACAAATGATAAATTTTTCACAAGTGCACAAGTTAGAGATAATTTTGTTTTTTTTGGTCAAAAAATTAATTTTGGTTAATTTGTCATAGATACATCAATTTGGAATTTTTCAAGATATTACTTCTTAAATAAATATGGAAAAGCACCATTAACAAGACGGTGTCTTTATTCCCTAAAATGCCACCATGGGAGGGCCCTTTTGTTCTTGATGGTCTCTCTCTGCGCGAGAAAGGTGAAGATAGAGATTTGAAAGTGCGAGGAAAGAGGGAGAGATGGAATAAAACAGAAAAGGAAAAACACTCTCCCTCGTCAATGGTGAAACATGTAGACGTGCATGGTCTAACATACCATTATAAACTCAAGCTTGGCAAATGCACATCACCAGCCTGAATGAATGAATGAACAGCATCAGCAAGAAAAATTTTCTATACAAACTCAAATTAATATGGAGGAATTTGAAAGATCTGTTTGTTATTTGGCTTGATGCAACTTTGAAAATTAGTCGCTCTAAGGTTACGATCAAATTAAAAGTTAAACATTGACTATTTTTTTAACATGTAACATTTAACAAGAAATCACACATTAAGATAGTGTCATTCTTTCCCGCAATGATCCATAAAAACACGAAACTATAAAAGGAATTTTATAACGAGCATTGTATTATGTTAAATCATTTGAAGGAAATCATCCGTGAAAAATATACTTTGTTCTAATTATAATTAAGCATTGACGCACATAAAGTCAAATATACTTTTTTTTAATTATATTATTTGATATTGAATATTTTGAAAATTTCCAAATATATCATTATAAATAATAGGCAAAAAGATAATGTCGTAAAATAAAATAAAAATAGTAAAAAAACGAAACAATTGTATCCTCTAGGTTTTCATAAATAGTCCCATTGTACACTTTAATATCTTATATTTCAATATCTTCAAAGTTTTCGAGCAACTCTTGACGACATTAAACGAAGTTTTGTGGTAATTTTTTTTTAATATCTTCCATAAGGAATGAGGGATGTGATTGATGTTTCTGTACATTAAGACCTATTTACAAGCTAAATACACACCTATTTGTTACAGCGATAATATCCTTATTTACTAATGACTTATTTTAATTACTGTAACATGTGTTTGTGTCGGATGATACGAGCTTAAGATGTAAAATATGACACAAGAGTGATAACCCGCCTCACCATCCGTCGATGCATGAATGTCTTCTCGGGAAGTGAGGGAGATTGGTCATTATATTTATAATAAATTTCGTCTCATTCACCAGAAACTCAATGCATACCGTGCGGGCGCAAGAGGACCGGGCCAAATATCGATTCAACTTTCCATGCCGTTCAGTAAGCAATGAACTTTGGTAGTGGTGGTTACCACTATTCATAAATTGAGAGAGGGAAGAGATCTACACATAAAGACATGAGAATGGAATTGAGTCTAGCGAGAGGCTGAGACTCCGGTGAGAGTACAGCAGCAAAAGAAGAGAGCTTTATACGAACTAAAGCAGCCTATTTTCAATTCTGGCTTCCTGATCGCAGCATAAGAGTAGTATCAAGAAAAAGATGAGCCGTCCGCATTGGGAAACGGAGGTACGAACGACAGCCCGTGACTTTCCTCTCCATCCCACTCAACCAATAATGTTGAGATTTGTGCTCCACCCGCCCCACATCTCAAATCTTATCTCCTCCCAATTGTTCTCCCCAAATTTCTACTTACTTTTACGCCAATGATGGATCCTAGATAAATCGGATGAGTAAAGAAAATGGAAAAGCCACGTTTAAACAAATCATATTTACCAAGGTTGAATAAATAATAGATAATTAGAGCAAATACCGTTGCTGTAATTTTTTTTTCCATGGGATATCTTAACCAACTAGTGCTAATGTGAGGAGAGTTATAGAAATAATGAATTACAATCTCCAAATTAATGACAGATAAAATCACTTCTGGAAATTTTGTAAACACTGACGGCATCTGTTATGATTAGTCGTCGGTCCTTAATAATTTAATGAAAAAGTTTGTGCATAGATATACACTATGATCAGACATAACTTACAATCAAACCATAAGCATGCTAAGGTAGTGGGTATTTCCTGATTTAGTCACTTAATGAGTTCTTTTAGAGTAGTCGTTAACATGTTCCTTAACAAAATAGTTAGTATTTTGCTTTTTCTAAGTCAAACACATTTAATTTTTATAAATATTACTATAGTTCCAAAATATAACATTGAATAGAGGTATATCAAATCCATATTCCTTTTATTGTAATCTAAATCTTGTTCCTGATTTTTTAGATGGATAAGATTTTCTATTTTTTTGTGTTTCTCATTTTCTTAATTAAATTTGGTCAAATCTACAAATTAGCGAATCAAAATAATAGAAACATCAACTTGGTTCAAGTCTAATGAGAATCTAGAAAGATAGTCATACTCTCTGTCGATCTAGAAAATGGATTGAAATTTAAAGAGCATTCTAAGATTCGGCGATAGTGCATAACTTTGAAAACTTTTGACTCTGTTGCTAATGTTGAGGGACTAGGTCTCACGAATAACAGCTCAAGGACTAGACTGAATATTTTGGAATAGTTCAAGGGTTACATTAAGTGAATTAAAAGTTCAAGAATGACCAAAGTTGATGGACTAAGGGTCCGTTCGTTTTGCAGAAAATAATTTCCGTAAAATGTTTTCCGGATTTTCCGGCATTCGTTTCATGGAAAATGAATTCCTTGAGGAAAATGTTTTCCATCAAAGGAAAAAAATCTTCTCAAGTAGGGGAAAATGTTTTCCACTTTTGAAAAATGGAAAACATTTTCCTCACTTGATCTCTCTTATCTCACACCTCTACAAATCCCGACTTCCTCCCCCTTTCTTTTTCTTCTTTTCTTTTTCATTCGAAATTTTCTTTTTCTATTTTTTAATTCGAATTATTTTTAATTTCCTTTTTCTTTCATTTTTTTCCCATCTTCTTCTTTCTTGGCTAGTCGTCGGACCAGTGAACCTCAAGCTCGTCGATCTCAAACTTGCGTTCGTCGATCTGGCGAGCCTCGAGCTTGACGCTCGCGCTCGTCAATCTGGTGAGCAGAAAATATTTTCCTTATCGAACACCGGAAAAAATTTTCCGAAACATTTTCAGGTTTTAGCCAAACACCAGAAAATATTGTCATTTTCCTGGAAAATGACTTTTGGGAAAATATTTTCTGGAAATGGCTAATTTTCCGTGAAACGAACGGACCCTAATTGTGTAATTATTTCAAAGAAAAACTATGGTTTTAAACAAACTTTCCCGCAATCGGCCTGAATTCGATTCTCATGTATAGATTCGGGCCCATAAATTGAAAAAAGAACATACCTACCTAACCCCGATCCGTACTTTTTGGAATTGAGAAGGCCCAAAACCAGCCCAGCAATGGACCAATTGATATTTTGAGTGGACCTCGCAAAACTAGTAGGCCCATAAGACCGGCTTTGTTCTTCACGGCCATTCACGACTCCTATATTTTTCATTTCAAAAGCAAATTTGAAACCCTCATCTGCATATCCATTTACAAGGCCGGTCCATTAATGTCCGGTGCAATTCGCATGAAAAATGACGGCTTGCCCTTCCCACAATGACCCCCACCTTTTTTTTGGGCATAACGACGCCCACTTCTTCGGCCACAAAACCGCACCTTTTCAGCCCAATTTTAGTTGACTTGAAAAAAGAAGGAAAAAAAAGAAATAAAAGGGCATAGCATTCACATAGAGAAACACTAATAGCGACCTCTAGAAAAGTACCGCGTGATTAGCAACCCTCAATTAAATGCCTAATTTTTCAATCAATCAATTGAGTCAAACGATATTTGAAAGCATGAGAACCCATTATGTGATCGACTCGAATGCTGTTTTTATGCGCAATTCAAGTGTTGACAAAAAAGAAGAAGGCTAAACCAAGGTTTTGTGCTAATCAACAGCTGTCCTCTCTCTATTGAGCATCGCATGAAGTCAAAGTCCGCCATTGTCACACTTGCTCGGGAACTACGAATACAATAAGGAAATTATTCATGTAAAGATGAGAAGTTGTGGCGATGTGAAGATATGGAACTAAAAGCTTTGGAGTAGAGGTGTTAAAATGGGTCATAAACCCATATATGACCAATTTAAATCATAAATGGATCATAAATTGGTCACTTGTTTTTGACAAAAAGTAGTTAAATGGGTTTTACAATTAAATGTTCAAGATATGTGGGTCTTAAGTGGGTTTTAAATGGGTTGGGTGGAGAACCCATTTTCAACAAAAACCTTATAATCTCTATCTTCCTTCTTTAACTTTACAAAAATATTTTTTTGTAAAAATCGAAATTATAATTTTTTTATTTTAATTTTCTCTTTTCTTTCTTCTTTTTTTTTTTTTTTTTTTTCTTTCTCCTTCCTCCTTTCGGTCGCCGGCACGGCGATGGCCGGCGACCGGCCAGGCAAGCCTTGAGCTCGCCCGACGCCGGCGAGTCGGAGGCCTCGTTGACGTCCGGTGAGGCTCGAGCCTCACCGGATCCGTGAGCCTCGAGGCTCGCCGACGCCGCAAGCTCGAGGCTCGCCCGTGGCCGATCGCCGGCCGTCGTCGTGGCCGGCGGCGGCCAAAGAAGAAGAAGGAGAAGAAAAAAGAAAAAAGAAAAGTATATTTAAAAAAATAAAATAAAAATAATTAAAAAATTAATTTTTAAAAAATAAAAAAAATAATTAAAATTCGATTTTTTAAAATAATTATTCTAAAAATTATAAAAATTGTCCATTAAATTTGTGTTGTATAAAACTATTTTAGTAATATAATTTTAAAAATTGTCCATTAAGAAATAAGCTTGAAAGTATTTTAGTAATATAATCTTAAAAAAAAAAAAAAACATAGGAGTAAGTTTTTCTAAATTTGGTTAAATATGAAAATATTTTATTAATATGGGTTGGGTTGGGTATGGGTCGGGTATGGGTTGGGTCAGGTATGAGTCGGAAAATTTACATTATGCATAAATGGGTCATAAATGGGTTAATGGGTCAATTTGGGTCGGACCATTAATGACCTGACCCAAACCAGACCCAACCCACCTGTTTAACGGCTCTACTTTGGAGATGTGAAGGCATAACTAAAACACAGTTGTCCTACTATACCTCAAGAGCGGAGTTGATGGAAAGGGATAGATCCCTATACATGTGCTGAAAAGCAAGACATGACACAGAGTTTATTAGAGGATCTAAGCTTGACAACAAATGATTAATCTCTCCCATCAAAAGTGGATTGGAAATGATATGAGAATATCCATAAGATAAGACATTGGACAATCTCCTCCATTTTTCCAAATCATGAGGATCCGTGGGTGAGGACGGAACATCGAAAGGAAAAGTAGCGCCATCGTTCGGAGGAGTACCAGTCCTACTCCTATTGGGGCTAGATCGGGAGTGGGAGGACTGCGCAAGTTGTGAAGGCATCCCTACGTTCATAGCCATTCGATAAATGGAAATTTCATGGGAAAGGAGTCTAAGGTACGTGAATAAATGTACTTACCAGAGGAAGAAGGTTTGTAAAGTTTTACCTTTCTTACAAAATGCTCACATTGATCTCATGTCTTACATCTTTCCTGTACTTTAAAAAGTGACTTCACTTGACAAAGGCAAAAACCCTTAGCATGGCTGGAATCTTTTAACATGTTAACAAATCAAGAATAGTCCTTGAGAGTTACTATTCCACCTGGAGGAGAGAGCATATAACGAGGAAAGAAATTAAGAAAGCAAATATGGAATGTGCCATCCATCTTGTTTTACCTTGATTCCTCTAAAGATTTCCTCAACTGGGTGATTTCTTGCCTCAGGTTCTTCATTATTCTCTCTACAATTGAAGCCTGGTCAAAAGAAACAAATCATATAAGGATATCCCATAGAGACTCTCTATTGGTATCCTTTACAGACCAACCATTCACAATGTTCTCTCGCCAGTCTAGTTTTTCTTAAATGTCAAAATAGATGCCAGTAATTCACCAAATTGAAATAAGTGAAGTAATTATTGACCAAATATATATATATATGAAAGGACAATAATGAATAATGATGTTATCCGCCAATTTTTAAAAGGACCATATCGTCGGCCAAAAGCAGCGACACATGTAAAGAAACGCAGATGGATAGGCAGAGAGAGACGCATATAAGTGCACCTTGCACACACGAACGATGCCTCTACCATGTAAAACTTAAATGGAGATCATCCTTTTCTACCTTTCTAGATTATAATTTTGTCATGGCAGAAGGTTGAAGTGTGTCGGGACTCGTGACAACAGAAAAAAGTTGGCGCTGCCATCTCCTAGAAGAATGTTACTCAAGTTTTTCACCGCCTTTATCGAATCCGCGATTTTCAGCAGAAACTCCTTTTGCTTCTCCCTCTCCGCCTCCAAACCGCAAAACTTCTCTTTGTACACTTCAATCTCGATCCTAAGCCCTTCTCTCTCCCTCAACTCCTCCTCGAACTTCACCACAGACTCCTCTTCTCTCTCCGTGGCCAAATCCTCTGGCTCCTTAATCCTGCCATGGATCGAGTCCCTCTCGCTCGACAAGCCATCCACAATTTCGCTCAAGCTCACAACTCGGTCGACCACTTCGTCTTGCTGCCACTGGGCAAGAACTAAGTCCTCCTCCATGGCCGCCGACTTTGATTGGAGGTCCTGGAGCGATTCGTGGGCGAACTCAAGCTCAGAGAGGAGGTGGTCATGATCGGCGGTGGCGGCGGCGGCGGGAGTTGGGGTCAAGGGATCAGGGCCGCCGTCAGCTGGGAGATTGGACAGTAGTTCTATGGCGGTTTCCATGGCCCATAGAGTGTTGAGTGGTGATGAGGGAGTTTCTCGAACGAAGGGAAAAGCAACAGGGAAAACTTTTCGAGAAAGGGAGCCAGAAAACATGCGAACAGATTTCGTGAAAGCTAACATTCAAAGCGATGGAGGGAAGAGCTAGGGGTGATCCCGATGGGTAGGTTCCAGATTTGGACTTTGTACCCGACTCTATTATAATTAGTTCCTTTTTTTCAATCATATACTCGACCTTATTTGCATTGAACCTTGTTTTGGAACAACCCTATTTTTCGAATTTGGTTCCAGAGTTAACTATTTTGCAACCGCTCGATATCCTATACAGCTTCAAGTTTTACATTAATACGCGAGAATGTCCCTATTTCTAATTTTCTACACCCAAAAGAATTTACTTGGGAGCAGAAGCTGCAAGAGAACATGTAGCTCTGAGATTTCATGCACACGAATCACTTTGGATAGCTCGATCATTTTCAACAACGAACATGGAAGAAGAACACCATGATTAGTGGAACCATCCAACCCCCCAGCATCACAATTAATATCCCTCCACGAACACGCTTCCATTCGAAAGCAACGGCCAACGCCTCCCATTTTAGTATCACGCGCCCCACTCGAACGACCACGGAAAAATCGCATTGACAAAAAACGAACACCCACATAACCAAAAAGCGGGCGAAGCCCACATCTTGCGGACACTGCGTTTTCTGAAACTGGTTGCACTCTATTTATATCTAAATTTTTCTTGTATACTTTACCATTAGAACTCCATCCATTGTACTTTTTCATGGCATCTGACTTCAGACATCCGCACCAGGCAGCCAGAATGCTTGAAATCAGAACGTCCAACTTTTAAGCAAAAATCTCTTGATCGGCTCATGAATCCAGAATGCAGGATCATTCGGTGATCAAGATCTGGGGAGGTCAACATTAAACAATTGGGTAGGAGTTTTAGCAGATTGGAATTGTTTGATGGGTACATCGATAAGAGCGAAGATGACAGAGGACCAGCACCGAGTAGGCTCAGGTCACAGTGTTTAGAACATCCAGCTAGCACTTCAAAATTGTCTTTGCTTGGATGTGAGGTGAGATCATCCAAATCTTTGTCATGTCTCATCTTTTCAACTAGTATGTCCATGCTGTCTAGATGGACCACTATATTCCTTCCCAAACTCATATTAAGAATTGAAATAGCAGAGTCTGCAGAATGTGATAATACATTTTCTTGGTTGTCTGAACATGATGTTTTTGCATGCGAAGCATTTGAATTTTGTGACATCTGACATATGGTGATTTATTATAACCCTACTATTTTTGGCAATTAATGTTCATCTCCTGCTTATATGGGCATCAATCCATAAACTACGCAATTAGAATTTCTTGGGAAAATTATATCATGTTGGTAGATCATAATTTACTTGTCAATTTCTCAGAACAAGAAAATTCAAGGGCAACCCTCTGGAGACCTCTATTGTAGATTGGAACAGGCAATCGTGGATGATAAGAGTTCCAGGCGACCAGAGTTTGAGGAGGCAGTGAGGCAATGGAAGGAGGAAGACAATGCACTGGATACTAAAATGAAGGCAATCTCTCTCTCTCTCTCTCTCTCTCTCTCTCTCTCTCTCTCTCTCTGCATCCGGTACTTTTCCCTTTTGATTTGCTCAAGATTTGCTGATTGTTTTAAGCTCTTGCACCTATGTGTCTGCTAAAGAAGATAAATGAAGAATTCAGCTTACTTAGCTCGCAGCTTTGTTTCGCTCGAGAAATTTTATCATCAGCTATCAGCTTACTTAACAGCCTTCTTAAAGATCTAGGAATTTTGTTGATTAATTCTGCATCACATCACATCCCAATGCAGGCCCTGTTAGCGGAAATTTTATATAATAAGGAGGTGAATGATAGAAAAGGAGTTGGAGAAAATGCTGGGAAGCAAAAGACAAGAATTGGATATGGTAAAAAGCCAGTGCCATGAGACAACAAGAGAACTCCTAACAGTTCGGGAACAAAACTCCATACTTGAGAAACAAGTTGAAGAATCCAAGTTGGTGGTGAAGAGCTGGAGGAGAAGATCCTATCAGCTGTAGAACTCTTGATAACTTTCAATGAGAGATGAGACAAACTACGTGTAGAGCATCAAGATGCCCTAAAAAATGTAAGAGGTCTGAGGCGATCAGTACAAGTTAGAACTCCAAGCTTGCTTGGCCCTCGGATCCTCTCCTTTTCTTTTGCCAAGATCATTGAGGCAACGCACAACTTTGACCCATCCCAAAGGATTGGAGAAGGAAAATATGGAACCGTTTATAAAGGCCTACTTTGGGCAAAAGAACCTTTCAAGTGCCATAACTTGGCAGAAATAGACACTTAAAAGTGCTATAACTTACGAAATGTACACTTAAGTGCCACATTTTAAGAAAAGTGGGACATCTGAGTGCCATCTCCGGCGAAATTGGCCGGAAATCATACGTGGCATTAAAATATTAATATTTCTAGCCGATGTGCCTCGCCCGAGAGTTGAGTAAGCTCGAATTCACCCAAAACGACGTTGTTTCGGTGTTGGCCAAAATAATTTTAATATAATATAAAAATTATTTAAATTAAATTTAAAAATAAATTTATTTAAAAAATTTTAAAAATAAATTTACAAAAAATTAAAAAATTTACAAAAAATTTCAGCCCTCAGCCACCTCCTTTTTCTAAAAATTTTTAAATTTTTTAAATTTTTAAATTTTATTTTTAAATGTTTTAAATAAATTTAATTTTATATTAAATTTAATTAATTTTATATTAAATTTTTTACCACGTCGGCACCAAAACAACGTTGTTTCGGGTGTTGGCCAGAATAGAGCCCTTAAATCAGCTAAAACAACGTTGTTTTGGCATAATTTGAATTTTAATATAATATAAAATTTAATTAAATTAAGTTTAAAACAAAATAATAATATAATTTATATTTATTTAAAAAAACGGAGGAGGAAGAGGAGGAAGGCAGCCGGCGGCTGAGGGCGAGGCCTCGCCGCCGCCGCGCCTTGCCACCGTCGCTGGAAGGTGGGGGAGGGTTGGTCGGGGCCGCCTCCCTTTTTTTAATTTTTTTTTTTAATTTTTTAAATGTTTTAAATAAATTTAATTTTAAATTAAATTAAATTAATTTTTATATTAAATTTTTTACCACGTCGGCACCAAAACGACGCCGTTTTGTACTCTCTTCGCCTTAAAATTGACACGTCGGCGTTTTGGCCAAATTTTGGCCGGATTGGCACTCAAGTGATCCATTTTGCTTCGATTTTGGCACTTAAGTGTAGGGGTGTGCAAAATACCCGAGAACCGCCCGGAACCGGACCGAAACCGTCTGAAACCGCCTGGAACTGGCGGTTCTTGAGGGAACCGGTCTGGTTCCCGGTTCCACTTATGGGAACCGGTGGGTACCGGTTCGGTTCCCGGTTCCATGGGCGGATCCGCCCGCCCGCCCGCCCACCCGAACCGGACTGGAACCATTTTAATATTTTAAAAAAATTATTAAAAGAAACCCTAGATCTCATCTCACTCCCTTCGTCTTCGGTTCTCTCTCTCTCTCTATGTCTCTTCCTCGGTTACTAAAATTATTAAAAATTACTTCTCCCGCCGTCCACATCTCCACGTACTTAAATTTGGTTTTTCTTTCTTTGGCTTGCTTTGATGTCACGTAGTGGTTCTATGTTAAAAACCAAAATTGTTTCGCGTCAAGATCAGTTCCATGGATCCACCCGGGAACCGGACCAACCCTAGCGGTCCAGGTTCTGGGTGGATCCATACAACAAACGGATGGATCCTGGTTCCAATTTTCGGAACCGGTCTTTAGCGGGCGGTTCCTAGTTCTAGGTCGGGAACCGTCCACCCGGACCATGCACACCCCTACTTAAGTGTACATTTCGTAAGTTATGGCACTTAAGTGTCCCTTTCTGCTAAATTATGACACTCCAGGGGTCCGCGTGTCCCTACTTTGACATGTACATGTCGCCATAAGGATTCTGCCCTCTTTTGGTTCTGCGGGAACAGTGGATTTCGAAACGTGTGGTACATTGATCACATCAACAACTATTATCTATTTCCTTTTTGGAAAAAAAGAGAAAAGAAAAGAAAAGAGCATTTAAACCTAAAATTTTGCACTAATACTGATTTTATATTATGCTTCTTGATTCAACTGCAGGTTGAGGTGTTAAGGAGGCATCCAAATTTGATCACACTTGTCGGAGCATGTCCAGAATCTCAATCACTTGTATACGAATACCTAAAAGCAGGCAGCCTTGAAGAATGCCTTTCGTGCTAAGGCAAAAACAAAACTGCCCCACTTCCGTGGAAAGTTCGAACCTAAATTGCCACTGATTTTAGCTCTGCACTTGTCTACCTTCACTCCCATAAGCCTCCAATTATTCATGGGAATTTAAAATCCTCCAAAGTCCCCTTCAATGCCAATTTTGTTGCCAAAGTTGGCAACCTTCGCATCTTTTGCTTAGTTCCCAAGTATGAAAATTCTAACATTGCTAAATCAGATTCTGAGGTCACATCACTTTACGAGGATCCAGAATTTTTAGTGAGTGGACAGCTTACTCCTGAATCAGAGGTGTATTCTTTTGGAATCATCTTGTTACAGCTTGTTACTGGAAGATCAGCTTTAAGTACTGTGAAAGACGTGAAATGTGCACTAGATAAGGGAAATTTCGATAAAGTAGTCGATTTTTCAGCTGGGGACTGGCCACTTGATCAAGCGAAATGGTTGGCTCAATTGAGCTTGAGGTGCTGTGAACGGAACAAGCTGGACTGCCCAGACCTTGTATTGGAAATTTCATACGTCAAGAGGTTTCTATGACTAAAGAACCATGCGTTTTCTAGGAGGACCTCCCGAGATTACTATGGTTTCCCACAAGGGAGCTTCCAGAACGTTCCAAGGGCGGGCGATACGGTAATTGTGCTGAAGTCTAGAACTCTCCTGCAATTAGTGTTGGTAGTTGGTAGGTTGGGCAGTACGATCTCGTCCGCCAGATGAATTCTCGATCAATGGTTGTAATTAGAGGGCCACTAGTATAAGAAGGAGTGCCCCTCATTTGTATCCATCAACCATTCAATAATTAAAGACTCATTTCTCTTCCAGAGTTTCTCTTAGAAACTTTCTCCCTCTACGATTTCTTCTAGAGTTTCTCTTTTTAGAAACTTTCTCCCTCTACGATTCAGGTGAGCAAGCGAGTGAGCGATCGATCTGCGCAAGGCCGACAATCCGAGTCGATCCAATAGAGCCTAAGTCGCTACACGATCATGATCCCAATTGATCGGCCAGTGACACATATCTAGCCCTTCTCTCCTTAATACCACCAGTGACAACGTAAAATAAGAAATGGCACATGTAATCCTTTATAGTAACAATCCACGAAATCGAGAAATTATAGAAAGTATTATATAACAATCACTATATTATATTAAACTATTAAAGGAACCATCCATGACAAAATATACTTCATTATAAATGTAATTAAGTGTTGATACACGTAAATTCAAATATATATTTTCTCAAAATTTTGAATAATATTTTTTTCAATATTGAATATTTTGAAAATTTCCATATATTTCGTGATAAATAATGGTGTGTTCACCAGCTTATTTTTAACACGCCACTACAGCAACCACAACAATAGTCCATGGAGAAAGTTGCAGCCTTAGAGAAAGGTCTGGAGATATATAACAAGTTGCAGCCTTTTAGAGAAAGGTCTGGAGATATATAACAAGCTAGAATGATCCCGCTGCAACAGCAGCTTGAGTAGCAAGAATTTTTGGTACATTTTTAGGTAACTTCCTCTCTTTATTGCGTTATAATTATTTCTCTTACTAGGTCCTGAATGGAATAACTTAAAAGGTTTAGATAATGGTTGTCACACCAATGGAATCAGAATGCTTTCGCAAACTTTCTGCGCCTACCGGTTTGATTGGTGTTGTAAACTCCATTGCGCCCTACTTATGAAATGTGTTGTGCCCGCAATTGATTTTTTTATGCCCCTTCTCTTTTTGCAGAAATTTATAAATTTATCTGCTGTTAAGGTGGCGTGAGAAATTATGGCCCCTGTCCTTTTACCGAAGTGGAATTGAAGATCCAGAGGTTGACAAGTTGTTTCGGCCAACCAACTGCTTCCATGTCTTTTCGTCCTGAAATTTGGTTTTATTATGTGTTTTTGAGTTAGTCTTGCCCTCTTCTAGCCAAGGCTTATCTGATTTTTCTATGTTGGATAGGGAAAGGTTAGTGAGAATACTATAAGAATTTTGCCTGTAGATATATGAAAGATTGATGATTGAACACATATCAATCGGCATAGTTTGCCTTTTGCAAGCACCAATTATCTCCACGATTGATTGGAATTCTTCACCAAGAGTCCCTTCATTGTATCATCATGGAATTCTTCACCAAGAGTCCTTCATTGTATCATCAACCATCTTGTCACTGCTCACAAAGCTCACAAACATCGCTCTATAAGGAATTAGGATAGGTGTCCCGGACCTAGCTCCGTGCAGGCAGTCAAGCACTTAGTACGGTAACGGCAATGGCAAATGGTAAGAGGATCACAGGTTCAAGACTCATCCGTGAATAGTACGTCCATCTCATGATCCTCCAGCTTCCACAAGCCGTCCTCCATCTGAACCATCCTCTGTTCTTCATCACCCACCACTCGTCCGACACCAGAGACTCATCCCTAAGGAACAAGTGGTGCTTGTTCACCAGTGCCATGTCCCTCTTCACTTCCAGCTTGAATCCTCCTTTCGTCCCTTGCCTCCCCACCAACCCATGCAGATACGCCTCTACTGAATGCCAGAGTGTTGATAAGCAACTCGTCTGGCGTCAAAGTACCCTGTCACCGGGACCTTCAGCACCATGTCGGGCAAGTTGGCAGTGCGTAGGAGGCGTGGGCTGGGGATGGAGTTGGCAATATTGCAGAATTTGAGATTTCCTAAGCGGGGGCTTGGGGCAGGGTGCTGTGATTGGATGCCGCACGACCTGTTGTAGCCGTTCCAAGCTATGTCGATAGCGCTCAGCGATGCAAGCGCTGCTCCTAGGCTGTGGCCCACAATAGTTATGCTGATTTTCCTCGTGCTTGTATTGGTCAACCAACCGCAACTGCGAGAGCAACGCCTAGAAACACAGTAGAGAAAACATGAGCTACATGAGGTATAATGAGTTTTGCACCAAATTCTCTCTTCAATGCTTTGATGAGGACGACACTTACCTGCTTCCTGGCACTGGTTTTATTGAACTCTGAGTGAGGATCGTCCGAGGTGTAGACGGACAGGAACCCGCCGTGCACTTTAGGAATTATATCATCAACATCGTTTGCGGCTGCATCTGCGGCGGTGTCTGCCTCTGCATCGGGGTGTTTGCCCCTAGTATCTTTGTAGCAGGCGTCAACGGAAAATTGAAATCGCTAGCCCATTCCAGGACCTAAATAGTACCTCTCTAGGCGATCAATATGTCCCTTCGTCCCAACACGACCTTGCATTCGTCAGTCGGCCCCGCAACATACCCTACCCAGTTCGACTCCTTGTTCCAGGCTTCCCTGGACAGGACCTCAGCAAAAAACATCCAGGAACCTTGATGGAAGATGTCGTGGATAAGCACTTGGTGGTAGTGTACTCGAAAGGGTTGGCAATTGACAAGCCGACCTTCGAGCACAAATCTTTTGAGCCGTATTGGCTGTCGCCGGCGTACTTGGACTTGACCTCGGCATTGAATGCGTCGTAAGTCGCTTAGGCCCATTTGCCGTAGTGGATGAGGTACCGCCTCAGGTCGAGGTCGAGGAGGTCCAGGAGGTTCTTCCAGTTGTTCTGCCCACTTAACTCCCTCCATCTCTCTAGTATTTGCTTAAACATCGGACTGACTCAGATGAAATCAATCCTCCTCCTACGCTTACTCAGTCTCAAAAGCCCAAGTACTCGTTCCAAAAATTGATGGTTCAAAGTCAAGTTCAGCTTGTATGACGATCTGATGGGACGTGCAAATCCTGGAGGTTGGCTGAAACATGAACTTTGGTCAACCTAGCAATATGCGGATTATTGTCGTTCACGGTATTTTGGTGGGGTTTCGTTGGAGCTTGGTGTTATTGCCATCATTTGTTTTGCATGACTACATCACCAAGACGATACGCAAATTCTCAGGACTTCCCATTACCGTTTTGTCTCCATGCTATTAAGTCCAGATGTGTAGAGCTTGCGGTTTGCGTTGTTGATGTGTTGTAACCGTGCACATAACTCGTATAAGTTCGTTCTCAACATGCGTTAATATAAATGTTTACAGTACAAATTTAAAAGAGAATCACAATAAAATTGCAGCATCGTATTTAAGTTCCCAGTCTACCACGTATCATGTTCGTATCAATGCCTGTATTCTACTCCAAAAATACAGGAAGTACCCGATTAGACAGAGGGAAGATGCTAGTCCTACTGATCGAGATTAGTCGCTTTAATAGTAGATTATGCCTTTTATCTGATTAAGTTGACTTGACATGTTCCAACGAAGTCCAAAGCATCGGAAGGCATTCGGAATTTTCTCACTCCATATTAATTACTTTAGTCAATTTTGGGTCACCATAGTTTAACGAAACTACCACGTGGATTCACGCGTCTCACAGTCCGACGTCGTTTGCCTTTGTCCGCATCTATACCTCCCCGTTATTTAAACGCACACCGCCGGAGTTTCCTTTGAACACACCCCACGAAACACACAACCGCACGACCTTACCTCGACGCCTGCCGATCGATCCCCCAAAAAGATGACGGTGCCAGTGCAGAACAGGACCATGAACAAGACCGAGGCCAGGACCGAGTGGACGTTCCGAGGCAACGGCAGGCTCCTGGGAGCGTCAGCGATCACGGTCCACGGCGTCCTCGACCGGGTGATGGAGAACCTCAACAGGGATGACCGCAGAGCCGTCGTCCCACTCGGCCAGGGCGACCCCTCCTCGTTCCCCTGCTTCCGGACAGCGCACGTTGTGGAGAACACCGTCGTCGATGCTGTCCGCTCGGCCGAGTTCAACTGTTACGCCCCCACTGTCGGCATTCTTCCCGCTAGGAGGTAACACTAAGGCATGCCCTGGACGGATGATGATGTTATTATCCGCAGCGCCAATACACATGCAAAAATCTATTCCAACTTTGAAAGGCTTACTTGTTTACTACTTGCTTACACTACGAAATGTTGATTCTAAGACTTGATTTATTTCGCGAAAAATAAATAATTTGAAAAAATTAAAAATAATCGGTTATAACTTATATCTCTCATAAATATGAATAAACAACAAATATTTCTATTGTCCCCATAAATATTTAAACATAAATTATTTATTGATGATAAAAAAATTTCATTAACTAATTATTTCTGATGAAGCAAGCGATTATTATTATTATTATTATTATTATTATTATTATTATTATTATTATTATTATTATTATTATTGGTAAAGTAAGATTTGTATTGACTTTTCACCAAAAAACAACTTTACAGCAGGGCAGTCTCGGCACCATGCACTCATGGTGACAAACATGTTATTAAGAGTGGAAGGGTGTTGAGATTTAAAAGAATGGTTAATACCCTGAAAAACCCCAAACTAGTATACTTGTGACAAATTTACCCCAAACTTTTTTTTTTTTTTACCATCAAAAACCCCAAACTAGTATACATTTGACAAATTTACCCCGAACTAGTACACTTGTGATAAAATTACCCTCTATTAGTTTTCATTAAATTTTACTGTCAAATTATTAAGTTAAATAACACGTGACAGTTGACGATATATCAATTTAGGATTTTACACTCTGTTTGTCACAGTTTAGAATTTTTGTGATTTTTTTGTGATATTAATCCAATTTAGTATAGGGTATATTTGTCACAAATTTACCAGTTTTGGGTTTTTTGTGGTCGAATAAATTTGTTTGGGGTAAATTTGTCATAAATGTACCAATTTATGATTTTTATGGTGAGTAAGGATAAATTTGTCACGGGTGTACCGGTTTAGAGTTTTCAGGGGTATTAACTCTTAGAGGAAAAAAGGGAAAACCAACAAAATTTTTGAAATTTTTTATTTATCGCGAAACAAACAAAATTTTAGTATTATTTATTATTATTTATTACCTACGTAGTGATAGAATTTTATGGTGGGCAACGCATGAAATTACTAGGCGAATTGGATTGACCACACGTTATCATTGTTAAATGTGTGAAAAAAAATATTAAGTTTAGTTTTGGAAATGGCCAGCTTTAATTTAATTAGTAGCTAAGGCTAACTTGAGGTTTAAAATTTCAATAGGGCCATTGCCGATCATCTCTCGCGTGACCTCCCTTACAAATTATCACCGGACGATGTCTACCTGACGATAGGAGGCATGCAAGCCATCGAAGTCATAGTGACGGCTCTCGCTCGCCCCGGCGCCAACATTCTGCTTCCGAGGCCCGGATACCCGTGCTATGTCGCACGTGCGGCGCTCTGTGGCCTCGAGGTGAGGTACTTCGACCTCCTCCCCAACAAGGGCTGGGAGGTCGATCTCAAGCGCGTGGAGGATCTTGCGGACGCAAACATTGTCGCGATGGTGATCATCAATCCCGGCAATCCGTGCGGAACTATCTTTAGCTACCAACATCTGAAGGAGGTAACTGTTTTACGAGCTCACATGGTGTGTAGTGCTAGTGCCACCTGGCCAAGGATAGGCTTGTGCGATGCTTGGAGAGCTGGAACACCAAGCCAGCCTTCCCTCAATAGATCGCTTCCAAGAATAGTATGGACAGTCACATTCTTATAAACCAAACCCAATTTAGTTTGGACATCCAATCTCTTGAGCGGACCTATGAATCGTGTCCATACAACAACTGATTTTGACCTACCGGGTCATCATTAGGAGAACAAAGTCAATCCCATTTTGAGAGATCCTCTAAATTAATAATCATCACATCCATGAATTCCTAGCATAAACAATCTGATGCAAATCTCACGATTGCACTTCCCCTTCTACATCTCTCATTCTTCATCCCGTGCCACAAAACCACACTTTTTAGCTCAGATGGGTATGGGGGAACTTGGACCACGATACTTGCATGTTAATTCATAGTCCAGAAATTTGCTATCTAAATCTCTCAGACTATACAAAAAATTACGCATAGCATATGAATGTGGTATTGTTTTGACCAACACTAACTTCGTTCGTTATTTTTCTTATGTTACTTCCAATTAGATTGCCGGAACGGCTAGGAAGCTTGGAATCATGGTGATTGCAGATGAAGTCTACGACCATCTAGCTTTCCGGGATACGCCATTCGTGCCCATGGGTGTTTTTGCATCGATCACGCCCGTCTTGACGGTGGGCTCCCTATCAAAGAGGTGGATAGTCCCCGGCTAGCGACTCGGTTGGGTAGCAACGAATGATCCGAACGGCTTTCTGAAGGATACCGGGGTTTCTCTCTCTCTCTCTCTCTCTCTCTCTCTCTCTCTCTCTCTCTGCTACGATGATATGAATGATGGTCAGTTGCTTGAGGAATGACAAATTCGTGTTCTTGATCACTTTCAGGTTGTCGAGTCCATTGTAGGATTTCTAAATGTATCCCCCGATCCTACAACCTTTGTTCAGGTATATCAACTCGTCCTTCGGTGATAAACCGGATTCATGAGGATTGGCATTGTCCTAATGGAATAGTTGATCATCTGTGAATCTTACTCCAAAATCACGACAGGCAGCGATTCCTCGGATACTCGAGACAACGAATGAGGAATTCTTCTTGAAAGTTCTTCGCATGCTGAGAGAGGCAGCGGATATATGTTACGACAAGATTCAAGAGATGCCTTGCCTCGCGTGCCCGAAAAGGCCCGAAGGGTCCATGTTTGCTATGGTACGAGCACGCACGCACTTCATTCATCTAGTTGTGGCATGCACGGTGTTATGCAAGCGATTCATCTTTTGCCATTTTGAGGAGCTGAAAGATGCAAAACAAATGACAGGTCAAGTTGAATTCATCACTGTTGGAGGACAAAGAGGACGACTTGGATTTCTGCGTCAAGCTGGCTAGAGAAGAGTCCGTTCTCGTCCTACCTGGTGAAGTCTGCTTCTCGTACTTGACGAAATGAAACGTGTTTCACGATCGTGACATGGGCGGACGTCGAAAGTCTGTCATGTTTTACCAGATTAGAAGTCTGAAGGGCAATGTTCTACGTTCCTTTTTGCAGGGATGACTTTGGGAATGAAGAACTGGCTGCGCATAACCTTCGCCGTCGAGCCGTCTTCCCTCGAAGACGGCCTTGAGAGGATGAAAACTTTCTGCCATAGGCATGTCAAGAAACAACACACGGGATCTATACGTTCGTTGGAGCAATATTGCAATCTGTAACCAGCGTCATAAAAGTATGATCCGAAGCTCCATTGAAATAGGTGCGAGTGTGGTCGCCTCGACAGGAATTGATTAATTTATTGCAACTTTTTTGTGGTTACAACTTAGTTAGAATTCTAGGTGCTCAGTAAACAGTAAGTATGGACCTGGGTAAGTATTTAAAAGGCTCAAAGAAAAAACAGGTGGGAGAACTGCTCTAGGGTGGTAGACCCCGTGCTATCCTATGTATTCCCTCTTTGTCGGGAAGATAAAGATAGATAGGGAATTAGGGGCCCTACAGTGGGGAAGGTAGACCCCATGTCAGGATGTGCTTGCACACTTTGGCTACCACCGAATAAGCTGGTATAGTACCCACCTGCACCTGGGTGAATAAGAATGGGTGAAAGACCTACTACGGAGCTAGCACGCCTTACTGCATTGCTCACAACCCTCATGGTGCGTGATTTCTTGTTAAATGTTACGAGTTAAAAAATAGTTGATGTTGATTTTTGAATTTGATCGTAACCTTAAAACTACTAATTTTTAGAGTTGCACCGAGCCAAATAACAAACAGATCCTTAGAATTCCTTCATTTTTTTTTTTTTTGGGTCATATTGGCCCGATTATAAAATGTAATATGGCACGATGATTAATGTCTCGTTCCACTACCCAGCAATTAAAAGAACGGTTGGATTCTAATTGAATGAGCATTCAAAGTTTCCAACGCCCTCCAACAGGCTTTTCACTTGCTTCTCGGTCAGTTGCTCTTTTCCGGGACCACTCAATAGCAGATGAAGAGAGATTGGTCAAGAACCCATTCCCCTCCCTCCGTTCTCTCCGACCCGCAACTTTCCTCATCTGGGAGTTTGAGTGAGTTGGTGGACAAAGAGAGTAGAAACTGCCGATGCACATATTTAGCTTCTCAGAAAATGCCCCACCTTGGCCAACTTCCAATACGCCTTTGGGAGATGACGTTACTTGTTCGTTTAGTGAATATATTAAGCAAATATGTTTCTCCCTTTTTCACCCTCCTCGACTCAAAACTCTCTTCTTCACCCTCTTCAACTCAAAACTTCTCTTCCAATGAATTCAACTACTAACTTTCGCCAAAACTTTGATACATATAACATGCATCATGCATAAGAAAGCGTGGCTTGACATCCAGCATAATCCAGACATAATGAAAGAATTATATTCTCTTTTGAATTTTTTTTTTTTTTTAGAGCTCTTATATATGGTTTTTCTTTTATTTTCTTCAAAGGAGAAGAACATAATGAGCATTATAATACTTACACAAGCGCTACAATGAATCTCAATCAGACTATTCAACTGATTAGACAAAACGAGCTTATGGTGTTGGCTTCTAAAGCCGAAGTTAAGGCATTTATAGACAATTATTAGGCACTCGCGATATTCTGCAACATGTTCAAATCGAGAATATGAGGAAGGAGAGCAGAAAGCTTGTCCTCCATTGGCTAGAATATTGCGAATTCACTATTCAGGAGGGAGTCGAAACCCACTCCTGAAATGAAATCGTCCCCATCCCCAATCCCCCCTGAGAAGGTGGAGATTTGAACCCCCAACCTCCCCCTTCCAAGATGGAAGGGTGGCCACTGGGGCGAACCCCCAGTGGTTATACCAGCCCGTTTATAAAATGTAATTTGTCTCTTTTTAATGCAAATGCATATGTTGAGTCCATCTTTTTTTTTTCTTTCGGTCATACCGGCCTAGTTATAAAATGTAATTTGTTTCTTTTCAATTCAAATGCATATGTTGAGTCCATCTTTTTTTTTTTTTGGGTCATAGCGGCCCAATTATAAAATGCAATTTATTTCTTTTCAATGCAAATGCATCTGTTGAGCCATTCATTTATCCGAAAAGTGAACGAGTCTAATGAGTTGGGTCGTGTAATATAGACTTTTAAGTTATTATCCTGAAGTAGACTACTAAGAAGCATATGCTAAAATAGGTCATGTGGTGTGTGGTACTTGGAAAAAGTTGGCAAGGGTTGGTTACTAACTCTTAGCTAAATAATTCATACAGAGATATACACTGATGTCCACTTCTTCGTCCTCTTATTCTGGTCCCTTCGGTAGAACATTCAAATGACATGTCCAAAAGCTTCACCATGGGTTGATTGATTGGTTATGTCATTTGAATGTTCTACTGTTTTTTATTTGTCTGTTGTTAACCATTGAAAAATCTTGTTTCCATAGAAAATAAATGGGAAAATGACATGTAGTTCTAAACTTTGATTTCATGTGTAATGTCATATTTAGATTTTTAATTTGTTAAATGAGGTTTTAGAGCTATTCTTAAATGTTCAATCTAGTCCCTAAATTTTCAACTTATTCAATCTAATCCCTTAACTTTCCATATCAAAGTCAAACTAATCCTTCCAGACTATTAAAACTATTTTTATAATTGCACTATTACCCAGCTGTCGGAGTATTCTTTTATGTCCATCCAATTCCTAAATAAGCAAAAAAAGAAAATGCTATGTTTTTATCACCTTGTTATTCTTTATAAATATTTTTATGGTTCCATTCAAATATGTTTTATCTTGTGATCTCTATAATAGAAAACGTAAGAACAACATTTGCAGTTGTATTCATTCAATATTTTCTTTAAAAGACAGGTTTTTAGAAATAGCACTGCAACTTCTTCCATGGCAATACGAAGACCCAAAAGGTTAAAAAAGAAAAAAGAAACAAAGGCTAATGACTAGAATGAATTTCTTCCTCTCGGGTCTTGCATTGAAAATAATATTGGAACGAAGATGAAAATTAAGAAACTGAAATTTTCTTTCCCCACACTTCCTCTAGCTCATGAAATCTGTTTAGAACAACAATAATTTCAACTAAGTGAATAATTTACAGTCTAGCCATATCTTTTTATGATTAACTGTTAAAGCTGGATGAAGATAAATGGTCAAAAAATTGGATAAAGACGAATTTCAAACTACCGTTATCAAATCACTATAGTTGGATCACCTCAATATTGCATTTTTATTATAAATTTTAAGAATTTTGATTCATTTATCCGATTAAATTAAGTTCGGCAAATGTTAGAAAATAAATGGATAATTTTTTTAGCGACATGTATATTTCATGTTCCTTCAAAAGATTATAATACTTAACATGAACCATAGCTTGCGTAACTGATCATGATTTTTGGATCTCAATAAGTAAAAACATCAAATTAAGGTCAAAAGCAGAATTCTCTGTTTTTGTGGCGGTGTTGTTTGTTGAACTCATGTATCTTAGTTTGGTGGCGGTACATTTGACATGCAAGAGAAGCCCGGCAATTTAAGGGCTCCAATCGATTTTGTATTACTAAATTCCTATTAATTGAATAATTGTCCAAAAACCCAAACCTAATTTAATCTTAAATTTTTGACAATTTTACAATATAGTCATTTCGACCAAAATTGATTGAAAGTCACTGACATTAACAACTTTACAATTTATTTAAAAATTTTGGATTTTTTTATAAATATTTTATATTTTCTCTTCTTTTCTTTTTTTTCCACTATTCATCTTTTTGGGATAGCTGACGTTCCTTGTCAGATGGCCATGGGCTATGACCCTCACCTGCAACTGGCGAGGGGATCCCAGCCCTCACTCGCCCTCACTTAGAGATTTATTTTTTTGTGCCTCCTTGCAGAGTATTTAAATCGTCCTCATCCCAACCCCTCTGAAAGTGTGGGGATTCGAACCCCTATCTCCCCCTTCCATGTTGGAATGGTGGCCACTAGGGTTCATTTCAGAGATTCACGAGCCTACTGGCCCTCACCTATGTCCATAGTGGGAAAAAAAAAAAGAAAGAGAGAAGAAACAAAAGATTTAAAACTTTAAAAATGCAAAAATTATTAATGTCATTGTTTCCGTGCAGCGAGGACAACCGACATTCATGTTAGCGACCTTTAACCAATTTTGGTTAGAAAAGGTTATATCCAAAAATAATTAAAAAATTTACGACTTAATTGACATCATATAATTGGTTTATGGTTTTTGGTTAATTTTACCTCTAGTTGATTAAGGGGACGTTGAAATTTGGGGGCTTTAAATTTTTATTTTGCTAATTTAGGAGCACCTGTCACACGGAGTTGGGTCGTCTTGCGTCATAGCTTTTTACGAAATTGCAAGAGCTAGTTGCATCTGCAGAGCAACAAGTTCGGGCCCTTCTTTTAATTCTTGATTTTGGACCCGACCACTGTATCTAAATTTCATGATTGTTTATATCTTTTATTATCCTTTTCTAGATCCAACTTCCATTTTGCTTATTCAATCAAACGCCTTCGCACGAATTTTCATAAACAGTCCTTTTAACGAGTATTTACATTGGTCATACATGCTGTATAAAAACGTTTTGATTTTTGAAAAACTAATATACACTTCATCAATGCAGCTGATATAATGAAATCCGTGGTATTTCCAAATTTAGTCACTCAACAAGTTCCTTTAGAGTTGTCGTTGACATGTTTGTTAGTAAAATGGTTAGTATTTTGCTTTTTTCAAGCAAAAAACATTTGACTCACTATCGCTTTAATACTATCATTAATATTATTTTCTCCAGTATTCAATTTTTTCTTTTATGATATACTGAAGTTTCATGAATAAGGGTTATTCGGACCTCTCGTTCGAGTGTGATATTTCCTTTGGTACTTCGAACCAAGTAATACTAGACATAAGACAATCAAATTAAAGTATTGAAAAAATCAATCGCATGTCTTTGGAAAATCTATTTTCTATATCATTATTAATGCCTCTGGTATTACTATATTTAATTTACTCCTTTCTTTTCTAATCTTGTTGACGAGACACAACCGAACACGATTCGATCGTTAAATGCATTTAGTGGCCATGCGGTTTTGGTGTGCACGATTCTATTGGGTTGTTTCCGACTTTGGAAATGGCAACCCCTTTTTTTTTTTTTTTTTTTTTTGGGTTCTACTCTATTCCTATTCTACACTCACTCTCGGACTTTTGCCTGCCTCTTTGCGGGCGTGGGAAATCAAAACCCACTCTTGAAACTTACGCGTCCCCACCCCATCCCCCTCGAGAGGTGGAGATTTGAGCCTCACCTCCCCCTTCCACGTTGGAAAGGTGTGGCCAGGGCGGAAATCCGTGGTTGGCAACCCCTTGAAAGTTGGTTCTTGTGGGATTCGGAATCTGTCCATCACCGTTTTTACTTGAGGTCTAATTAGCTCATCGGTTCTCTTAAAATAAATCAATTATAAAGTTAAATGAATAAATCTTTAGACGTTTAGAACAAATTTTCATCCTTTTGTTTCCTTTTGAAAGAAAAAATAAACGACACAAGAAAATTCTAAACTTTGAACTTACCTGCAATGTTATTCTTAGACTTTTACTTTGTTTAATGTGGCCATAAATATTCTCAAATGTTCAATTTAATCCTAAACTTTGAATTTGGTTGCCTAACTTTCCATCACAAAGTCAAATTAAGTCATTCGGTATTTACTATAGCATAGATTTTTGAATATTCTATTTTTCATTTCAATTCATGTCCTAAATCAATAGTTATACCGTTTATATATATAAATATTACTATAGTTCCATTTAAGTGTATGTTAATTTTTAATCTCTAAAATGGTAAAAATATAATCTTCGTCAGAGTTATATTGGATTCATATTCCTTTTATTCTAAAATAAGCTTTCATAAGAATATCTAATAACAATATTTATTGGAGTATAAATTTATTGTACCTATATTAATCTAAATCTTGTTCCTGATTTTTAGATAGATAAGATTTTTTTCTTTTTCTTTTTTGTGTTTTGCATTTTCTTGATTAAATTTTGTCAAATCTATGAATTAGTAAAATTAAAATAACAAGAATATCAACTCGATATAAGTCTAATGAGAATCTCGAAAGATAGCAATACTCTTTGTCGATCTAGAAAATGGATTGAAATTTGAGACTATTGTAAAATTTGGGCGATAGCCTGTAAATATAAAAACTTTTGATTTTCTAACGAAAAGTTTATTCTCGTGTGTACGTTCGAACCCCAAAAAAAAAAGCCTATCCGAACCCGATCCACAAGTTTTTATTTATTTATTTTAAGAATTGATATTTTGACTGGGCCTCGCAAAGCTAGTGGGGAGCTCATCCAAGTAAGGGACTAATCGTGCAGGCCCATAAGCACCGAGACCTTGTTCTTCGCGACTCCTCCTTTTTCTTTCATTTCAAAAGCAAATCTGAAACCTTCTTCTGCGACTCCATCTATTGGGCCAGTCCATTGATGTCGGGTGCAATTCGCATGAAAATTGATGGATTGCCCATCCCATAACGGCACCCACTTCTTCAGCCGAACCCCAAAAAGAGAAAAAGAAAAGGGGCACAGCATTCACCTATGAAAACACTAATCGCTATCTCCAGAAAAGTACCCCGCGATCAATATAGCTCTCGTACGGCACTCAATTAAGTACCTTAACTTTTAGCTATTCAAACAATCACTTGAGCCGAGCAATACTTGAAAACATGAAAATCCATTATTATGCGATCGAAAACAGAGCACTCAATGAGAAATATTTCCTTTTCTTTTTTTCTTTTTTCTTTTTTTTTTTGGTCGGTAACCTTTTCATTTTTTTCAGGCGTATAACAAATATGCCCCACATTCCCGCATAAAAAAGGGCAAAAAATTCCGCAGGAATTATGGGTTGCAAGGGGGAGTCGTGGACAAAGAGGGATTGTGAAGCATCTCTTTTGGGGATGTTAATGATGTCTCCTCGCGTTCCCAAGTGGGCCTAACTACATGCCGAATCCCCCATTTTCGAATGCTGTTTTTCGCGCGCGATTCTCTGAAACTTCCCCGACATTTCGTCCATAGAGTCGACCTTGAATTGAGAAATCCAAGTGTTGATGACGACGATCCGTCGAAGTAACAACGAGTCCGAAGAAAACGTGAAGAGGTTCGAGACTCGAAGGATAACAAAAGAGAAGAAGGCTAAACTAAAGTTTCATGCTGAGCAACGGCTGTCCTTTTCTCTGCGACGCAGCGCACGGAGTCGGCCCTCTCCATGTCACGCTTGTTCGGGAGCACGAACAGTGCACCGAAGCAAACCCCAAATGACAAAAAGAAAAGGCGGCGGTGCACGGCACTCAGACGTTGCTAAAACTTACGAATGATAATCCATATTGAAACATTCATATTCATATTGATTATTATATCGTCCTGTGTTTTTATATGATTATCACGACATGGTCAATAATTTTCCTAAAATTAAAATAAGAAAAAATGTGTCGATTTGAGTCATGAAATTTAGTGGGAACAAATTTTATGTAAGATATGACAACATGGCACATAATTATTGAGAGAAGCTTGAATTTAACACGCTACAATATGGCTTAAGTGAAAAAGAACTCGAGTCAATTCAACACCTTTTCTTCCATTTTTAGCAAGGTACGAAAATTTACTTTGATAACCAAACAAATAGATGGAAAGCTCCAATTTTTGGTTTAAGCAAGAAGAACTCAGGCCTCAATTTTCTTTTCCTTTTTTGGCAAATTAACTAAGTAGGTTGTCTTGAATGCTTAATTTTGGAGGACCAGGGTGTCGCAACCCAATTTTTCGGGTGTACCACCTAAAACTAGGTTGATGGACTACTAAGTCTTTAAGCTTAGCTCAAGCTCTCCCAAGCCCATACCAAATCGCGACTTAGGGTTTTGACATGCAAAAGATTATTATCTAGGAGTCGCCACTAATCGGTTTATGGTAGGTCGATTAGACACCTAAGTAAAATAAAGGGAGAATTATTTTACTCCTACGAACAGAGAGGCCCAGGGTGCGGGGACTTGGTTCTGTTAGATTATCCTAGTGCCCTTTCGGTACCTTTCTATTTCATTTTCAAAAAAAATGTTTGGCAATTGAATTAATTTTAATTTAGCTTCCTAACGTGTGAGGTGATCATACAGGTGCGCATACTACCAATTTAACACTCAAGAAAGCAATAATGCAAAACATACCTTAAAGCAACGAAAGCATCTGCAATGTTAGATCAAAATTCATATCGATAATCTTAGATATGATTCATAATTAACAAGCAATTAATTTTTTTGTTTTCACTTTATTTAATGAAAGTCATGCGTGCACGCTGATAATCTAATATGACATGGCGACATGACCTAAACTATATGACATGAAGAAATGCAATAATTAAATGCAATCTAAATGACTTAATTCTAATGACATGCAATGCGATGCAATGACATACAAAATTATTTCAACTAAAATGACATGCATCATGCAATTTCATATGTGAGCTATATGTCACATGACATTTATTAAATGACTTAGTCTAATGATGAGCAATCCCTAATTAAATGAACTTAATAACAACTAAATGATGTGCATTTGATATCTCTATTCTTAAAAATGCAATCTATTCTAAAAAAATTGAGTCTAATTTATGCATAGACGAATTCTATTTTTTCATTTTTTCATGAAATTCGAAATTTAAAATTGTCAAATAATTAAACATGCAACTTAAATTAAACAAAAACTAAAATCCTAAATGAATGCATTTTTTACTTTTTATATTTCCGAACTAAAATCCCTATCCTAGATATACAAGATAACAAGAAATATTCTAAAACAAATTGAATCCTAATTCAAATATTTTTTTTTTCTTAGTGATTTTCTAAAACAAACATTATCAACTATCCTTAAATCTAAACAAACAAGATATTCAACAAATAAAGGATTAAAATAAACGAAAAAATAACTTGTTATCTCACAGGTCAAATTAACGATTACTTTTAACCCTGAATATCATGACAAGAAGTCAAAATAATTAAAAATCTGATCCGAAATCTTACGGATCAAATTAATAGTTATATTGATTAAACAATTAATATGCTATTAACAAACCCCAAGAGTTAATACAATTAAAAAAAATGACCGACATCCTACTGGTCAAATTAATAATTACAATAATCTTAGGGACAACTCCTATGGATAATGCCTATAAGAATTATAACCTATAAAACAAAAAAGGTAAAATAAACTAAACTATAAAGAAAGTAAAAGTGAAAGTAAAAAGTTAAAAGTTAAAATAACAAAAACTACCTAAGGGTAAGTAAAAGTAAAAAGAAAAAAATAATAATAAAAAAAACTACCTATTCTTTCCTCTTTTCCTTGCTTTTTCACCCACGATTCGGCAACTTCGTGGTGGGTCACCGGCGGTGATGGGTCGCCACTGGAGTGGGGGGTGGTCGTCGGAGCTCCGGCGAAGGCAGACCGGCGGCGTTGGCAGCAGCGGACTCGGGCTAAACAGCAGCACACTCGGGCGAAAGGCTCGGAAGGGGCGGTAGCTGGCGGATGTAGCAACAGTTTCGCAGGGGCGCTGGAGCTGGAGCGCGGATCGTCGGGTCGCGGCGTCGACTGGTGAGGCCGCGGGAGCATACGGGTCGCGGCGTCGGAGCAGAGGCGTCGCGGGTGGAGGCTGCTGCAGGGGCGTCGGACGGACAGGCTGGCGCTGCAGCAAAGGCGACGTCGACGCTTGGGCAGAGGGATTGGCGTGGCTTCAGCAAGCGCCGGCGAGGGAGCTGGGCAAATCTGGATGCAAGCGCTACAGGCGTTCGGGCTCGCAGTGGTGCTGACGGAGCGGCGGTGACGCTGTGCAGGTCTCGCGGTGGAAGGCGTCGGGGTCGTCACGGCTTCACGGGCGTCGGCAAGGGAAAGGAGGCTCGGCTGTGGCACGGCTCGGGCCTACTCGCAGAGGGTGGAGCGTCGGGGCTTCGGGTCGTCGTGGCAAGGGGTGCTGACCGAGGTGGAGGCGCGCGACGGATCGGCAACCGGCTCCGGCGTCGGGACTGGTCGCGACGGCGGGGAGCGGCTCGGCGTCAGGGCGGCGAGCGATTGAGGCGTCAGACCGGAGGCGGGGTCGTGTGGTGTGGTGGCGCGGTGAGGCGGCACCGGTGCGGCGACCGGTGCAGCTCGGTGGATGGCTCGGACGGAGGCGTCGCAGTGGAGAAGATGAACAGTTGCTGTGTTTTGTTTTTTTAATTTTTTTTCTCCTGCTGCTGCGCGTCCCTTCCCTCTGCTGTCTTCAGAATTTCTGCCCCTTTGCTGACTTTTTTTTGACCTTTTGAGCCTCTTTACCGAAGGAAACAAAAGAACTTTTCTTTTTGTCCTTTGATTTTCTCCCTAGGAACCAAAAACCGAAGAAGCCCGCCCGCCCCCCCCAACCGGCTCCGGCGTCGGGACTGGTCGCGACGGCGGGGGGAGCGGCTCGGCGTCAGGGCGGCGAGCGATTGAGGCGTCAGACCGGAGGCGGGGTCGTGTGGTGTGGTGGCGCGGTGAGGCGGCACCGGTGCGGCGACCGGTGCAGCTCGGTGGATGGCTCGGACGGAGGCGTCGCAGTGGAGAAGATGAACAGTTGCTGTGTTTTTGTTTTTTAATTTTTTTCTCCTGCTGCTGCGCGTCCCTTCCCTCTGCTGTCTTCAGAATTTCTGCCCCTTTGCTGACTTTTTTTTGACCTTTTGAGCCTCTTTACCGAAGGAAACAAAACTTTTCTTTTTGTCCTTTGATTTTCTCCCCTAGGAACCAAAAACCGAAGAAGCCCGCCCGCCCCCCCAATCCTCTCATCGTACACGGCTCACTTTATAAGCAAATAAAAATCCGATCTTCGTGGAATATTTTATCCACTTTTCAATATACACGAAGATTTTCCTATAACCTCTTGATCATAAAAAACCATCTTATTTTCCTTATCTCCTTAATATTTTCAATGATTTTATCACCTAAAGACTAAAAGATAAGATTAAACCCGATTCTCTTAAATTACAAAAAACCACCACAATATCATATCAAATCTCGATTTAAATAATTTTTGTTATTAAAAGAAAACGGGCTCGGGCCAATTTTGCTCGTTTCATGGGCTTAGCTCGGCTGCCCGAATTAGAGCTCGAAATATTAATTCGAAACCATCCACCACCGGTCCTAAAAATAAAAATGCAAAACATGTAAAATAAATGCATCCAAAATCATATGCTATGCAATTGAATTTTTTTTCAAGGATAAAATTAACCCCTAATTTTTATGCAATAAATAAATACTTGGGTACCAAAATTTAGGTGTCAACACAAGGTCTGCCCGATTTTCTAGTTTGCGCTGTTGCGGAAGTTCTCCGTTTTTCTGCCTATCAAGAAACTAGCTTTTTAAATTTCTGCGGGTGGACAGCCCACTTTGATTCCAGCTCCAGTTTTTGTCGATGATGTTGTTTTGGTGCAATTTCTTCGTAGTTTTTGGTGCTTTTGACACGCCGTCAAAACCAAAGGATAGGGAAATTAGTTGGTATCTTAGCAAGAAAGCGATGCCGAAGCAGAAGGTATGATAGGAACGAATTTTCATACTTATGAGAGGTTCGTTGGTATATTAGATTAATCCTTTTGGGTGCGTAAGAAGGGTGTCAGACTTGATTTGTGATGTCGGAGTTTCCGAGGAAGTTCAATGTAGAACTTATAAAACTCAGGAAGGGCGTTAATTTCCAAAGAGGACCCTGAAAAGAGAACCGATCGCTCGTTTACAGTCCATGATGCGCAATAGATTGGTGCCATCTTTTGCACTCGCGAGTTTCTTAGCCAAGTTGTGCCGCAAAAAACATTGTTATGAATGTGAATGAAAAGCTAAATTGATGGTTTTGCCAGGGAAATTTTTCTGATTGACCTGATCATTTTCTTGGAGCAATGGCAGCTTATCAGTTTGGGTTTCTGCATAGTTAAGACGGTGAAGGTTTTCAAAGCCCTTGTTTTCTTTGCCATAGCTGCTTCCGGGAAGATTAGAATGTGTGTATGGGTCTCGAGTTGGTACATCAACTACGCTAAACTCAGCATATGGGTCTGTATTATTCTGTCAACAGAATCATTCTCCAGTTTGTGCGAAATTTGTGATGCAGAAACTCAAAGTGTCTATTTTGTGTACTGTTCTCTCGTACCGAAGGAAACTCAGAGTGTTGCTTTAACAATTTTCTAAGACGGCTTCCGGGGTTAGCTTGGACCAAAATTTTGTGATTTCCAAGTTACGTTGCCATGGCTTTAGAACCCATTTACTGTTTAAAAGTGAGAACTTTAGCGAATTTAATTTTATTGTACAACAAATATACATGAGCTGGCGACTGTATGCTTATCTGCAATGTCCATGTCGTCCTTCGCGTGTATGACAAGCTATCAATCATTTAGTTCCTTCGTCTCTGCAGGTTTAGATGCCTCCTATTGCAGCTCAATTCTTGGTGATAAAACACAATGCTTTAGTTTCAACAAGGAGAACTGCTGTGACTCCAGATACCTCGCCCATCGCATCACCTCAACCTTTTCTCCCTAGTTTAGCTCCTTAACAATCGATGCGGTTCACATGTGCCACTGTGCCAAAATTATCAGGCACGACTGACTTGCTCAAATACCATACGAACAAAGGTTTGCCTAAGCAATGTCACTTACACTTGGCCAAAAGTATTTTGGACATGCTTAGGGCAAACTACTCTGAGTGTCCTGAGTATGACTATTGTGGAAAGCTTCCCAATAATCATGCCGTAGCGCACCCTTTTCTTTTAGTTGCCTTTGACCTAAACGCTGAAGCTCCTACTTGCGTCGCTTCTTCTCGAATCACGTCCAGCAGTGGGTTTTCCATGGCCACAGACAGGATACCGCACGGTGATGCAGGGTAACTGCCTCCATGATCGCAAACTGGTGTGAACATGTGCCGTTACTTTTGGCATTGATTAAACCCCGTTCTTTCTATCTACAAGAGCCCAAATTATCCAGCATTTTCTTGTGTGCTCACAGATTCTGGTCAATTTAGGCTTATCCCTCTTGACTTTCTTGACTGGAGTAGAACTATCTTTCTGTGGAAGGCAATGCGCATGGCCTAATATTCTATTGCTGTCAGTTTTGGTTCATCAGGACTTTGCAGCTTGAATTTTTCAGTGGCACAAAGCATCATGAGTTTAACAGTGACAGACTGTTGGGCTTCATTTGTGCCATATTTAGCTAATGTGGTACGTTGTCCTCAGTTTGATGCCACGGTGGTCATTCTCATGGGGCAGTCCAGTAAAAACTCTGGGATGCTAGCTTTGAATGCAACTCATTCTAGCCATTGCCTCTCAGATGTTATAATGATCCTAGAGGCTTAAGGTGCCTATAGAGCTCTTCAAAGCATATGCTCTGTTTCTCCTGTGAACCTCACCGCAGCCTCTTGCCCTATCATTGATGTCAATGAGTTTGAGAGCAGCGTGGACACCTCAAGACTACTAAACTGCTTGTGAAAAAATCTATCCTGTCAAAGGGGTGTTGTGACCAAACTTGCCGAAACGCAATTTTAGATGCGGCCCAGAAACTATCCTTGAACGGCATGTCGAGTTCAGATAGGATTCCCATCTCACCCGAGCACTCAGATGCGTTGACGATTGTAAGGATATTGTCCTGCAATGGTTGGCGAGTAAACGGATCCCTCCTCCACTAACTGTACGTGGAGGCCTCGCCAATTGCCAATTGCAATACGAACAAAGGTTAGCATATATCAGAAAACGTAGGTACATGCGTATGCAAATGTGCACGGTTGATTGCTTTTTTGGACCCACATTCTGTTCGATATTGCCTGTCAACAGAGCTTTCAGGAAATTCCTGGTACTCTCTTAATCTCTATTTCTGACATTCTTGTGTGTTCTTTATCTGATACGGTTTGTCCACTGAAATTCCCAAACATAACAGCAGTTTCAAAAGAATGTGAGGGCTGATAAATGATCAAATCTTTGAAGCAATGGAGAGTTAGGTTTCCCACTTACAGAAGCAGAGCTTCCTGAGCAACTTGCAAGCATTAAATTGTGCTACGTCTCTTGAATGAAATTGCAGCAAGCGAATGTCTTAAAGAATCTCTATAATCTTTGTAATATGAACCTCAAGGATTTCTCTCTTCGAGGTCAGCACATCAATGCTCCTTCCCTTTTCTTCCCTTCTTGTGGCTAAGTGAGCAATTTACCGTCTGGTGCGGTGGCATATTTTCTCTTTTAAGTGACAAATTTCAATATCCTGTCTAATGTCTGATTCCTGCTTGGTTCTTCCTAATCTTATGATTTCCTTCCATCCTTGATACCAACATTATGCGGTGGCTTATTTGTCACGTAAGTGACAATTTTCAATATCAAGTCTAATGTCTGATTCCTGCTTGGTTCTTTGGGGGAAGCATCACTGGATAGAAACGGTTGCGAGGTTTCTGGTTTTACAATAAAAATCTTTTTTTTGAAGCATGAAGTAAAAACGTTGAGCTCGTATTCCTTCTGAAAATCATGATGATTATATTTACTCGTCTATTACCCAGTACAAATGGCCTTCGATAATAAAGGAATCCAAATGGGTGCAATTTGTGCTAATCTCTCATTTCATGTAAGATCTTGATTCAGGATATTCAGTGCTAAACGACCTCAATAACAACCTTCCCTTGGTAGGCTAGATTCACAAGTTTCAAAGCATTCACATAAATGCCATATGAACTTATTGGACTCCGTTGTTGCTGTATATTTCTTCCTGAGTAATTGCGAACTCCATTGATTTTTCCAGAATTTGGCTGTCTTCTACCAAGCTTACCTTCAGATGCGACGTTTGACCGAATGTCAGGAGTAAGCTTCATATGTGATGATCTCAACGGTAACATTGCAGTTCCGTGGCCGTCCTCCACTTCTCTCGTTTGCTACTTCGGTTTCAGCACTTCTGTTCCCGACACGTTTGCTCTTTCTCAGCATCGCAGCTAGCAGAATTCCAGCTCTTACCAAGGCGTCAATTAGACCCAAGTGGGTCGGGTCATAAATGGTCCGACTTTATAACCCGACCCAAATTGACCCATTTAATCCGTTTATTGTAGTACAAAATTTTTACCCATACCCAACTCATTTAACTAAACCTAAGAAAGCTTATTTCTTATGATTTTTTTTTAAATGGCATTGCTAAAATACTTTTTATTTTATGCAACACAAATTTAATTGACAATTTTTATAAAAAAATTTTTATTTTTAAGAATATAATTTTTAATTTTCTTTTCTTTTTCTTCTTCTTTAGCTAGTTGCCGACCACGATGACAGACGATCGGCCATAGGCGAGCCTCGCTCGCGTCGGGTGAGCTCAAGCTCACCCTTGCCAACTTGGCAAGGCTTGAGCCTCGCCCGGCCGGTCATTGGCCATCGACTAAGGAAGGAGAAAGAAAAAAAAAGGAAAGAAAAAAAAAAAAGAAAAGGATATTAAAATTATATTCTTAAAAATAAAAATATATATATAATTTTGATTTATATATATATATATATATTTGTAAAGTTGAAGAGGGAAGAGAGAGATTGTAAGGTTTTAGTTAAAATTGGGTTTTAAGTCCAACCCATTTAAGACCCATTTAAGGCTTGTCTATCTTAAGTCTTCAATTATTAAACCCATTTAGCTAATTTCTTCACAACATAAGTGACTCGTATATGACCAATTTATTATTTAAATTTGTCATATATGGGTTTAAGACCCATTTTGCCACCTCTACGTGTCATCAGCGCATTGTGGTACAAAAATTTTGCGCCCATTTATAACCATATATTACACCGTCGTTACTTTTTTATCGTGTCTTCTTGAACGATGACTACCCATTTTCCCTAGTTTAACACATATTAAAGTCTCTTCGAGTGCATGTGATAGTTTATGGGTGAATTTTTGCGTAGTAAGGTCACTATAGAGGTCCAATTTCTTTTATTTTTAATGGCATCTCTACAGGCGTGAGTACCTAAATGGGCTGAATGCAGTATATATTTGAGAAGGTCGTTGCTTGCTGAATCAAGCCCTTTTCCTTTTTCTTTTTTTCATTTTTTATTTAAAAGAAACTGGATTACAAAGCCTAAGGGGCTTATTTGGAAATTATTGAGCCAGTTGGCTCCAGGGTTTGGAATGGATGCAAGGTGCATAGATTAATGTGAGACCGTTTCCACTTAATCAATAGAACTTCAGGACGGTGTTCTAGCTTCGTATAATAAATCACGTGAGAAGAAACTCTTGTACAAGTGAAAAAAAATGTTGTATTCTCCTCTTTACATCGATTTACCATCTTCTTATATCGAGTTTTTTACTACTAAGATAATATCTACCAACTATTATAAAACTTGGGGTTAATATCACAAAAAATACCAAACTTTGTACATATGAGTTTATTCTTTTCATGGCATGTCAAATTTTTATCTTATTCTAAGAAGTTGAAAATCTTTAAGCACATCGTTACTATGAATTAGGTCCCCCTTTTCCTGTTTGTGAATCTGTTGATACTTTGTGTTCTAATTATCATGAAACAACTGTTGTTGTTTGTTTTTTTTGGCAGGCTGATAATAGAGACCACACAAAGCTTGGAGAGACTCATGTCAATCCATGGTCGAACTCCACGATGAAAGACCTGCCAAAGACGATAAGTTCTCAACTTATGAAATACGATGTGAGACATTCTTTCTCTTGAACTTTAAAACATCCAATTCCTCCTCACGAAAAATCCGACAATAACTATTTAAAGATCTCCACAATGCTTTCATTATATACCCAACGAAAAAAAAAAAGAAAAAGAAAAAGAATTCATCCCAATCATTTTTAGACAGTCGATTCTCTTCTCCTCCTCCTCTCTCTCTATGCGTATCTCTTTTTGCAGGTGTAGAGAATCTCTACCTCTGCAAAAAGAGAGAGAAACAAAACAGCCCAAACCCTTCCCCTCCACCCAGTATCTTCATCATTCATGAAGCCCAAACAGCCCAACCCCTTCCCCTTCACCCGGTATTTTCATCATTCTTCAAGCCCAAAAATCGAGCCCATCTCTCTCTCTCAAGGTCCTGTTTCACCAAGGACCAAACCCCTTCCTTACTCTTCACTTCCTCCCATCTTTTCCTCGAATTCCAATATTTCACATTGCCTGTAATTCGCTTGGTTTCACTGCCGACACTGCCTATTTCCACCCTTTCTCGTAAACCGTTATCTGCCCCGTCGGCAATGAGAAAGGCCTTCCCATTGCAAATCTCATTCTGGGTCATCCATAGAGAGAGCAATATAGAAATTGAGAAAAGCAGGGAAGAGTTAAAGGGCGCAGGCAAAAAGCTCAGACGTTAGTCTCAGATTATTTACGTCATCTCTACAAAAACCTGCCCCGTCCCCTTCATTTCTTTAAATCCCATCCCATTCTCTCTCCTCTCTGTTTAACGCACCCTAAATCAGGGAAGGGTTGTCGTTTTCCAGCTGCGATGCGGTTGCAAGCAATTCTTTTTTTCGAACACCAACTGTATTAAAATGAAATTCACCTAATACGGTGACACATAAGTATGTTGAAGTGGATTTTTTTTTCGAACATCAACACCAACTATGTTGAATGAAGGACTCGGACAATCAAATAAAAAACTTATATAGGCCCGAAGAAATAGATAATAGTTATATTAAACAGCTCAAACAAACTACCGGTACGGTGCAGAAAAACAAACTACAATACATAAAGGATCGGTACGGTGCAAAAAAAAAAAAAAAAAAAAGGACTGATTCGATTTCTCCTAATCCAGCTTCCATACTTTCATCTGCTAGTGACAACATTATCATAAGTGAGATTCCCAACTATCCTTCCATCCGCCCTTTATCAAGCTACAAGTCAGTTTGCCTGGCCCTCGAAAGCTCAACCTCCTTTCTTAACAACTTCCCCGATATTACTGGATTGGCTCTGGTGGCAAGTCAAAAACATACTGGGGATTATGAAGAGTGAACTGATGATGCTCCAGCCAGCGGCAGATAGTCATTCTATCTCTCTTATTCATGTTCTTAACTTGAACAGTGTTCAGAGCACCACGGTTATTTTCTAGCTCATGCCAAACACCAAGAAATGCTCTCGCCTCAGCCAAGGAAGATATGACTAGAGCTGCATTTTGTCGGATGTGTTCGATGGCATGGTTGACATTTGCTTGAGCTTGCTCAAAGGCATGGCGATTAGCATCTCGTTCAGCTTGCCTGAAAAATAAAAAAGAAAAAAAAATCATATATAAAAGCTGGAAAAAAAAAAAGAATTTTGGGAAGATAATATAACTCTCACGTAAGTTGCATATCATTCTGGGCTTTCGACCATGCAGCCTGGTGCATGCTCAAGAGTTCAAAGTTCCACCGTAGATTGGCAGCGGCATTCATTTTGATCTGAAGCGGAGGAGGAGAGAGACTTTTGGTCCTGTTCTGCACTGGCAAGCGTCGAGGTTAGTTCGTGCTTTTGTGCATTTCGTGTGGTGTTTTAAACTCCGGCGGTGTGCGTTTAAATAAGAGGGAGGTCTAGATGCGGACAAGGGCAAACGACGTCGGACCACGAGACAGGCGTGAATCCACGTGGTCGGTTCGTTAAAATATATTGACCCAAAATTGACCATAGGAATTAATATGGAGCGAGTAAGTTCCGAATGCCTTCCCATGCTTTGGTCAACTTAATCAAATAAAAAGGCATAATATATTATTAAAGCGACGAACCCTTTTCGAAAAAATATGGAAATTAATGGATGCAGGGAAATAATTCATTAATCTTTCATGTTACTCGCATTTCTGGGAATTTTCTCCCATCGCATACCTATCTTAATCGAAAATAAAAATGAAACAAGAAACTTTAGTTTTTATCAAATAAGAGAAAGAAAATAGAAATTGTAAATGCCTTATTATCCACAATCTCAAACCTATGCAGTTTCATTTATGCACCTAATCTACGGATCAAACCTAAAAGACGAAGGAATGTACAAATTCATTTATCATATCTGATTACGAAAAGTAACTCGAAAAATTATACCGAGCAAATATCTTACTTTCTTAGGCTTCAGTTTATTTCGCGAAAAATATATTATTTGAAAAACATATTCTTTAAATCGATCACTTATATTGGTTAAAATAGTTGATTAATAGGAAAACAATTTTCATCATCAATAATAATTTATGATCAAATATTTTCATGAATGATGAAAACAGGTCGGGTATGGGTCATTAGATTTACACTACAATAATATGGGTCAAAACAGATTAAATGGGTCGACCTATTTTCGACCCGATCCATACCCGACCCGACCCACCAATTTGCCACCCCTAATCATAGGAACAACGTAATTGCTTTCTGTTTAAATATACATATTTCTTAACCGACCGTATATTTGTGTGTGTATATAGACACTAGTTCTTAAACTAACCTAGACAGACTCGCATCTATCTCGATGGCGCTCGCATACATCTCGATGGAGCTTTGGATCATACTCTGGCGAGCTCCAAATAACATATAGACCTCTCAAGGCCATCTTGGAGCTGCCCCTTATCTTCCCCGAGGCTTCATCGTTAGACTAACTTATCCATGAAGGGACCAGAATAAGAACACGAAGAAGCGGACAGCATCGTATATCTCTTTATTAATTAATTAGCTTAAGCTTTGTAAGTAGCTCACTTCATGATCATAACTTAAAAAAAAAAGGTTCATATTAAACAACTTGACTCGTTAGACTTGGCCCTTTTCGAATAAATGAATAGCACAAAAAATGTCTTTGCACTAAAAAGAAACCGATTACATTGGATAAGTGGCCGAATGACCCAAAAAAAGAAAAAAAAGGTAAGACTACGGCTGCGTTTGGTTCAGCATTTGCAATGGGCTTTGAGTTCAATGCAAATGCTGAAAGCCTAAAGCTACTTGGGGAAAATACAATTGTGTTTGGTAAAAAAATTTTGCAAATGGACTTTGAGTTGAATGTGCGTTTGATAAATAAGACTTTGGCAAGGGGCTTTGATGGGTATATATATATTCTTTTTCTTTTTCTTTTTTTCTTTTCTTTTCTTTTTCTTGAAAATTCAGCTAAGCCCTTCGCCGGTCCGTGGGTCGCGCCGCCGCGAGCAGATCTGGCGCCCGGTGGCCCTCGGATGAGGTCGCCCGACCTCGGGCGACCTCCGGCGAGGGTCACGCGACCCGCCCGAGGGCCGCCGGAGGTCGCCCGACCTCGGGCGACCCTCGGCGAGGGTCGCGCGACCCGGCCGAGGGCCACCGGGAGGTCGCTCGACCCGGGGCCGCGAGACCCGGGCGGCGGTCGCCCGGGTCGCGCGCCCTGGGTCGAGCAACCCTCGCCGAGGGTCACCCGAGGTTGGGCGACCTCCGGCAGCTCGTTGGAAAGCTAGTCGAACCATCTTCAACTTTATGAAGGCATCAAACACAGAAGACCACAGCAACCAGCTCATATCAGGTCTTTTGCACAAAAGGTCGTCCGAAACAGAGAACCAATCAGAACAGCAAAATTTCAAACAAGGTCAGGGATATTCTAGACATACTCGACTTGGGTAAATGACCTTCAATTATCACGAAATTTTAATTTGATATAGATTGGAACCTAATGAACAACTTTCATTTAGGCATCAACTTTAGAATCTAATCACAAAAAATCATGTGAAAATGGCAAACAGCACAGGTCATTAAAGTAGAGCATGAAAACAGACCACTTAATCATTTACAAATTGAAGCTCCGTTTGTAACAATTGTCGAATCTAGTAAATGATGACCAAATCCAAGAGCTCACGGCATCCATTACAAAATATCAAGAAAGAAGCAAAATCTATCTAGACATGCCCTTGAGGAAAGAAAGAAAAAAAAAACTTTCCATGTATGCAACATATTGAATACCCATCACATAAGCTCAAATGACGTGTGCCATACATTGTTTCGAAGCTCGAAACAACATTTACAAATGTCTAGAGCACATTGAAGGTAATTGGACACATCTACTGACTTATTTCAAGACTAACAGCAACTATTCACAGAAAAAAAAAAAAAAAAAAAAGCAAGCCAGAACAACAAATCAACCCAAAAATTACTGCAGAATCAACAGACTTTGTAGGTGTTTTTCGATGACCGAATGACGTCCGTTCAGGGCGTGCGATATATCAAATCGAAGCTCTAGAAGTGTAGATCGATTGTTCAGAACATGTCAACTCAAGATTTCGAAGTTTATGACCTCAAATTTGCCATAGAAAAAACTAAGTCCTGAAAACCTATGAATTTCCAGAGAATGCAAATGACCACAATCAGCATATTGATCATCTATTATCCATTGCGACATCTATAATCTATGATTTCAGCATGTAATCAGAATTGTAACAGAGCACACGAGACTGCAAATTGTGATTGTTTGATGACAAATTGCCATGAAATTGAAGCCATATATTCTCACAAACACGTATGAGTTTACTTGATCAAAATGACATCAATCCATAATCAAACTAACCTCAAGTTGGAATCAAATGCACACCCAATCATGGGATATCAAGACATGGTCAGCATCTGGTATATGTAAGCTCGTAACTACTACAATTGCAAAAATGCCAAGAACAGCCGAGGGCAATCCCAACATCATCATTTGCTTAAAAAGCACTCAAACACAATATGAATGGCAGACTAAATCAAAAGTTATGACCATTAAAATCTGCTGCCAGAGTATCTACATCAGGAAAGGTCAGATGCGAAAGGGCTAGCAACCTTTTTCTATTTACCTATGTATGTCACATAGAGAACTATGTATTGCTAACTAAAAATAAATATACTCGTGGAGTTCACCATCATGATCAGCATGTTATTACTCGATATTAGCGACATGCCATACCATGTGCAAAGCAAATAGTTCAAGAGAGCATATATATGAGGCAGCCTAGAGAATTGTTCTGTCGACTGATTTCTGATGATTCTTCTAAATGTTGGTATAGGTGATACAAATAGGCCAATAGCGAAGATGTTATCCAATCGAACCAAAGACAGGGACGAGAGAAAAAGTGCGACAGATCATGACGAGATAAAGCGATCGAGCGACAGAGAGCAATCCAAGAGAGAGAAATAGAGAGAAAAAGAAATTAAACTACAATAGAGCAAAAATATACTCAAAACAAAACCTCCACTCACAGACTTTTCTGTCACTTATCAGCAGAGCACTTCTCAACAGATCGTTTCACAAGTTGCATATATCTTGACATATGTAACTAGATACACCACAGAAGACAACTAACGGCGAAAACGAAAAGGGACAGATCAAGCACGTTGAGAACGTCGATTCACGTAGAGCTAGAGGGGGTGATCAGTTCACTCACCAGTCCGTACCGCCGGGAAGGGGAGATCACTGAACCGCGGTGAGTAATCGGGCAAACGGAACAAAGAAACGATCGGAAGCCGTTGTCGACGCCGTCGTCGCTGCCGCCGTCACTTTCGCTGCTGTCACAAGGGAGTTATCTAATCTGCAAACCGAGCGGATCACGCGAATCTGAGCCTTCCGTCGCCGCCGGTGCTGTCGACACGAATCTGACCCTTGCACCCCGAGGTCATTCGACCGGCCGTTCCAGAGAATCAGATCCGGTGCGTGATAGAGCGATCGAGAGGGAGAGACCGGTTCTCTGGTTTCCGTCGGAGATCCGAGAGAACCTTAAAAAAACAAGTCCGATCGAGGACCAGAACCTCCGATCGGCGGAACTCCCGATGGAAGAAAGGAAAGCCAATCATAAGCTCCGGATCTCAGCGCCGGAGACGACAAGCCGAAGCAATGGTGGAGACGGAGGATGCTACGGTCAGCAACCGGATTACGGCAGCGGTGGTGCACGAATCAAATCTCCGCCGCAATGGGAAGAGCTTGAAGATTTGGGATCGGAGTCGAATACAGAGAAAGAGAGAAAACTTCACGATAGAGGACGTTCGATCTAGGGTTTTTGTGTGCAGAGGAGGAGAAGTGAGAAAGATCGGAGGAGTCCGATGGAGGAAGAGTTGAGAGAGAGAAGGTAGTTACGGCCGAGGAGAGGGAGAGAATCCCCAGAGAGAAAGAGCCAGAGAGAGAGCCTGCGGGAGAGCGAGAAAGAGAGAATCGATCGTGAAAATGGCCCCCCTTTCATTTTTGTTTCTTTTTTTTTTTCTTTTCTATTTTTTGGTTTTCTTTTCTTTTTTTTATGTTTTCATTCATTATTTCATTTTTTTATCTTTTCATTTCATTTTCATTTTTTTTTTTGGTCTTTTTTTTCTTTATCTTTTATATTTTTGCAAAAATGGATGTTTAAAAATGTCGATAAAAAATCAGGTGTCAACAATGAACGCTTAGCCCGACACTAGAGGAAGTGCAATCAACTCGTCCGAACCTGGATCGAAAATTGCATATTCCCAGAAGTCACGGCCGGACTTCCACCGACAGAAGACACGAAAAATATGTGGGAAAACGTTAAAGAGATGTACGATAAACTGGATCAAGCAAAAAAATTTTCCCTCATGCAGGAACTTAGCGAGCTCAAGCAGGGGAACATGATGGTCACGACTTGCTTCAACAAGCTATCGTCACTGTGGAACCAACTTGAAGCGGTCGAAGAAAAACTCAAAGGACCAGAATCAACGCTCAAACAGTACAGATCTATCAAAGAAAGGGAGAAAGCTACATGCTATCTATTGATTATGAGTGAATCATATCTTACCTTCCGTTCGCAGATCCTTGCTATGGATCCAGTACCACCAATCGGGCGTATTTTCCAGTTGGCTGTACAGGAAGAGAGTCAGCAACTCGCGACGCCAGAACACACAAGGAGCAGTGAGAGTGTCGCCCTCGCAACCCGTGGTGAACGACGAGACACAGCCACCAAAACCCTAAATCGAGAAAGGGAGAAGAGAACCACATTGGGTTCGGCGAAGGGGATCCGCGGATCCTTAAAGGACGGATGAACGGCCCAGATCACACGCGAGGATAGGGACGGCTCACAAGGGTCCGATATTATAATCGAATCGGACGGCGGACAAGAGCCCGCGTTTAAAGGGATGGAAGGCTAGATTTTTGCCACGTTATCAAGGAATTTTGCGAAAAATTCAAAGGGAAAGGGTCATTTGTTTTGTGAATATTGCAAACGTACTAACCATATGATTGACAGCTGTTGGAAAAGGACGGGATCCGCGGATCCTTAAAAAGGACGGGATGAACGGCCCAGATCACACGCGAGGATAGGACGGCTCACAAGGGTCCGATATTATAATCGAATCGGACGGCGGACAAGAGCCCGCGTTTAAAGGGATGGAAGGCTAGATTTTTGCCACGTTATCAAGGAATTTTGCGAAAAATTCAAAGGGAAAGGGTCATTTGTTTTGTGAATATTGCAAACGTACTAACCATATGATTGACAGCTGTTGGAAATTACATGGAAAATCCGAAGAAAAAAAGAAAAAAATCTCGGCGGCTTATCAAGTTACTGGACCGACTGGTCAAAATACTGAACCGCCTATTTCATATGGTCAATATCAGCAGTTGATGCAGGCATTACAAAAATTGGATAGTTCCAACAAAGGAGGAAGTTTCTTAGGTATTACACATTGCTTGATTAATTCTATTTCCAGAAAGGCATGGATTATTGATTCAGGGGCAAACGATCATATTATATGCGACAAAGGACTTTTCTCGAATATAAATGAAAATTGAATTTCCTATTTCCGTACAATTACCCAACGGAAATATTACTCATGTTAATGTGACAGGAACAATCAATCTCGGTCCCCAAATTATTCTTCGAAACGTCCTCTATGTTCAAGAGTTCCAATTTAACCTCATTTCTGTGTCTAAAGCCTGCAAAGAAAATTCATGCCGGGTAATTTTTAATGCTTACACCTGTTTATTTCAGGCCCTTTCGACTGGCAGACTGATGGACTTGAGTAGTCTTTCTAAAGGACTCTTTTTTTTTTTTTTTTTCTAGACAAGTTTTCCAAGTAATTTCGATTTATCCTACAATTCCTTGAATAAGCCATCATTGTGTAACTTGACTACCAATGATAAAAATTTCATTATGCATTTGAGATTGGTCACAGTGCCTCCTTTCCTTGTCCTCGATGCCCTATATGTCCTCTTGCAAAACAATCTCGTATGCCCTTTCCATCTAGTAGCTCTCCTACTACTGAAATTTTTTCATTGATTCATGTGGATATTTTGGGGACCTTACCATACAGTAAATCATGATGGATCTCATTACTTCCTTACAATAGTCGATGATTATTCTCGTGCGATGTGGATTTTTTTTTATGCAGTCTAAGAATCAGGCTTACTCTCATTTAAAAAACTTCATTGCGCTATCCAATAATCAGTTTGGAAAATCAATTCAGTGGATTCGAACTGATAACGGGAGAGAATTCTTCAACCATGATTGCTCCTTGCTCTTTACTTCTCATGGCATCCAACACGAGAGCTCATGCGTCTATTCACCACAACAAAATGGAGTGGTTGAATGCAAGCATCGTCATCTATTGGAAGTCGCACGTGTTTTGAAGTTTCAAGCATCAGTTCCAGAAGATTATTGGGGAGATTGTGTCACCACAACGGCTTATCTAATCAATCACATGCCTAGTCGGATACTTAATGGGTGAACGCCATTTGAACTGCTATTTGGGAAGAAACCTGAGCCGAAACACCTCAAGGTTTTCGAATGTCTATGTTATGTCGCAACAGTGGGTCCTCGAGACAAGTTGAGTCCATGTGCTCAACGATGCATTTTTATGGGATTTCCCAACCTACAAAAAGGGTATCGGGTTCTTGAGATTTCCACAAAGGAATTCTTGATAAGTTGTGATGTAATCTTTCATGAGAACATCTTTCCTTTCTCTGAGAAGACATCTTCATATGAAGATTAAGGGATAATATCCACTCCTTGTGGCCTCTTATCTGATGAAGCATTACCTCGAGATTCTGCTTACATACCACTGGCACAACCGAGGAATGTCCCTTCTATTCCTGCTCTAATTCCAGCAACAACACCGATTTCAGCTGAGAATTCGAACTCTTCAGAAGATATTTTGGAGAACACACTAGAAGACCCTAATGCTAATGATGAAATTTAAGATATCACACTATCATCCTCTAGTGAGACAATCCTTTCTACTATGGGAGTCGATCATCCAAGACGTTCTGGACACGCTACACGACCTCCAACCTGGACCAAGGATTATGTCTATGCTACTCACAATTCTCCAGGTATTCAGTATCCAATCTCATCCTATGTCTCATTTCATAGATTATCACAGGAACATAGATGTTGCATTAGTCACCTATTGGATGACAAGGAACCATCTAGTTATGATGAGGCGTCTATTGACCCGAGATGGCAACAGGCCATGAAGGCAGAACTAAAGGCATTGTTTGATAATCAAACATGGGATCTTGTCTCACTACCACCTAATTGTAAACTGATTAGCTGCAAATGGGTCTACAAGATCAAGTATCGTGCTGATGGCTCCATTGAACGATATAAGGCATGGTTGGTAGCCAAGGGATTTACCCAACGAGAGGGCTTTGACTATCATGAGACGTTCTCTCTAGTTGCCAAAGATGTCACAGTCCATTCATTCTTATCCGTTGCTGCCATTAATGACTAGCCTTTACATCAAATGGACGTGCACAATGCCTTCCTCCACAGTGATTTAGACGAAGAAATCTATATGGATATTCCTCAGGGCATACGGAGACAGGGGGAGAATAAAGTATATCATCTCCACAAATCCCTTTATGGATTAAAACAAGCATCCAGACAATGGTATGCCATGCCAAACTTGCAAATGCTCTTGCAATAGCAGGCTTCAAGCAATCCAAACATGACTATGCTCACGGACTAAAGGTATGTCATCTATTTATTTAATAATATATGTCGATGACATTCTTGTTATGGGAAATGATAAAGCTGCCATAGAAAATTTCAAGGAGTATTTGCATGCCACTTTCCACATTAAGGACTTAGGAGCACCTAAATATTTTCTTGGGATTGAAATTGCTCGATCTGATCAAGGGATTTCCCTTAGTCAATGAAAGTTTATATTAGAGATCATATCAGAAGTAGGTCTATCAAGATGCAAGCCAGCTATAATTCCCATCAAGCAGAACACTAAGTTGACTACCACAAATTATGATAAGGGCATATCTCAAAATGATGATCCCATACTCAGAGATCAATCAAGCTATCAAAGACTTGTTGGGAAACTCATATACCTGACTATGACTAGACCCGATATCTCCTATGCGATTCAGACGCTTAGTCATTTCATGCACAATCCAAAGAGATCTCATTTGGATGCTGCCTTGAAAGTCATGAAATATTTAAAGAAGTGTCCAGGACTTGGGATACTCCTATCTAAAAAATGTGACATGAAGATGATAGCATACTATGATGCAGACTATGCAACATGTCCCATAAGTCGAAGATCGGTCACTGGAGGCAAAAGAACCTTTCAAGTGCCATAACTTGGCAGAAATGGACACTTTAGTGCCATAACTTACGAAATGTATACTTAAGCGTCACATTTTAAGAAAAGTGAGACACCCGAGTGCCATCTCTCGGCGGCCGGCGGAAATCATACGTGGCATTAAAATATTAATATTTCGTCGATGTGTCTCGCCGGAGAGCCGAGTCAACTCGAATTCACTCCAAACGACGTCGTTTCGGTGTTGGCCCAAAATAGAGCCCTTAAATCAACGAAAATGCCGTCGTTTTGGAATAATTTGAATTTTAATATAATATAAAAATTAATTAAATTTAATTTAAAACTAAATTTATTTAAAGTATTTAAAAAATAAAATTTACAAAAATTTACAAAATTTACAAAAAAATTAAAAAATTTACAAAAATTTTAAAAATTTACAAAAAATTTCAGCCCTTAGCCGCCTCCTTTTTTAATCTTTTTTAATTTTTAAAAATTTTGTAAATTTTTAAAATTTTAAAATTTTATTTTTAAATGTTTTAAATAAATTTAGTTTTAAATTAAATTTAATTAAATTTTATATTAAATTTTTTACCACATCAGCACCAAAACGATGCCGCCGCCACCTCCCACCGTCGCCAGAAGGTGGGGGAGGGTCAGCTGGGTCGCCTCCCTTGTTTTTAAATTTTTTAAAATTTTTTAAAATTTTTTAAATTTTTTAAAATTTTTTAAATTTTTTAAATTTTTTTAAATTTTTTAAATTTCTTTAAAATTTTTTAAACTTTTTTAAACTTTTAAAATTTTTATTTTATTTTTAAATGTTTTAAATAAATTTAGTTTTCAATTTAATTTAATTAATTTTATATTAAATTTTTTACCACGTCGCACCAAAATGACGCCGTTTTTTGCACTCACTTCGCCGAAAATTGACATGTCAGCATTTTGGCCGGATTTTGGCCGAATTGGCACTAAAGTAATCCATTTTGCTCCAATTTTAACACTTAAGTGTACCTTTCGTAAAGTGTCCCTTTCTGCCAAGTTATGGCACTCCATGGATATTACATCAAATTGGGAGAATCACTTCTGTCACGGAAGACCAAGAAATAGCCCACTGTGTCCTTGTCCTCAACCAAAGCAGAGTATCGAGCTATGGCTAAAGCCACCTGTCAAATAATGTGGATACAAGGCCTACTTAAGGATCTTGGAGTACAAGTGCAAGGACCCACGAAGTTATATTGTGATAATGATGCGGCTCTCAAACTTGCAGCAAATCCTATAGTGCACGAGAGAACCAAGCATTTAGAAGTGGATTGTCACTTTACATGGGAAAAGATCTAGGAAGGAGTAATTGAGACAAGAGGAATTGGGACGCTAGAACAGCCAGCAGACATCTTTACCAAGCCCTTGTGTCAAAGACAGCACGCATATCTATTAAGCAAGCTAGGCATCTTGGACATCTACAAGCAACCAGCTTGAGGGGGAGTGTTGGAAGATATGCGATGATTGCTCGAGATATTCGTTGGAAGTTTTGATCTGATTAGATTTGATTACAATTGTGTATATATCAATTAAATATTAGATTTAGATCTAGATTGATACATAGCATCATTTACTTCCATTCATAGTATACACCTTGTATTATATCTACGGAACTCTGTACATTTACAAAATTATTGAAGACAATATACAGAAAATTCCCTACGTCTTCAGCCTCGATATCCTTCCTTCCTTTATTTTATTTTTTTGCTTTCTTTCAGTTTTGAGTCCACGCATCCTGCACCGTGCGATAAGCGTCGAACTTCTGGCAGAGGAGAGTAGCTAGATCCATTGGAAGAGAAGGTTTGAGAAGAGAAGGGGGAGGAAGAGAGAAAGATGTGTGCTGTACACATTCACCAAATGAACAAGCAGCAGCGTCGTGTCCCAAAGGCGTGTTGGAAGTTGGTGGATTTGGGTCATTTTCAGGAAAGCAAAATTTGTGCATCTTCATTCTCTATTGCAGCAGCACTTGCTCTCTTTGCCCACCCACTCACTCAAAACTCCAAGCGCACTCACATAAAACTGGAAAAAGCCAGGGGAGTGATTGAGATTGAGTTCGTGCGTCCTTTCTTCTACAGAACACTTTCCGTCCTCAATGCGTGGCTTAAGCACCCTTGACAATGAAGAAGCAGCAGCATGTGATATTTCAATGTATTCACGCAAGCAAGAGATCACAAATTCAAAACTAACAATAACAAAATATATAATCACATAAAATCTGCTTAAAAGCAACCTCTACACACTGATCGTGTATACAGGAATTGAATAACGAGCAGAAACAGAGAGATCCTGGAAGGGGAAAAAAGAAGAAGAAGAAGAAGAAGAAGAAGAAGAGGAGGTCGTGCCTACTCGGGATTTGGAGGAAGCTTCTTGTTAAGAATAAGGCAAAAAGTGAATTGGAGAATTCTATTTATAAAACTAATAAGGAGTAGGCTTTACAAGGTAACTATCCACAGCAACAAAATATTACAAAATCAATTACAATTAATTACAAAGATATCTATAATATTAGAGATATCTATAATATTAGAGATATCTAGAATATTGTGAAGATATCTAGAATATATCAAACTAAAACAAAGAATTGAGTCGATCGAGCATACTTTTCATTGATATGTTATGCAATATATATAGAGATATCACCTGTAATTATGGTGGAAATCAAAAGAAAATAGATAGCAATTTGTAAATTGAATAGAAACAAATCGGGAGAAAATCTCCAAATGATCAACTTGTAAATATTCTGCTCGATCTCTTCATTGATATGATACACAATATACGGATAGAGATATCATCACTTATAATTATGGTGAAAGTTAAAGATAATAATTTGATATATATGGAAATTGAATAAAACAATAAATCAGAAGAAATCTTCAAATTATCAACTCATAGATACTCTATTTAATGTGTCATCCTGACTATTGACACCTAAATTTCGATTTTTTTCTAGGCATTTATCACATAAAAAATTAGGAACCGATTCAGTCCCTAAACAAAAGTATCTGTATCTCATAGTATTTACATTCATAGTAAATTCACACGGCAAAGTGATGGGGGACTTGAATTCTCATGCATCAATTTGACGGAGATATATTCAAATGATTACATGTGCACACACAATAGGCTTAATGCAAGAGTTCTACAATGCTATGTTCCGCAGGCTGAACCCTAAGCAGTTTATCAAACCATCTATTGGACTACAATGCTATGTTCCGCAGGCTGAACCCTAAGCAGTTTATCAAACCATCTATTCCAATGGCAACTTAACTTCCGAACGAAATATTACCTGCCATATATTTCCCATGCTGTGTCAAGGAGCAAATATGAAGCACCAGTTAAGGAACAGAATTAGGTTGAGCAAAAAAAAAAACTGGAAGCATTAGATCTATTCTTAGGTTCAGATTCTTCAAAAATTACCGATGGACCATTTTGTCTGTGTAAATTCTTAAGCCAAGTAGTACTCGATGAACCGTCAATTATCATCATGGAACTTTAAACGTCGAAGTCACTAATCAAATTACAACTTAATCTCAATTCCTCTAATAAGAATAGAATAGAAGTCGAGCATATGAGGTAAAACAAAAACACGTGGTCCAGAAACATAGTACTTAAGTTCCGCTCCAGAAATCATCGCCCGCTCTCCTTAGAAGAAAGGATATGTGCATAAGAATGCAAGACATAAATTTCAATCCCACCACTAGATTTTTAGCCATTGTGAGATGATTGGAAGCCACCAGTCGTCATGACTTCGAGCTTTCAGCTTCTCTCTTTAGAGATTCTTTCAAAAGTACAAAGAGCTGCTGGTGGATAGGATTGATAATGACGTTCCCTTGTTAGCAGCTGGTGAATACGATGATCGAAGTAGTCCACTGGAATTTGATATACCAATTTCGGACAACAAGTTACACATAGATGCCAATGTGTGGGCAAGGCAAGTATCCTTACTGTACTGCGCAAGGTAAAGAAATTCAACCTCAGTGAGGATGTACAATTTGCACATCTCAAACCATATTTAAGAAGTAACTTCAAGAAAATATACAGAACGACACAAGTCTGTGCATGTCATTGTGCTCAAGACCCACGTGGCTTCTTTGTAGTCTAGCCCACGAACAAAGTTAAAGCCTAACAACAACAGCATTCAAAACGACATTTGCCATCAGAAAGGCTGCTTGCTTTTTCTTTTCCAGCAAACAAATATATAATTCAGTAGGAAAGCCAAGAAGAAGGCAACTATTTGACTTCAGGATCTCGTCATTGATTACCCCTACAAGTTTCGTTAGTACTCCGGACTGTTTCCCCAGTAGTTGTTAGTTATAAAAACGCTAAAGGAAGAAAAAATAATTGCTGTATTGAAAGCTGAATATCGCTGGCATGTATGCTTCTCCATCTCCGAAAGAGGTGCCACTCTGAATTTGGAGCAGATTCTCATGACAAGGTAATGTATTTTCGGGCAGAAGTTCCATATTTGAGCTGGGAACTACTCTTGGATGCACGTTCCTTTCTTCCTATAGCTATAAATTGTCCTAAATTAGCATATAATTGTAACTTCCTTTTTTATTTAATTGGGTGACTGGGCAAAAGTTCATCTTTCTCTTCGGTGTGGGTGCATCGGAATCCGGATCATCTTACCATCGACACTATAATCCTCATTGTTTTGTTCATTCGACCATGAGTTCAGTTTTTTTTTTCCTGTTATTCTACAAACATTGAATTTTCTTCTTCGATGAACTTCGCTACTTCAGGTTTTCCCTCAATCAAATCTCCAGATTGTTGCTTGCTTTCTATCTCCATTTTCCCACATTTTTCCTTTGTTAGTGGGACTCGACCCAAGGGCTTAAATTAGCTATCAGCCAGATGAAATTCTAGGTCGTATATATTCCAGTTGACATCTTACAGAAACACAAGCAACTTCTGTTTCATTCCGAGATGGAGGTATTTGTGGACTGCTCATTTAAGTAGCCATGGTTTCAAAGCCTCAAACTTATTGTATGAGATGGAACCTAACCCTAGTCGCAAGAAAGGGACCATGGAATCGTCAATTTCCTAAATCAACAAATGCCAAGCAATTGGCTTTAAGTTGATGAATGGAAAGTTGGGAAGTCTGCTTCTGCCGACTCTCGTGATTTAGGCACTTCCCTACTTTCGGAGTTTTGTGTTAGAAGTGGATCTTCAGACCTCATTAAGTCTTCATATATTTAGCCATCGACACATGTGGTAGGATCAGAGAGAATAAGCCAAGCCACTATTGAATCCTACTTGTATCCGGTCATATGGGCGAGGAGTCGTGAAATCAAGTAGTTAGTATTGACTCGATGTGACAATCTTATTTTCACACAGCTCGCTGGGCTTAGAAGAGAAAGAAAAGAGCTTAGAAACGAAAGAGGTTTCATTACCAAGTGAGAATGAATGAGAAGGATGGATCTGGACTAACAAAAATATATATGTAGAGAAAGCCTAAATTGGCTTTCTTAAATAATTATCTTATATAACATATTAATCGATGATATACACAATCAAAGGGAGGTATATGTATAATATAAATAATTATCTCAAACAAAGGAATATATTCTAGAGAATTATTTCTAATTTCCCTGCAAATTGAGATACCAAACTGAGAACGCATATAGATTGGGAGGCACCCAAAAAGCGCATGAGAAAGTTACATGTCTATTCTCTCTTACCATCACTTTAATGACTATCAAGTACCCAGCAAGCACAAAATGGCGGTTGTTTTGGAGTCCTTGACGGATTAAAATGACACGAGAAATGCACGAACATCCATTATTCATGGCTTTGAGTCATGACATAACTTAAAAATCCAAAATAAAATCGGGAACAATAAATTATTAATAAACAAACTTATATTCGCAATAAAATAAAATAAAAAAGAAACTTGAAAAGGGGAAGAGGAGTAGGTTGCAAAACACCATCCATATCCCCTATATGCATACCATGAAGCTCTGGTTCCGTTAATTAATCACCAGAGCAATCTTTAAAGGTACTTTTCCCTTGAGCTATTGCAAAGCCCGTTCTCTAGGTTCCTCCAACTTTTTCCATTCCCCTAAAACATACTCTTTGTCACGGATATTCACCGCTAACTTCTCAAGGGCAATGGCACTTGCAATAAGATAAATCACGAGTTCGAGATGAGAAGGTTGACCATAATAATTGTAAAATTCAACTTTTTTTAGGTATCGATGGAGAGGGAGAGGTCTGACAACTCTTTTAAGCTCTCTTCTCTGCCTGCATGGCATCCACCATGGGTCTATCAACTGTGGCAAAAGAAGAATGTCATATATTATTAATCACCCCAAGATATCGATACATTGGAGAATGTCAATGGAAGAAAGAACTTGCAAAAGAAAGTATGTCTCTGAATTATCACATCAAGCCTATACCAATCACATGCTGACTCATTAACTCACCTGTATGCATAGACTAGAATAGGATTCTACGGTGACTTGGTTTAACAAATTCAATCATAATGCATCTCCTTCCTCTTTTGAGTCTTTCCCTCTGGTTTTGAGGATTGGATCCAACGTAGTAGGACTGGCTAGTAACTGCCTTCCAAAATATAGACCGAAGAAGTTTGTTTGGCATGCTGCCCTATGCTACTTTTTAACTCCACCTAGTCGGATTTGCATGGGAAAAGAGTTAAAAAAATTCCTAAACATTTTTACATTTGTGCCAATTTAATCATAAACCTTTTTTTTTTATGATGTCAATTTAGTCCTAAACATTTTTATTTGATGTCTATTCAATCCTTTCATGCTAATTGTGGCTAGATTTTGCCGACCGGGGCCGGCAAGCCGATGTGGCACAATTGGTGTTGATGTTGATAATTTTTAATAATATTTTAATATTTTTAAATTTTTTTCTTTTTCTTTTTTCTTTTTTCCTTCTTCTCCTCCTTCCTCCGGCGAGGCTAGATCCACGCCAAATCCAACAAGGGCAAGCCTCACTAGCCCGGCGCAAGGCTGCTCAAGGCCACTCGAGCCCCAAGGGCGGTCTCGCCAAGCTAGCGAGGCTCACCTGTCGGGCGATTGCCGAGGTCCGGCCACCGCCTAGAGGAAGGAGAAGGAGAAGGAAAAAAAATAAAATATTAAAATATTATTAAAATTTGTTCACGTCGCCTAACCGACGCCCAGATCAGCAAAATTCAGCCCAAATTAGCCGGAAAGAACCGAATTAACACTAAATAAAAAGGTTTATGACTAAATTGGCACTCAAAAAAGTTTTGGACTAAATTGGCACAAATATAAAATGTTTATAACTTTTTTAACACTTTTTTGCGATTTCCATTAGCATGTTCTAATTTTTAAAGTTGCAAACATAAAAAATTATTTCAGCAGCTAATGGCGAGAGCCTTTACATCGACATTCAACCCATCTATTCAAACCAGCTTGGACATCACTGATTTTCCAAACATTGCTTGATTTTTATTCTATCCGACCTTGTCATGTCTAATAGGATTGTCCAGGCAAAAACCAACCTTAACACACAATAATAGAATTCGCTTTACTTGTTCGGCGATTAAGTTTGATGGGAAGGTACCTTTGAACAACAAGGCTAATTTACTTCATGCAGAATTTTCTAGGAATGACGTGCGGCAACATGCACGCAGGCGAGAACACATGTCAGCAAATTTCGAGGGAGTTCGTATGTTCTCGTTCGAGTAGAGATATCCTCATGAGCTCCCTAGGAGTTTCCCCCGATGTAATTAGCTCCGCCAATAGAAATTATCGGCGAATCGCGGCGCATTTGGAAATCGGAACGTTCATATCTGATGCCATCACATCTTTATTTCTAAAGAGACAATTAAAGTACAAGCACAAGACAACATAAGACCGACAACAGGGAGTTGTAGATCACCTAATGACACTGCTTCTTGACGTTTTGCCGAGCAGCAAAATAAGAAGATCTTAATCGAAGTTTTTTATTCAAGCCAAAGCCAACGCATCGGAGCTTTCGGATCGAATCAACAGTCAGGTTGATTTCCTCCTCCTCCATCCCCTGCTTCCGGGCACGAGCAGCAAAATAAGAAGCCCTTAATCGAAGTTTTTTATTCAAGCCAAAGTTAATGCAACGGAGGTTTCGGATCGAATCAACAGTCAGGTTGATTGCCTCCTCCTCCATCCCCTGCTTCCGAGCAAATGCCCGGATAATTAGCTTTCTTATGGATTTACTAATCTTGTTTCACACATTGCAAAGGTCTTCGATGCGGCCACAGAGGCATCTCAAGATCCAACGAGCAGTTGATGATCTCAGCCCTTTGTGGTGCGGGCATGGACTGGCTCATTTATTTTTTGGCATGCCTTCCATAGAAGGCCTTAATCCTCTCCAGGCCATCTTTGAGAGAAGATGGATCAATGGCGAAAGTGATGCGAAGCCAGTTCTTCATTCCAACAGCTATCCCTGCAAAAACGATTGTCATCAATTATTATCTGATGGATACGGACATTGCACAAGTAAGAAGCAAGTGGCGAAAATGGGATGGGTTTGCTCCGGAATTATCTGAGCATTAGCTCGCAATAGTTCCACGAGTAAATTCAAATGAAATCACTAGGATCCTTCTATTTCTCCAAAATTTTAGGATCCTTCGAAAACTGTGAAGTAAGTTGGTCATCAGGATTAAATGATGAACAATACTTTATCAAGTGAAAGTGAGTTCAGATAAATCCAGCCCAATGACTGAGACAGAATATCGATCACTTCTAAAAGCAATATGCACAGCTTGTGCATTACAGTCTAAAATCACTGAGAAAAATAACATACACCAGGTGACTGTAGAGAGGAAACACGTAAATCATTGGGGTTCTGCTTGGGGTGCGACTCTACATTGCTATGCAGTATCCATTGTTTTAATTATCCGTCTTCAAGAGAAAAAGCCCTCATTAACTTGTCATTTCCTGAATGAATAGCCAAGAATATGCACAACTCGCTCTGGTAGTGATACAAAAATAGTGCAGACAAACCTACCAAATAAATCATTTTGAAAACACCACGTCTTCAAATCTGAAAGTCACTGGTTAATTATCTGGAGTAGTTACGTACCTGGATAAATGTAGGAGGATCAGAGGATATATCCAGAAATCCTTTAAGGGACTTAAGAACCTGTAAAGAGAAAAGGAACAATCTAAGTATCTTGTGACCAACCCTAGTAGTCACATAATTTGGCCCAAATAGATACAATCAAGCAAGCGATCGCGTTCACGCTCACGCGTGCACAGAGAGAGAGAGAGAGAGAGAGAGAGAGAGAGAGAGAGAGACCCCAGTGTCTTTCAGAAAACCATTGGGATCATTTGTCACAAGCCAACCAAGTCGTCAACCTGGAACAATCCACCTCTTTGATATTGATCCCAACGTCAAGACAGGTGCAATGGATCCAAAAACACCCATGGGAACAAATGGGGTATCCCCAAAAGCTAGATGACCATAGACTTCATCCGCAATTACCATAATCCCAAGCTTCCTTGCTGTTTCGGCAACCTTTTTTCAAAAATGAAAGAAAGAAAATGATGAACAACAGCTGAAGCAACACAAATGTGGATACCAAAGATTATAAAAGTGACTGGCAACAAATCTAAATCTATCGAGCTTCCACTGCCTTGAGATAAACAAGCATCTCAAGAGGCAAGGTAGCTCTCTAGATTAAGCTCCAGCGGAATCTATTAGCTCCATTCCAGCTTATAATCATAGATTTTTCCATGTTCACAATTCATCTACTTGCTAAGATACGAAGAAATCTCAAACAAAATGCAAAAGCAACCTTCTTTAGATGCTGGTAGCTATAGACACTTCCACAAGGATTGCCAGGATTGATAAAAACCATGGCGACAGTACTCTCGTCTGCAAGATCCTCAACACCCTTGAGATCAACCTCCCAACCCTTATCTGGAAGAAGATCGAAATACCGTGTCTCAAGATGGTTGTGTTTAGCACATGCATCATAGCATGGGAATCCAGGTCTTGGAAGCAATATATTTGCCCCAGGGCAAGCGAGAACTGTTAATATGGCTTCAATTGCTTGTTTGCACCCGACTGTCAGATTAACATCATCTGGTGATAATTTGTACGGGAGATCACAAGAGAGATAATCAGCAATAGCCCTGTAGAATTTGGTGCCACCGATTAGTCTAGCTCACTCGAACATGTCGTCTGGAAATAAATTGCTATTCAACCTACAGAAAGCACCTAGATCAACACATTCATAGTGGCCTTTCCATAAAATTCAATCATTATCCAAACAATTAATAATGACTACTTCCTATAGTCACTAATAAAGCTTGGTTTCATCATTTACTCTCTGTTTTCAACACACTGTTTTTGCTAGCAATATGATGATTCCAGTTGATTGATGAGACAGTTGATATTGACCGGCAATAAAAGCTACTATGCTGTTAAGATACAACCATGAACAAACCAAAATGGTTCGTACCATCGAAGCAAAACAACTGCCAGAACTAGGCATTTTGCGTTCGACCCCTTGCAGTTGTTGCGAAGGAAACAGAACACGCAATAAGGTCCAAAAACCTCAATTGAGTCACCTTCCAAACTAGCCCCTCATCAGCCCCTCAATCATTGACTATTTAACTATATGATTTCTTAAATCTTGTATGACCACATGAACGTAAATCCTGGCAATTTGTAAGTACGTGACTCCGTCAGTACCTTAAACGCATCAACAATCGACTCATAGATACTAGGAAGATCAAGGATGTTAAATAACATGCTTAGGGAATATGGCTGCGGAGCTAAACAAACGGTCCAGACCATAAGAAGCACGAGTCGATCCACGCTATCACCAAACTTATACAGAGCATATCATCTACTCGTCTCAAGAGTTCACAAGATAACTGATCTCAAGCTTAAGCTCCAAAAATAAATGACTTCAAAAATATTTTTTAAAAATAAGTACTTATATCATTTAAAATAGTGAGTTAATAAAAATATTTTGATTCATAGCAGCTATTTAACATATTCCTGAAAAATGAAAATATCTTTCACTCATTCATTTTTAGAATGCTATCTTTTTAAAGAATACGACTTCTAAATAATTCATTTTTCATGAGAGAAAAGAAGCTGTCAGGCCCTCCTCATTTTCCCTATTCCCCTTTTGATTCAAGCCACAAAGGGTCGAGAACATAAACGAGAAATCTAATCCTGATCATCTCAAGCGACACCGCTTTCTTACCTCCTGGCGGGAAGAATACCGACGGTCGGGCCGTAGCAGTTGAACTTGCCGGAGCGGAGAGCGTCGACGACGGCGTCCTCGGCGGCGGGGGCCGTGCGGAAGCAAGGGAAGGAGGAAGGGTCGCCGTGGCCGAGCGGGACCACGGTGCGGCTGTCGTCGGCGTTGAGATTCGCCATCAGCTCGTAGAGGACGCCGCGCACGGTGATGACCGTCGCGGCTGAGAGCCCCCCGTTGCCCCGGAACTTCCAGGCCGGCGCCCCGTTCTCCATGCTCGCCTCTTTCCCCTGCCGCACCCCCCGGCGGCCACCGTCGAGCTCGGGAGGTCGATGATGGCGGCGGCGGCGGAGGAGACGAAGGAGGACAAGAGCGTCCTTTCGTTTTTTCTCGCGGGTCTGTGGTGGTGCGGTGCTCTTGCGCTTGCATTATATAAAATGATCCTGCGAGCTTCGGACGCCGGCGGAGTTGTCGTCGTTTTGTGAGGGCTGCTCGGCGGCCAACTAAGGGGGAAGAGACCACGCGACTATGATCCGGCAATATCAACACTTGTCAAAATAGATCATAAATACACATTTTTAACCTATATTTAATAAATTAAATAATTATGTGAGTTAATTATATTTAATAAATAAATTATAAATAAATTTAGAATAATAAAATTTAAAATATGTAAAGATTAAATGGGTTCAGAAGTTATTTAAAGTTAAACTCACGTCTTCGCTCGATTTCACATTCGTTCACTTCGTATTTTCACTTCTATTTGAATATGAATTATCCTAAATTGGGTTAAAAGGAACTAGTCCAACTCGGGTATAGGTCATCGGATTCGTAATCAAATTGGGTTGGACTATTTTTGACTTAACCGTTTAATGGATCTATCAATCACTATTACATGATGCATTATGAATATAACGTTGCATATTTATGAAGGCTAATTTTGATTAAAATGATGCACGTGCATCTATTAATTTAAATGCAACTCGGCTTTAAGCAAATACTTAATCGAATCAGTTGTAATCATTTATAGTGTAATCTCATGTCTCGGAAAGTTGATCAACGCCCTCAATCGCTCATTCTCGTATTTTATCTATTACTGTTCGACCTAAAGAAAGAAACGAGAGGAACAGAAGAATCCAAGCATTGAACTCTTTTGTATTTTTCGAATTTCTAAATATAAACCAATAATGCATGTCGTCATCCTACAATAATTGACACGAGCAAAGATAAAAGGAAAGAGCGAAGGACAGCACTATCTGCTCATAAAAGTTACGACATCGGTGTACGAAGAAATATGGCGGATTTTCATTGCATTTAAATACTATTACTTGTTTAAATGGGCAATTATGGTCCGTTAATAACGGAGAAAGGTTACAAAAAAACTTCAAATTATGTCCACCTAATTCCGAACTTTTTGTAATATAAAAAATCTTAAAGTATGCTTATTATTACACATTTACCTTAAACTTATACTTACGTGACACATTTATACTCCATCAAAATTTTGTCGATGATTTTTAATCAAAATAACATTGTTTTTGTTTTCATGTTAACATTATTTGCTTAAGCAGTTTTTTTTTAACCGTGCTCATGGTCGAGTAAATATGTAATACGAGTATAAGTTTGACATTTTCTGGTATCATAAAAAAAAAAAAAAAAATGGATCATTATGTTACAATTGGTAAAATTTAGAGTTTTTATCATTCTCCTATCCTTAACTATTCACTTTTCACCATGCACCGATCATTAGCAACATGTGCATAAAACACCAACAATTTACCTAGTCTCTCTCTATCCCCTAGGACCCCATGATTCCTCCTAGGAGATGCAGCCCGACCAGATCTCACTCAAAAATTGGATTGAATTGCCCTAAAAGTCGATCCAACTCCGAGTTCTCATAAGAATCGATCCAATTCCCTGTTCTGATTGAAGAGCCACTTGGGAACGAGAGTAGATTTAGAAGCGACTTCATAAAGTCTAAAGGCCTCGGTTTTTCTCTTGGCACCTTTCTCTTTATTTTTCTTTTTCTTATTTTTTTCTTATTTTTTCTTTATCCACTCAAATCTTATTTAAACACTTAATGATTCCCTCTCTTGCTTGTGACTCACCCTCCTCCTTACTTGCTCATGGCCTGCCCTCGCTCATTCCTAACTCGTTGTCATTCACTATCTCTCGTTTATATTTTATTTTGAATTGTTTTGTTACCTAAATGAAATCAAAAAAAGGAACAAAGGAAAATCGAGTTCTAGAGTAAACCCTGAAATTGGACTTGAAAAACAAGGCAAGTTGTAGGGTTGATTCCAAAACTAACACACTAGGTTGTAGATTTCAAAAACCTTGAACTGGTTCTAACAAAATAGTTCCAAGCTTCAAATTTGGCTGGAATATTATTTAATCGATCACCCCTAATTCCTCTATATTTATAAATTGACTCAAGTCAATCAAACTTTAATCAAAGACCCGATATTTCTTCATCATCATCATCATTGTACGTTCCATCTTTTTCGAATCTTGAAATTGATTGCCACATCTTGACTTAGATCCACATGAACGATGAGCATCAAGGTCCGTCATCAGCATGCTAAGCATTGTCCTAACATCAAACAGGATTTTTCGGATCATCCCATAATTTTTATTAATTATGTTTGCGAGTGCTTCCTAGTGAAACACAGAGTCAAGGAAACAAGTATAAAATAAGATGGCGTGTTCCAATCTGCTTGCTAAGGAGCGTGGAGAGAGTTGTCTTCCTAGTATGAGTGCGTTATAGTGGTCGACTTCAATATACCGGAATGCCTTTCCATACCCTTTATTTTACTTTATTTTATTTTTATATTTGAATTCCGCTTTTTTTTTTTTGGTCTGTTATTTGAATTCCGCTTAAGTGGGTAATAATATTATTGCCATGGATATCTTACTGTATAATCAAGTATGCACATTTCAAGACAAGTTCATGTGATGTGACTCGTGAGCAGGTGATTCAACAAATCGGGTGAGAATAATTAATCTGCTAATCATTAAAAAAAGAAAAGAGAAAAGAGACTTCACATATTTTCCCCTAAATCTTGACAATTTAGGGCAAGAATAGACAAGTAATACATTGTTTAACCATTGGAAAACGACGACCGTAGATTCCCATCCTCATAGTCTGCTGCCTGCTTGTCTACTATTGTCTACTACAGTAATCTTTGATTTGTCTCTGTCTCAACACATTGTTTAACCATTTGATTCTCTCGAATTCCCGATTATCCGAACAGGGTTGGCGCTTGGGAAAGAGGAGAGAGAAAAGACAATCTGGGCGAGTAAGGTAAGGTCTGGGAAATTAATTTAGGGGAAGAAACGTGACGTGGCATTAGGATGACGCTGCTGTCTCGACGCCCACGAGACGTCAGACTTTGTCGGTCTATGATCTTGGAGAGCAAGAAAGGGAGGGAAGCACGCGGGAGGAATCCACCGATTCGCACGACCGAGGTGGACCTTAATAATAATATCATCTTTTTTTCCTCCTTACCCTATTAGACGAATACGACACAGGCAGATAGCCTCGTCGTCTTCATTAGATTGAGAAAGATACCTCTCCAAATCTTAATCTTAGGAAAAATTACTAAAAAATTCTTAAATCTATTATATTGATATTAATTCAATTATAAATATTTTTATTGTGATAATTTAGTCATATTTTTTTTTTTTCATATTTTGTCACTTAACTTAATCTGAATAATTTAATCTGAAAATCACCGACGTGAATATCGGCGTTCCTACGTAATACAATCGAGGTCACGTGGACATTCTCTTTTTATTTATTTATTTATATTTTTTAATAATTATTTTGGTTTTCTTCTTTTCTTTTATTTTCTTTTCCAATAGGGTTAGCTAGCGACCTTTGTTGGCCCTCGTTAAAAAAAAAAAAGAGTAAAGAAGATAGAAAATAAAAAATAAAAATTACTAAAAAACTCTAAAAGATTTTTAATAGGATGACCGGCGTCCACATTAACGATTTCCGGTCTTAAATTAGCAAAACATGAAAATATTTAGGACTAAATTGAATTTAGGATTGAATTAGCATAAATGCAATGTGTTAGATTTTTTCTTTATAATTTTCTCCCTTGGCTTGTATTATGCATCTTCTATTTTCCACTCTAGAGTCAAAATTGGAATTTGAGAATGGACGAAGGGTGTGACCAAAACCATCCCTAAAAGTTAAAAATGCAAAATCATTCCTAATGATCATCAACGACGACACGTTATGAGTCGCCTTGTCTTCTCCCGAAGAGAAATGGCGATTGCTTTGCGAAGCCCATTGGCGGGCCTTTAGGAACAACTACCGTGGCTGTCCCTAGAGAAATGCATTAGGGATGGCTGCCTCTTGTCCCCAATAGCTACTTTTAGAATTTCATCAATTTGACATCTTGATCATACATTCGACGCGAATGAGAGCAAATTGAACAAATTTAAAGCCTATGGACATGTATTAGGATAAGCTGAATGAATTTTAAGGAAGATACATTTCCAATTCTTTGGAAATGACTTCACCTTCTCCGTCTTTTCTAATTGCCTAATATAAACATTTTAGGTGGCTTGATGGACTTGTTTGCCAAGATAATTGAGCAGCGATCAGTTACCGTGTTGGACCTGCGAGTGACTAAGAGAAGGCAAACTCAAATTGTTCTTTTCCATTTGGGAAGGGACCAGCGCAACGCTCCAACGTAGAGAGCAAGCCAAATTTCCATGTAATGGACTTCCATTCATTCTTGGGAGTTACTCCTTAGCCGTGCAATTTCAGGACATCTTTTTAAGTATTCATCTAAACGAAATGCTGATATCATGTATCCTTTCAATCCATTGGCAACAGAAAAGAGTGATAGCTAACTTCTTTCTAGAGGTTCAAAATTGTGTAAGTCTTCCTTCCTAGTAAGGATGGAAGATCATATGCTTACACCATATCTCTCATTGAGCTCTTTGAGATACCTTAAGCCAACATGCCAAGAACTAGAAGGGTTCAAGCCAAAATTACTAAGACTTGAAGCCCATTGCGAACACCCTGCATCAGCATCCATAAGTGTCTCATGCCCTAACAGATATGGCAAGTGACTAGGGTCACAATCAGACCTCAAATTCTTAAAAGAGGCCGGCCTAAAATCTAGTTGGAGAACTTTAACTCATTTTGCCAATGCATACCTAATCCACCGATCGATATGAGACTTATATGAGATATTCAGATCAAAACGTAACATGAATCTACACAAATGGTATCCTCCACTTTGACGCTGCAAGACATTGTCCACCCATTCCACATATCTTGCCTTCTCCTTTTCCGCAAACTTGCAATTATCTTTCATCTCGGTGAATAAGTCAGACCGGTCGAAATCAAGGTTGGTGACCCGACAAGTAGACAAATGCCTCCATCTTCTGGAAAGAAGACAAGTCGCTTGTGCTTCTCTAGATGTCAGAAGAGATAATATAAAGCCTATAATATCTTCGGGCAAACAGCTGATCCGATCCTTTGGGTTGAGTTTCACCAAAGAAAAAATTTAAGGTCAGAAAAATCCGGAAATAAGATCGATGGAAAATAGGAAGCAGGAAAATTGGACAAACAAACATAAGAAAAAACTCAGCTTACTGTCAGAAACGACGAGATAATGAATATTGATGACCCATTAACTCTACCAAGAAGAAAAGCTCTGCTTTTGCTCCATCAGCCAGTGTATTCAACTGAAAATTCGTTACCTTGTCTGCAGATTCGGCTTCAGGATCAGAGCGGAGCCTCTTTGGAGATGGAGAATCCAAGGACGGCGGCATCAGTTCACCTTCCAGTTCGTGTATTTTTTTCTCTTTTAGATTTTAGGCAAGATTCCGAAACCCCTTCCGATGCGATATCTTTTTTCAAAAATTCCTAATCAGCCATATCTTTTTTAACCATGCATAACGATTTTGTTTCTTTTTTGAGTCAAAAAAGAAGATGTAGGTTAACATATTGTGCTTTCATAAATCCTCAAACTTAATATGACATTTTAACCATGCACAATTTTTACTTTTGTTTAATCCCAAACTAACATAGATGAACCCACCCCGTGGTGGGCGAGTTGGTTAGGGCGCACACTGGCCACACGAAAGGCCAGGGTTCGATTCCCCTCCTCATCACGTTGCGCGACTTAAGTGGGATGCCGTGGGTGGTGGGTCCCCGCGCTAGTGCTCCCCCGGGTTTACGTCACCGATTGCTGGCTACACGGCGGTTCCCGGATATCAAAAAAAAAAGAAGAAAAAACTAGCATAGATGATAACAGTGCCACGCGGCGAAATGTAAATTATAATTTTTAGAATTTATTTTTTTTTATCTTCGAAACTTTGCAATTTTTTGCATGTATATTCACTTTCAAAGGTAAACCAAATATATCTGGACCCACTCATGAGTGGTTAGTTAATTATGAATTAATCTTTATTTGCTTAAAAGGGAAAAAAGAATATGGCATGATCACTACGTACACAAATTAGGGCGCGACATCTTCCTCTCCTGATTTTTCTCTTTCTTCTTTGGCTAGTTTTTAAGTGAAGTTTTATTAGATCACTCATCATTACGGCATATTCGAAGTTATGAAGACATCTCATGCCAACTTCAAGATGTTGCGCAAGACATCCAAACACTCTCAAATCTATCGTACGCATATCTATTTAGTCCTAAATTTTTCAATTTTGTCTATTTAGTCACAAATATTTGCACAAAAATTTCAATATAATCCTTCTAGCGCTAACAACGGTGACTGACGCCACATCAGAATTTTGCGCGAAGGTTTGAACCTAAATTGGCAAAATTGAAAAGTTTATAATTGATTGAATAATTTTCTCAGGATAATTCATATATAATTTACTTGTTCATTTATTCATAATTTTTCTTTATTTTTTTTTATTTTGGTTATTTTGTTCCGGTTGTTTCATTTTGGTTATTCAAAAATGGCTTGACCATCTTGACATTTAAGTCAAACTTTTGTAAGAGAAAGTTACCCATTCATTATCAAAGGCTCGGACTGTTGATCGGATGCAATGGCTTGGGGGCTACTGGGTTATTTAGGGTATGCATGATAATCATTATTTTTCTATTCCAAACTTGTTTTCGAACAAAAATCCATTTGGTAAAATTATTTCATTTTTCTATTTCTAGAATAAATTTCTATTCTAGAAATAGGTTTGGAACAAAATCATAAGTAAAATTTTTTTACTTTTTTATTTTTGAAATAGAAATGATAAATAAAAACTTTTCTCACCGTTCGTCCTCGCTACTAGCCAGTTGCCCATCCATTGTTGCCGGTCGCCGTTCACTATCCCCGCGCCACCACTCCACTCCTCGGCCGTCGCCGTGGGTTGCCAGCTGCCATCACTGCAGCCATTGCCGACAGCCACCAGTTGCTAGTCGCTATTGTCGACGCCTATCACCAATCATCGATTGTCGACCGCGGTTGAGAGAGAAAATTTTGTGTCATTATCAAACACGTATTTTTATTTATAAATTCATCCAATAATAGAAATAGAAAAATCTATTTCTCTTCCAGAAATTAATTTTTGATTAGAATGGTTATCATTCGCATCCCTAACTTCTTGTCCAGATGAACTAATTTTGCCACTTGTCATTCGATAGGTGCCCAGCTATCCTGGGCGGACATGCGATGGTTGCACCGATCTCTTGAAACTCGAGATCTGAAGTCCATTTTTTTTTTTTTTCACATATTTTAAGTTGCATTCTACAAGAATAAGAGTAAGAAGTTTCTCTATATCAAGAATTTTTTGAGTGATTTTTAATACACCGGCTCTTATTTGAGTTAGCCATAATATAATATTTTTCTTTAATTTACCAACTCTTTATTGAGTTACCCATTTTTGTTCGCCTTGATTAGCATAACAGGAACACTAGTTCTCGTGGACTCATTACCCACAAGTACAGCACCTCGAGAGATAAACTAGGAGTTGTGGTCTCAACCTACCATTTACTGAGCGCCTAAAATTATATCCGAGTAGTAACCACAAAGAAATTGCAATCAATCGAAATTCAATTCTTGCCGAAGCACGCTCGCACCTATCTCGATGGAGGTTTGGATCATACTCTTTTGACAATAATTATAGACCCAAGTGTTGTTTCTTGACGTGCCTCTGGCAGAATGCTTTAATTCTCTCAAGGCCATCTTCGAGCTGCCCTTAATCTTCCCCGAGGCTTCATTGTTAGACTAACTTATCCCATGAAGGGATCAGAATAAGAACGCGAAGAAGCGGACAGCAGTGTATATCTCTTATATGAAATATTTAGCTAGGAGTCAGCAACCGACTATGCCGACTTTTTCCAATTTTAGCGTATGCTTCGTAAGTGATTAACTGCTTGTTGGCTTTTTAGTTAAATGAATAGCACAAGAGATGTCTTTGCACTGAAAAGAAACAGATTGCATTGGATAACTGGGCCGGATGAGACTACTTTGCTGGGAAGAGGAAAACAAGGTTGGTCTGGTCAAGAGTGAGTCCGTGATTTTCCAGCCAGCCGCGAACATCCGTCCTGTCGTTCATATTCCTTATCCGAACGAGGTTCAGATTGCCGCGATTGGCTAAGAATTGCGGCAACAAGGCTCCAAATGCCCTAGCTTCGGTTATCGAAGTCAAGACCAAAAGCTCGTTCTGCCAAATCTTGCATGCTAAGATCGAGATTCATTCCTGCGGTCATGTATGAATCTTAATACTCTCGACGTCCTTGTTCTCTGAAGACAATAATTAAAAAAAAAAAATCATATATAAGAGCTCCAAAAGAAAAGATTTTCAAAACTGAATGTAATACTCAAGCTAACTCTGGGTCGAATTGGTTTTGAATCCATACATTCTGCGTCGCGATATAAGCATTGAATGTCTGGCGGAGGAGAGTAGCTGGATTCACTGGGAGAAAAATTTTGGGAAGAGGAGGGTGAAGAAGAGAGACAGATGTCTGCTTCTGCTCTCTTTCCCCAACACTCACTCAAACTCCCCGATAAGGAAGCTGCATTTAAGGTAACACAAACTCTCTTTGCCCACCACTCACTCAAACTCTCTGGAAAAAGCTAGGGGAGCGATTGAGATTGAGCGTGAGTTAGAGATCACAAATTCAAAACAACAATAACGACGACAGAGTATATAATCACATAACATCTACTCAAAAGCTTCTTGCTAGCGATTGCATTCTTTTGGGAAAAAAGAAAAAAAAAAAGAATTAAAGCATAAAGCAAAAAGTGAATTGGAGAATTTTTGCTATATTTCTATTAGTAAATTCAACAGCAACAAAATATTACAAAATCAATTATAGCTAATCACAACATAACTAGAATATTATAGATATCTAGAATATTGTGAAGATATCCGGAATATCTTAATAATTCTAATTGTATATGTTATACAAGGTATATATAGAGATATCATCTATAATTATGGTGGAAGTTAAAAGATAAAAGGCAACAACTTGTAAATTGAATAAAAATAAATCAAAAGAAATCTTTAAATGATCAACTTGTTAATACTCTACTTCATCTTTTTATTGATACTTTATGCAATATAAATAGAGATATCATCACCTATAATTATGGTGAAAGTTAAAGATAATAATTTGATATACATGGAAATTGAATAAAAAAACAAATCAGAAGGAATCTTCAAATGATCAATTCATAGATACTCTATTTAATATGTTATTCCGACTATTGGCACCTAAATTTTTTATTTTTCTTAGTCATTTATCACCTAAAAAAATGGGGATTGGTTCAGTCCTTAAATAAAAATATCCATATCTCATAGTATGCGCATTTATAGTAAACCGACAAGGCAAAGCCATGGCGGGACTCAAAATCCCACGCGTCAATTTGATAGAATGAAATCCCTTTCCTTTTCCCCATTAGCGCACGAAATTGGTGAAGAAAAGCTGATTGTGTTCAGGAGAAATTATCTTTCCTAATCAAGACACATCATAAATGTGGACGAGAATGGAGGGAGATATTCTCGGCAGAGAGGAAATGAGCAAGTTCAAAATAATCATCGCAATCGGTGGAAAGAAAAAGATTGCAATCGAGAGATAGACTCGGTCAAGACGGACAAAAGAAAGAATAGAAATTGAAAGCGTTTGTGAGGCTTTGTCCGCTGAAATTTAAAAAGAAAATAAACGAATGAGCCCATGACCAGGAATCTCAGTGAGATTGGAGAGGGGCTAATGGCATTTCGTTTAGTGGTTCTCTATCACTCTTTTTTGGAAAAACGTTGGAGAGGGGCGAACGGTGTTGATGATCCCTGTGATGTTACCACAAGTGGCCCACATTTTCTTTATTATATCGCACCATCTACGACCTGTGACGAGCCCGTAAATACATTCTCACTAAGATTTTAGTAAATGTATGTTCTAATTAGGCAATGTAGCGATTGCGCAAGTCATTCGGAAATTCACTCACGGCGTGAATCAAATCCATCCCCCTCCCCCTCCCTTCTCCCTGAACCCTTAAATGCAACTTCCCCCATATGGGGGATGGATTCTTGACCGGTATCTCCTCATCTCCTATTAAGTGGTCCCTGAAAAGAGCAGCCAACCGAGAAGCAAGTAAAAAAGCCTGATGGGGGCGCAGGCCAGGCGTTGGAAACTTGAATGCGCATTCAATTGGAATCCATCCGTTCTTTTATTTGCTAGGTAAGTGGTACGAGACATTAATCGTCGCGCAAATGTTGGGACCGGCAATGTACACAATCCAAACACAACATGCTTTGAGACAAACTTTGGAACTCGACAATGAATCAGCTCAATGCTACTTGAGAGAGGGAGATATGCTAAAAATGATTACATGTGCACACGATAGGCTCAATGCAAGAGCACTGCGATGCGATGCTCTATTCCATGAATCATGGAGAGAAAAAGCTAACTAATAGGGACATTACACATTCAATTGACCCTCCAGGGAGAACCCTGATGTGAAGATAAATTGAAGTGAGAAGTTGCGAATGTTCAACCTCTCTTTAGTGTGAAATCGTTGGTATTCTCTGATAGCAGGGAAGAAAAATATTCACTTCCAACAAGAAAGGGTGAGGCTTGCAGGCACCAGCAAGTAAAAAAAAAAAATACAGTCCTGTTGGGTGCCCCACTAAGGGATTATTAGGGACAGCCCTCATTGTTGGTAACACCCCTTGGCTACCACCTACAGCCTAAGAGCTGGGCAAGTAATCGAGGCCCCTTGGTTGCTAGGCCGTAGAGAAAAAACTAACTAATGGAGACATTCCTAACTACGTTTAAATCCTAACACTTGTCCATTAACCATAAAAATCCGATTAACCAAATGGTCCTCAACAGGTTGAACCCAGGCGGTTTTATCAAACCATCTATTCCAATGGCAACTTTACCTCCGAGCAAAATATCACCCGCTATACATTTCCCATGCTGTGGCATAGAGAAAATATGAAGAACCAGTAAAGAAAGAGAAATAGTTTGAGCAAAGAAACTGGAAGCATTAAATCCATTCTTAGGTTCAGTTTCTTCCAAAATTACCGATACGCCATTTTATCTATCTAAATTCTTAAGCCAAGTAGTACTTGATGAACCATCAATTATCATCATGGAACTTTAAACGTCGAAGCCACTAATCGAATTAGAACTTAAATCTCAATTCCTACAATAAGAATAGGAGAAAGCATGAAGCAGAAATGGGTACTAGCAAGGAATAATTTTGAAGTCGAAAGATATTACCTGGCAAACATACCACGGAACATTTTGCACATTGTACCAGAAAGCGACATGATTAAAACTCTCCGTCTCTCCGTCTCTCTTTCCCATACACAACAAATCCACTAAAGGGGAAGTGACTGACCAAAAACCTCAGTTGGTAAAAACAGTATCACCTTCTCAAACACTCCATCGGACATAGTACTTAAGTTCAGCTCCAGAAATCATCGCCCGTTTTCCTTAAAAGAGAGGATTGTTTATGTTAGGAATTAATGGTTGTAATGATTATCATCTTAAAGGATCTCTAAAAGCAGGGTTAGCTTTGCTCATCTCCCAATAATGAAGACAGTTCGGCACAGATTCCCAGGATTGATGACCACCATTGTGATGGTGTTTACGTCCACAAGATCTTCCACGCACTCTAGACCGACCTCCCAACCCTTGTTGGGGAGGAGGTCGAAGTACCTCACCTTGAGGCCACAGAGCGCCGCGTGTGCGACATAGCATGGGTGTCCGGGCCTCGAAAGCAGAATGTTGGCACCGGGGCGACCGAGAGCCATCACTATGATTTCGATCGCTTGCATGCCTCCCATCGTCAGGTAGACATCGTCCGGTGATGGTTTTCAAGGGAGGTCATGCGAGAGATGATCGGCAATAGCCCTATTGAAATTTTAAACCTCGAGTTTGCCTCAGCTTACTAATTAAATTAATGCTGGCCATTTCCAAAATTAATTTTAAGGTTCGAACCGATTTTTGCATGTGTGTTGGTGGATGATGAATGTTGCTCGCAACGGATAAAAAAATCATCATCCTTCTAGGACATGCCTTAGTATCACCTCCTAACGGGAAGAATGCCGACGCTGGGGGCGTAACGGTTGAACTCGGCCGAGCAGACCGCGTCGACGACAGCGTTCTTCGCAATGCGCGCCGTCCAGAAGTGGGGGAATGCCAAGGGGACGCCCTGGCTGAGGGGGACGACGGCTCTGCGGTCGTCCCTGTTGAGTTTCTCCATCATCCAGTCAAGGACGCCGTGGACCGTGGTCGTCGTCGCCGCCGCCTCGAGCCTGCTATTACCTCGGAATGTCTACTCGGTCTCGGTCTCGGTCTCGTTATGCATTAGTACCGTCATTTTCGGGATCGATGATCGATCAAGGGCGTGGTTTGATCAGCAAATGTGGAGGTAAGTTCTTGCTAGTGTTTCATATGGTGTTTTCGGAGGAAACTCCGGCGGTGTGCATATAAATAATGGGCAGGTCGAGATGTGGACAAGGGCAAATCACATCGTACGATGAGACACCTGTGAATCCACGTGGTTGGTTCGTTTCACATGTGTACATATACTAGAGAATTAAACCATGGTGACCCAAAATTGACCTAAGAAAGTATATAGAGCGAGTAAGCTCTGAATGCCTTCCGATGCTTTGGACTTGATTGGGGATGTCAACTTAATCAAATAAAAAGCATAATCTATTATGAAAGCAACGAACCCTTTTCGAAATATTTGTAAATTAATGGATGCAGGGAAATAATATCTTAATCTTTTATGTTACTCACATTTCTGAGAATTTTCTCCCATCACATACTTGTCTCAACAACAACAACAAAAAGAAAAAAAAAAGGAAAAAAAAGAAGAAACAAACAAACAAATAAGAAACCGTACTTTCACCAAATAAGGGAAACAAAATAGACATTGTATGCACCTTATTGCCCACAATCTCAAGACGATGGAAAATACAAATTCATGATGACTAATTACCTAAAGTAATTCATAAAAATCGTGCAGAAGAAATATGTTATTTTTTTAGTGTTGTGATAGGGCGAGCGATCGAACAATAATATAGACAAAAGAAAAATAAATCGGACACCGATTTACGTGGTTCGATCGTAAAGACCTACGTCCACGAGGAGAAAGAACATCGAATTTCACTATAGATCAAGCGATACAAGGAGATTACACACTCAAGTCACTCAAACACTCTCTCGGTGTTTCCCAAAACCCCAATTTATCCCAAACCCAAAGTGTTTATAAATAAACAACTCACTTGGTATAAATTCAAGGCACAAAGTTACCGCGCGTTCAAGCTCAAAACAATACGCTCTACGTACGGCTTCGCGTATCTCTTCAAAGCTTCGCGCGGAACACTTGCGGCTTCGGACGTGCAGCTTTTTATTCCTTCGGTGGCTTCAAAACGCTGGACTTCTCTCGGTATGTGCAGCCATCCACCGAAAAAAAACCTACTGATTTGTCTACATTCATATATATATAGTGTGCCCAAGGTCAAAAGTTTGACCTTGGGCCCACCAATTTCCAATCTTTCACGTGCAGGAGGGACTTCTTCGGCAGAGAGGATTCGGCCAATCTTCTTTCCTCTTTTACATGGCCGAACAGGAAATCCGCGTGAAGGTTGAGTGTGTGTGGGCTTGGGCCCACGTAACAAACTTTCGACTTCTATGTACAGAGGGACGTCTTTGACGAATTGCATTTATAAACGCTCAAACTCGAGGCATAATTTAACAATCTCCACCTTGGCTCGATGTTTGAGCCAAATTACAATCGCTTCGTAAAAATTCAAATTCTGCTGCTACTCTTCCATAGCCCCCAATGGGCTCAACCGTCACAGATATTATTCAAGTCCAAGCCTCGCTTGAACTTCGCCATAACCGAGGACCTCATCAGAATACCAACTCTACATGCACCTTTAACTGCTCCGCAAGGACTTTCTGACACAATCTCCTCAACCGCAGAGATAAAGTAAAACCATTATTGCATCCATATCTCGTTAGAGATCGAATACGTACCTTGTCAATATCGGCGATTCTGAACCATTGGCTCTATAGGCTCCACCTCGCTATGAGCACCATCTGTGTCGATTACTTTACTAGTACATGTATACGCTACCTCAGGAGTTTCTGGTCGCAACTCCACCTCAAGCTGAACACCGTCCAGATCCGTATTAACACTGCTACAAATACTCCTAGCTAGAAGTACTGGAGACTCATCAAGGGTAACTTCTCTGCTGTCAACAGGTGAATTTATATCCGGGCACCACAACTGATTGCCCCACTCACCTTGTGTATAGCCATGGAATATGCACATTGCCCTCCAATCAAGCTTACCATCACTCACTCGAAAATAACACGGGCAACCAAACATTCTAAGAATAGAATAATCAGCAACGTTACCTGACCACACTTCTTCGAGAGTCCGCCATTCAATAGCAGTTGATGGGGATCTATTCACTGGTAGCTTACGTACTTAGCACATCGCCTAGAATTCTCCTAGCAATACCAAAGACTAGAGATAATTTTACGGGCCGTCTCTAATAATGTTCTTCTCATCAATTCTGCGCAAATTGTTGTGATTTATTGGCACTAGTGCGGTGTTTCACTATGCTCTCTTTCATGCAAAATTTATTTGCCGCCTCCGAGCGAACTCTATGCTATTGTCGGGCCGCACATGTTTGATCGACTTACCGGCCTCCATCTCGATCAAAGCTCTTGACTCGTGATCCCGACACCAACATCAAACTTGTGCCTTGGCACAAACACCTGTGTCTTCCTCGAGCGGTCAAAAGACTCTCGAACGGATGCATTCGACGTCTCCGCAGCGAAATTTTTCACTGTCTCACCTTGAAGTTTATACAGGCCTCCATGCTTGATTCCTTTCATTATCACCAAGGCACCTCGAACAACCTTCGAACTCCACCTTTTGAAGAATACCCGCAACCAAACAATCTAGGGCACCCAAGGAAATTAAGTTCTTTTTAACTCGAACATGCCTTACTCCAGTCAATGTCCTCACAATACCATCATGCATTATGATTTTAACATCACCAACACCCACAACATCGCACTCAGCGTTGTTCCCTAATTGGACTTTATCACTACCCGTGCACTGATAAGTGATAAACCAATTTCTATTTGGTATGACATGAAAAGAACAACCAGAATCCAAAATCCATCCATCAAGCGATGAATCATTAGTGACAGACAAGACATAATCGGCACTATCTCGCTACAAATGCAACATTATCTGCAGAATCAACCATAGTTCCCTTACCCTTCTCATTCTTCAGCTTAAGGCAATCCCTTCTAAGATGCCCCCTCTTGCCACAGCTCCAACAGACAATATTAGCAGTCCTAGACTGACTACGCCTGTTTATATTAGTACTACTATTACCCACACGTGTTATAGATCTTCCTCTATTTTCACCCACTAAAGCACAGATACAGGTTCGCGGATTCTCTTCTACGAATGTCCTCGCTCGAATTAAATCTCGAACCCCATCAAACGTCAAACTTGTTGACCCGTAGGAATTACTAACAAACGAATGTAGTATTCCAACTATTAGGCAATGAGAATAACGTAATCAAAGCACATACCTCATCTTCAAAATCAATCTCAACTGAACTCAATTGACTAACAATCACATTGAATTCATTGATATGATTTGCAACTGACGCACCTTCGCTCATCTTCAAATTAAACAAACGTCGCATCAAATGGACCTTGTTGATCGCATTCTCATACATATCCGATAGGGCTTGCATCAGGTCAGCAGTGGTTTTCTCCTTCAAGATGTTAAACGCGACGTTACGAGCCAATGTCAGCCGAATAACACCCATAGCTCGTCTATCCAAAGAAATCCCAATCAGCTTGCTTCATCGTCTCCTGGTCTCTCCCGGATAAGGGCAAGTGCAGTTTCATCCGATAAAGATAATCTTCAATCCGCATCTTCCGTAAACTAAAATCTTTCCCATCAAATCAGCGATTCTCACTTTTTACTTCTTCTTCGTCGCCATCGATTCACTTCAACTTAGCCAAGCCTGGCTCTGATACCAATTGTTGTGATAGGGCGAGCGATCGAACAATAATATAGACAGAAAAAGAAAAATAAATCGGACACTAGATTTACGTGGTTCAGTCGTAAAGACCTACGTCCACGGGGAGAGCAACAGCGAATTTCACTATAGATCAAGCGATACAAGGAGATTACACACTCAAGTCACTCAAACACTCTCTCGGTGTTTCCCAAACCCCAATTTATCCCAAACCCAAAGTGTTTATAAATAAACAACTCACTTGGTATAAATTCAAGAGCACAAAGCTACCGCGCGTTCAAGCTCAAAACAATACGCTCTACGTACGGCTTCGCGTATCTCTTCAAAGCTTCGCGCGGAACACTTGCTGTTTCGGACGTGCAGCTTTTTATTCCTTTGGTGGCTTCAAAACGCTGGACTTCTCTCGGTATGTGCAGCCATCCACCGAAAAAAAACCTACTGATTTGTCTACATTCATATATATATAAGTGTGCCCAAGGTCAAAAGTTTGACCTTGGGCCCACCAATTTCCAATCTTTCACGTGCAGGAGGGACTTCTTCGGCAGAGAGGATTCGGCCAATCTTCTTTCCTCTTTTACATGGCCGAACAGGAAATCCGCGTGAAGGTTGAGTGTGTGTGGGCTTGGGCCCACGTAACAAACTTTCGACTTCTATGTACAGAGGGACGTCTTCGACGAATTGCATTTTATAAACGCTCAAACTCGAGACATAATTTAACACTTAGTTTTCAATTATCTCGCGAAAAATTAATTATTTGAAAAAATATTTTCCTTTAATCGATTGCTTTTATTATTTGAAATGATTAGTGTACGAAAAAAAAATTCATTATCGAGAACAATTCTTGTATTAATATGTTTGTGGATGAGGCAACTAAATTGTGATGTATTCATTATATAAGCAATTGTTCTTAGAAAAATATTTTTCCAAATCATTCATTATCCACTAAACAAACGGAACCTTAATCACATGTGCGATTGATCTATTCTCGATCATTTCACTCTAAATTGATTTCGGAAAGGTCATCTTGCTTCCTAGTAAATCAATCACAACATTAATTTACATGCATTAATATTGTCATGGATGACGAAATTAAATTATGATTTATTCACTATATAAGCAATTGTTCTTAGGAAAATATTTTTTCAAATCGTTCATTATCCACTAAACAAACAAAACCTTAATTGCATGTGCGATTGATCTAATCCGACTGTAACACTCTGAATTGATTTCGGAAAGGTCATCTTACTTCCTAGTAAATCAATCACAACATTAACCACTGGGGTTTACCCAGTAGCCACCCTTCTAACTTGAAAGGGGGAGGTGGGAGGTTCGAATCCCTATCTTCTCGAGGGGGCCGTGGACACACGCTTTCGAAAGTGGGTTTTACTCCCACGCTCTGCAAGGAGGCATGGCAAAAATCTGAGAATGAGTGTTAGAATAGTCCTAGAGTAGGACTGACAAAAAAAAATAAAAAATCACAACATTAATTTACATGCATTACCGGGTGAGCGCGGGACTCTTCACTGGCAATTTCTTATTAAAAAGTATGACCAGATTGGGAAATTGTTTTACAAGACTGCGATATTCCGTTTATTTAGATGTCAAATTATAACGTGTCGTATTGTTTAATGTATTAATTTTCCAAATTGGTACGCTTCGGGACGTGTAGCGTTCCTCTAATATATTGGGGGCGAAAAAGCTTTGACCGAAGAGCTTTGTCATTAACATACGACTTAGGTTTCGGCCACATGTTATTCGTGAAACGACGTAATTTTGCTTTCGTCCCTCCCGTGGTTTATACGCCCCCACCGAATATCCCACTAATGACAATCAGCGGTTAATCACGCATTAATTGCGAGTTGTTCGTGAGGCTCCGGGTCAACCACACTTCGGTCAACTTTATCTTTCCCAATACAGGTATACGGTCCCTATCAGACATATTTAAATGACGTGCTATGATCATTAAGTTTAGGGTTAGGATTCATGTACGTTAAGGTTCTTGACTTTCGTATTCTAATTTTATATAAGCGTATTTTTTTTTTTTACGAGCATCAAACATATTAAATGTTTAGATTTCGGTTGGATTCTTTTCTTTTCTCTTCTTTTTCATTTTCAGTTACCCAAATTTCAATGCGTTAATGCGCCGAAATTTGACTCCGTGACGTAAATTCTTTCATCGAAAGTCGCTTTACGGTTTTTATTAGAGGAGACTGGTTCTCTAATGATTCTAAAAAGGAAATGTCATAGGTAAATAAGAAAATCGATAACCTTACTTTCAAATGAAACTGAACATATACAAATTGCTCTAGAATGCCTAAGAACGCAAAGATATAATGCCGAATTTAATCGACGATGCCTATCTAGAAGTGTAGCTAAAAAAACATGCTGAAGTTTAATTGATGATGCAGGTCTGGAAAGTATAACTGTTCGTGCAGGACTTTTTTTTTTTTTGTCAAACATTGTAGGAATTGAAAGATAACATATTTGTTTGTGCATGGAAGGTTCTAAGGTACATGAACATTAGTATTTATAGTGTTCATAGAATAATTGCCTATAAGTAGTTCTTCAGCAATTTTAGCCATTTATTCACATCTCCAAAGGTTTCAATTCTACATCCTCAAATCGCCATAACTTCTCATCTTTAGATGAATAAATTTCTTGTCGTATTTGCAGTTACAAAAAGTTACAGTAACACTTATCAACAAGAAACTCAAATGTATAAAAGCATTGCTATTAGGCAATTACACGTTAATGTTGATGACTTTATCCCAAATAACTAATATTTTTGTTGTCGATAACTTCCTTAGTTATTGATACTCTTCAAGTTGTTGACATTTATCTAAAAGAACTTAAATTTTCAAAAATATTATTACTTATTGAGTTATCTGTTTTTTTTTTTTTTTTTTTTTTTTTATCGATGGCTTATGCTTTTCATCAAACTTTGCTCTCATCAACTAAGTTCATTACTTGTCCATAATAAACAAAATTGGTCATTTTTTTGCTTCAAATAGTTAGAGTTTTTTTATTTATTTGATTAAGAGATAATGTATAAGCAAAAATATCTTGTCGAAAGATCATGATAATCGCCCACACCTCTGCGGTGGGCTTTTTAGGGGGTGCATGATAACTGATAATTTCTCGTTCCAGAACAATTTTTCTATTCCGGGCACTGCTTTCAATAAAATCCGTTTGATAAACCTATTTCGTTTTTCTATTTTCGGAATGATTTCTATTCCGTAAATAGGTTTGAATAAAATCGAAAGTTGAAATTTTCTACTGATTTCAAATAAATGAGAAATCAAAAATTTTCTCATCGTTCGTCAACCGGTCCTTCATCCATTGCCGCCGACCACCGTCCGTCAGTTGCCGACCGCCCGCCGGCCCCCGCCACCGCAGCTGCCACCGGTCGCCAAATAAATTATTTTTATAAATATCATTTTAAAATGAAATTTATTCAAATAAATAAAATGATATTTATTTTTATTTTTACAAATAAATATTTATTTTACGAATAAATTAAAAAAATCCTTAAAAATAAATAAATATCATTTTAAAATAAAAATTATTATAAAAATATCATTTATTCATTTTTATTATAAATTTTAAATTTTTATTATAAATATTATTTTTATTTTTAATAAATAAATTTAATCGAAATAAATTTATTTATTACAAATAAATTTAATTAAATATCATTTTATTAAAAATAAAAATAAATATATTCATTTTATTTATTTAAAAATAAAAATAAATTTATTAAAAATAAATAAATTATTTTTATTTATCATTTTATTTTTAGTTTATTAAAAGTAAATTTATTAAATTTATTAAAAATAATTTATTTATGATAAATAAAAATAAATTATTTTTATTTGTCTTGAGTGTTTTGCCAAATAAATTTATTTTAATTTTTAATTTTTATTCATTTTAAAATAAATTTATTCGTAAAATAAAATAAAATAGAATAAATAAAATAATTTTATTTTTAAGGATATTTTTATTTTAAAATAAAATGATATTCTTATTTTATTTTTTTATGATTTATTGTATTTATTTTTTTGTTAATAAATCATTTTTATTTTTATTTTTTATATTAAAGGTCGCCGGGCCGTCGCGCCGCCGTCCGAAAGAAAAGAAATTTTGTGTCGTTATCAAACGATTTCTATTTTTAGAGTAGAAATTTTGTGTCGTTATTAAACGATTATTTTCGCTAAACTCTTCTAAAAATAGAAATGAAAAATCTATTTACTGTTGAAACTATTTGCAACAGAAATTTTGTCATCACCCCCTCTAGTTCTTGAGTTTCGACCTTTAATTTTCTTCTTTTCAATTTTGTTTTTGTTTTATATCGGTCAGCTGAGATTTGATTTATGGGGGGCGGTTAGTCACTAATTTGTTAGCTGAAAAGGGTCGATAGGTAAAAAATTTACAATGAAAAGAAATACGATGGGAAATAGAGCATAAAGTTACATTTTTACCTTTTTGCACTGAAAGTCATTGAATGATTTTTATTTTTATTTTACTTCTATAATCAACATACATAATAAGCTCACGCAATCGTGATCTTACAATTTTTATTTCGTAAATCTCCTACCATAGACAGTATAGTATATACTATTTTTTTGTCAAAAGTATTGTATATACTCGAATCACCATAATTTTGAAGTTAATTCCGATTACATTCTATCATTTAATACAACTTCAGATTCCCTCCGCCCCCAACCTGGCTAACACCACCGCCAACAAGCAACCATTTGCGGCACACTCCACCGCCTTCAAGGACAGTCGTCTGCCCCCACAACCTCCACCCCGCTGACGTCCCCTCTGTCGCCGCCGCCGCCGCCAAGCTTCCACACCACCAACGGCAACCGTCTAATCCCAACTCGACCTCCACAAGAATTTTGTCCAAATTGCGGTATATAAATCATCTCCCGCGGAAGTTGATCTCGATTGCTACCCACGTCGATTTAAGAACTTTCACAAAACGGTGCGAAAACCAAGCCCTCAAAATCCGATTCTGAATTTCTTTCTAAACTAGTCATACTTTTTCCTTTTTTTCCTCAAATTGAGTTGGAATGAATTTTTAGAAGACAGAATTTTTTTCTTTTAAGTCGAGCGAAAGCCATGGAGTGATTCTTGTGTAACTGATCCCGCGACTAACCAAATGATGCCGCAGCGTCATGGACGATGAATTTTCCTTATGTCCCTCGTAGCACGTGAAGGATGACGTACGATCTCGACAAAATACTTCATTAAATGCAGAATACGATCTTATAATAAATGATCACTCTCCCAGGCCACCGAAATCTTAATGACAACTTACCGACTTCAATGTCATCACTCCAACCCAAAGTGAATGGAAAGAATGAGTCCTGCTAACGAAGTTATAAACTGGGAAGGGAAAAAAAAAAATCACAGCATACCATCGCCGAGCTTCTACTATTTGCCTCAACTGTATATGAATGATCAACTTATTTTGCCATGTTAATTGTTAACAGGCTCAAAATGCAATTTTGGGAATCCAGAATAAGAGATTACATCGGAAAAAACAGGAGGGATTACTATGGAACCGGGGGAAAAAAAATCCATATGTATATATGTGTAGTTGCAAAATGACTGTATTACTATACCGTGGCAGTCTAGCAGCAAATGTTTAATGTGGTTAAGCATAGCACAAGGAAGCAGAACATCTCGATATGAACCAGAACCATTTCTTTTTCCTTCAAAATATCACTGTTGTGAAAGATTCAAGGAAGTGACCGATCGACCATCCAGAATTAAAGCTAACTGGTGGACCACATACCGACGCAGAAAAAGCACATTAAATAATCACAATGCCCAGAATCTTCGTTTCTTTGGGATGAAATTTGTCTCTACTCCTTTACCCAAAAAAAAAATAATTTGTCCCTACTCCTGTCCTCTTCTGAGAGTGCAAATTTGTGTAGTTTCGAGAACCCAGATGTACCGCCTCATTGATAATCTCGCCAAATGGGAATGTCACAGCCATAGGTACTTTCAGTTGCATCGAACCCCAAAACACTGACATATTACACACCTAATCGAATCTAATCCAATCCCGATCAAATTTAACAGATGATGCATGCCCGCCAGAATGACGGGACGTTAGGAGGATCACGGGCCGGCGTTCGTACCTCCGTTTCTCAATGCGGACGGCTCGTCTTTTTACAATACTATTCTTATGCTACAATCATGGCCCGGCGTTCACACCTCCTTCGATCTAGCCACCACAGAAACCCTCTCTCTCATTGCCTGCAAATTGCATTTGCAACGCTGCTGGAAAAGAAAAAAATAAAGGAAAAATATTATTAAAAAAATGTCCACTTGTCATTACCATATTATGTAAGATTACGTAGGACAAAGCGTACATATCAGCAATTTTAGACATAAATTAACTAAATAGACTCAATTAATATTAATATAAAAAAATTTCAGGACTAACTTAATTTGATCGAATGATTTAAGATCAAATTGATACTAACATGATTTGGTTTTGAAGCTTTTGAACATGTGATTGGTTAAATTAACAATTTTAATTAATTTAGTGTGTCCGTATGTGGAAAATATAAATTACTACTCCATTCTATTATACATGTACGTCAAAACTACAACAAAAGTAGCCTTCGGCCAAACTAAATAATGTTTTCATTTGGGTACATTTGATTTTGGACAATAAGAGAGCCGAGAACATGCATGGGGAAAATTTTTAGAGCACAGTTGTGGTTACTTCCATCTAAAATATAGGATTGAATTAAATCGAGCGTCTAATGTAAAAATCCGAGTTTTGAAGAAATTGATGTGCAATCATGTTGAAGTGGATTTTTCGAACACCAACTGTATTAAAATGAAATTCACAAACAATCCTAATACGGTGACACATAAATAGATTCTAATTATTTCGGTTTAGCTATCGAGTGATTTTTATTCGATTAATGTAAATTTTGAATACATGGGTAATTTAATTTGATGAATGCTTATAATGACTTGATTTTCACATTTGGCCCAAGAAATGAATGACCTCTCGGGTCATGAGCCCGATAGAAGCATTACATATTTTTCAAGAAATTACAAGTTTAATTCTCGTCGTGAGAATTTTTGATCGACTTGCATTGTACATACTTCCCAAAGACTTTAGAATGCCAAAATTTTGGTGAGAATAAAGTGACGGGCTCCCCGGTCCTCAAATTTTCTGGTCACAGATGGTGCAACAAAAACTGTAACTCAAATTGGACATTTGATGATAAATGTGGGCTTCTTACGGCAATGCCAAGGATAATCACCGCTGTTCGCCCCTCTCCACCATTTTGCCAATGAAAAAAGAACCACTAAATGAAGAACTTATACGATCAAATAAAAAAAACTTATTAGATACCATGATAGGCCCAAAGAGATAACACGTCAAAGATAATAATTTGCAGTTCCATTTAGTCATATTTACCTCACTCGTTATAATTACTCCTTTTCCATCATTGTAATTCTATCATATACTTCACCCATTCATTAGTATTTTCTTTCCCATTGAAAACATTGCTCCGAAACTTAATGAGCCCGTAGTTGTTTTAAGCGACGTACGAAGCATTATCGGACAAAAAACTAGAAAAGCAAAACCACCTAAGCAAACAACTTAAAATAAGAGATCCCCGAGGCATTCACTCGTGCTGCCCCTAATCTTCTCCGAAACTCCATTGTTAGACACTTATTCATGAAGGGACCGGAATAAGAACGCGAAGAAGCGGACAGCAGTGGATATCTATATATGAATTATTTAGCTAAGAGTTGGTAACCAACCATGCCAACTCCATGCCAACTTTCTCCAAATACCACACACCACATGACCTGTTTTAGCATATGCTTCGTAGGTAGTTTACTTCAGGATAATATCTTAAAAAGTCTATATTAAACAGCTCAATTCATTGCACTTGTTCGCTTTTCGGATATATGAATGGCTCAAAAGATGCATTTGCATTAAAAATAAATAAATTACAATTTATAACCGAACACTATGTAGCCTTCAAAGTCCTGTGGTCCCTGACGCGCGGAGGCCGATGGCGTGGAGGGACCGATGGACAAGGGAAGAAGATGCCAACGACGCTGTGTTGGGAACAACAGCGAAACCCTACTTGGCATGAACAAGCTTTACATTGTTTTAGGGGCATAAAATAAAGATGGAAAAGCACCATTAACGGGCCGTGTCCTTATGCCCTAAAATGCCACCATGGAAGGGCCTTTCGTTCTCGATTGTCGATAGAGATTTGAGAGGGCGGGGGAAGAGGTAGAGAGAGAATAAACGCGGAAAAGGAAAAGCACTCTGCCTCCTTAATGGCGAAACGTGTAGACACACATGGGGAAACAAATCAATCCGAACTCAAGAATGGCAAATGCGCATCATCAACCTGAATGAACAGAATCAGCTAGAAAATTTTTATGCGAGATCAAATTAATATGGAGAAATTCTAACGATCCGTTTGTTATTTAGCTCGGTGCAACTTTAAAAATTAGTCACTTTAAGGTTACGATCAAATTCAAAGATTAACATCAACTATTTTTTTAACGTGTAACATTTAACAAGAAATCGCACACCATAACAATGTTATTCTTTCTAGTCAAAATCCATAAAAGCAAGAAACTTAGAAAGAATTATATAACGCGTATTATATTATGTTAAACCATTCGAAGGAACTTATTCATGATAGAATATATTTTGTCATAAATATAATCAAGTGTTGACACACGTAAATTCAAATATACATTTTTAATTTTTTTGAATAATATTATTTGATATTGAATATTTTGAAAATTTTGAACTATTTCGTAATAAATAAAAGTCAAAGAGATAATGTCGTAAAATACGTAACATAGTAAAAAACGAAACAAGTTTATTCTTGAGGATTTTATGAACCGATCCATTGTACACTTCGATATTTGATTTTTCAATATTTTCAAAAGTTTCGAGTATTTTGTGATGACGTTAAACGAAGTTTTATTGTGACTAAGTGTAAGACTGAAATTTTTTTTTTAAATCATCCCCTTCATAAAAGGACCACTTAATAGCAGACGAACTCTCTTCTCTTTGACTCATTAATGCAACTTTTCCATCTGGGAGTTTGAGTGAGTTGACAGGCAAGGAGAGTAGAAGCTGCTAATACACAAATTTAGCTTCTCTGAAAATGATTCGCGCTGGCCAACTTTCAATAAGCCTTTGGGACACGGCACTGCTTGTTCATTTAGTGTATATAAGAAGCACATATATTTCTCTCTTCTTCACCTCCTCGGTTCAAAAGTCTCTTCTTCTCCCCCCTCTTCTAGATCAAAAATTTTCTAAAAATGAATGCAGCTGCTAATTTGCGCCGGACTTTCAAGCTCATAAACATGCATTATGCTGCATGGCTGAAAGTCCAGCATGATCCGGAACTTACGTGAGAGTTACATTCTTTTTTCAATTTTTTTTTTCAGCTCTTATATATGGGTTTTTTTCTTCTTTTTTATTATTGTCTTCAGACAAGCTAACGTGATGATCATCATAATGTCTACACACAAGCTACAACAAATGTCGATTAGGCCGTTGAACAGGTTAGATAAAATGAAGTTCTGGTCCTAGCTTCCGTCGCTAAGGTTAGGGCATTTCTAGGCATGTGGCAAGATTTAGAGAATAATCATGGTACTCTACAACGTGTTCAAATTGGGAATATGAGTAGGGATGACAGAAAACTCATCCGCTGCTGGCTGTAAAAGCGCCAATTTACTATTCAGAATGCTGAGCTTATTTTTGACTTGCTACCACTACTAAACCAGTAGTCTTATCATTTTTTTTAAAAATTTTTCTGGGTCATACCGGCTCGGTTATAAATTGTAGTTTGTTTTTCAATGCAAATGAAGCCCTTTATTTATTCGAAAAAGCGAACAAGCCTAAAGACTTGAGCTGTTTAATATAGATTTTTAAGGTATCATCCTGAAGTAAACTACTTACGAAGCATATGCTAAAACAGGTTGTGTGGTTTGTGGTATTTGGAAAAAGTTGGAATGGTTAGCTACTAACTCTTAGCTAAATAATCCCGTGAGACCCCAAATCGGCGTAAGGCGACAAAGGCAGGCTCCGGCGGATCCTCGCCATAAAATAAAATAAAATTCTTAGCTAAATAATTCATATAGAGATATACACTGCTGTCCGCTTCCTCGCGTTCTTATTCTGGTCCCTTCACGGACAAGTGTCTAACGATGGAGCTACAGGGAAGATTAGGGGCAGCTCGAGTGAATGCCTTGAGGATTTCTTATTTTAATTTGTTTGCATAGGTGGTTATGCTTTTCTTGTTTTTTGTCCAATAATGCTTCATGCATAGGTTAAAATAACTACGGGCTCATGAATTTTTGGAGCAATGTTTTCAATCGGAAAGAAAATACTAATGAACGGGGGAAGTATGTGACAGAATTTCAATGACGGAAAAGGAGTAATTATAACGAATATAAAGCCAGTGAAGTAAATATGACTAGATGGAACTGCAAACTATTATCTTCGACAAACGGGTTATCTCTTCGCCCTATCATGGATTTTGATAAGTTTTTTATTTGATTGTTTGAGTCCTTCATCTAGTTAGTTAGTTAGTTAGTTAGTTAGTTAGTTAGTTAGTTTGTTTGTTTGTTTTGTTTTGTTTTGTTTTTTTTTTTCCGGTTATTGGAAATATGATGGAGAGGGGTGAACAACGTTGATGATCTTTGGCGTTATCGTAAAAGGCCCACATTTACCATCGAATGTTCAATTTGAGTTATAGTTTTTTTGCAGTATGTGTAACCGGAAAATTTGAGGATAGGCAGCCCCGTCACCGCATTCTCACCAAAATTTTGGCAGTCAAGAAGTGTTCTCATAGGATGTATGTGCAATGCAAATTATTCAAAAATTCACTCACGACGTGAATTAAACTTGTAATTTCTTGGAAATTATGTGACGCTACTACCAAGCTCACGACTTGAGAGGTCATTCATGTCTTGGTCCAAATGTGAAAACCAAGTCATTGTAAGCGTTTGTCGAATTAAATCATCCATGTGTTTAGAATTTACATTAATCGAATGAAATCACTCACTAGTTAAACTGAAATAATTAAAATCTACTTATGTGTCGAATTAAATCATCCATGTGTTCAGAATTTACATTAATCGAACGAAATCACTCACTAGTTAAACTGAAATAATTAAAATCTACTTATGTGTCACCGTATTAGGTGAATTTCATTTTTATACAATTGGTGTTCGAAAAAAAATCCACTTCAACATAGTTACACGTTAATTTCTTAAAAGCTCGAATTTTTACATCAGACGAGCACCAAGCACCGGGATCACAGCTCTGGCACCAAGATCACGCCTCTCGTGAGCAAGAGTACTGAACGAGAGAGAGAGGATCACATATGTGGCACCAAGATCACATCTCCTGCATTTCACGCAACCACCCTGCAGTGGCTTCTCCATGCCACCACTGGTCCATGCCATTATTTCTATGCCATTATTGCTAAAGATCCGAAAGATAGAAAAGGAAGTAGGCAAAACAATTGAAGTAAGACGGGTGGTTTTACTTAACACGTGCGTGAACCTAAAAATACACACAAATCTCGCCCGAGAGCAATAAAATTATTAGCTTTAACAACGACAAAGATCATAGCTTTCATAGGTGCATAACTTATAGTGCAGTTATTTTCTTCTCTTTTCTCCTAATTGTCTCATTACACTCTTAATCATGCTTTTTAATACAGTTGGTGTTCGAAAAAAAAAATCCACTTCAACATAGTTGCACGTCAATTTCTTAAAAGCTCAATTTTTTTACATCAGACGAGCACTAAGCATCGGGATCACAGCTCTGGCACCAACATCACGCCTCTCATGAGCAAGAGTATTGCAAGAGCATCTCTGGCACCAAGATCACATCTCATGCATTTCACGCAACCACCCTACAGTGGCTTCTTCATGCCACCCCACTGGTCATCTCGCATGCCCCATGCCATTATCGCTTTGCCATTATTGCTAAAGATCCGAGAGGTGGAGCGGGGCAAAACAATTGAAGTAAGATGGGTGGGTTTTACTTAAAACGTGCATGAATCTAAAAATGCGCACAAGTCTCGCCCAAGAGCAATAAAATGAGTAGGTTAAAAAAAAAATCATAGCTTTCGTAGGTACAGAGCTATACAGTTATTTTCTCCTCTTTTTTTTTTTCCTTCTAATTGTCTCATTACACTTTTAAATATGCTTTTCGAAAGTTGGGCTAACTTGTCAAGCAATCGCAATCGCAAGAGATCATGGCTTTTGCAAGTACAAAGTTTGTTGGGTGGCTATTTACTCCCGCGAAATCAGTCCATGTGATGAGACTTCTGTACCCTCTTAACCATCTTCCGTGCAATAAAGTGGGCAAGAGGAGAGAAGAACAGGAGCATTGAATGCTCGAAATGTTCTTATTGACCCTCCCTGTCGTAAATGACGAATATAATGAGACTCTCTCTGTCTCTCTCCCCTCCCCTGCCATCTCCAACGATTGCTTGTAAAAAGCATTTTCTCTCTCTTCATCTCACTTTTCTCTCAGCTCTGAACACTCTACACTCGCAGAAGAGAGAGAGGGGGAGGGAGGGAGAGGTTGGTGGCAGATTTTACAGTTTTTGCTGATTGCCAAGGAGGGGGAGGTGGAGTCGTTGGAGCTGTTCTCGCTTGTCCTTTCTCTGTCGCTTCTTCATCGAAGGACGTGAAAAATTCGTGATTTTTCCGGGTCGTGTCTCCTCTGTTTTTCCCTCCCTCTCTTCCCCTTCTCGCCAAGCAAATTTCGGTTCTTTTCGAGCCCGTCGCAGTCGCTGGGCTCCGGTTCTTCCAGGGGCATTGATGGGTACTCGGGTAGCCTGCGAGTCGCGCCGGCCTGAAGAGATTCGCGAGCGCGCCCCCTCCGGTTGCGGTGTTGAGCTTTCGGGTTTGAGGGGCGGCGCCTTAAATTATGGGGGGGCTTTGAGGGGGTTGTTAAAGAAGCTTAATGTTCCCTTCTGATGGAGAGCAATAAAGGTTCGGTTCTCACTTAGATAAACCCATCCTCCGCTTTGGTCTCTTTCCTTTTTCTCTTTTTTTAAATTTTCTTGCTTTAAAGTCGTGGCTTAGTTAGCCCAGGAAAAAGAAGAAAAGCGTTCAAACGATATTAATGCTGGAAATCTTTGGTGACTCCGCTTGATGTTTTTTTTTTTTAAATGTCTCAGGTCGTAAAGCGGAGGGAGGGCTTCCTTCATCAGTCATCAGCTGGAGCTAAAGTGTTCTGTGCGTATGGCGTCTCTCTGTTTGGGCAACGGAAGTTGAAAAGCACAGGGAGAGAGAGAGAGTTGGTTTTCCTCCTGGGAATCTCATAGACCCCTGCGCTTTTGCTTTCTCTTTGTGATTTGAAATTTGGCGGATCTGCTTTTGATCTTTAGCCCTCACTTCGGACTTGAAATAAAAGTTGGGTTCTGGTTTGAACCTGAGAAAGAATACCGGGTCTTTCACTTTCTTCGTCCTCCTCTTCTTCTTCTTCTTCTTCACTGTCAGCTCGGTGTTGAGTGTACTGGTGGGGAGCATTCATGCATCTTTCACTATGGAAAGCCCATATCTCACTGTGCGGCTATTATATTCTTGGAGAAGAGGAGCAGGAGGAGAAAGGGATCTGCTTTCGACGACGGCAAGCGCAAGCCGTCGTCCACGCTGCGCCAGCTGCAAGAGAGCAAAGCTTCGAGAGGCTCTAGAGGAGGCTTCTGAAGATGGGTCCCTCAAGAAGTCCCAGGACATCGAGACCGAGTCCCTGAATCAGGACAACAGCATCTGGAGATCGAGATCTCTCGCCAGGCTTCGTGGATGTAAGTCAAATTCGCGCCTTTTCTTCTCAAGCTAACAATGCGCGTTCAAGATTTCCCAATTCTCCACCTCTATATTTCAAGATTCGGAGATTCGATTCGTTGACAAGTGACCGTCACGTGCCCAGCGGACGATGGCTTTCGACAGGCGTCAATAGCGGCCGGGGAGTCTCTGGGAATTTCGCCACGCTTATCAGAAATATCAACAGCAGTTAAAAAAGGGACACAGCTTCGAGTCTTCGACAGAGGAGCAGGGGGATCGGTGTGGCAGGCGAGCGGCGTGATCCGCGGGTCGGGGGCAGCCCGGCCGGCAGCTGGCACGGCAGGGGTCTTCGCGCGACGAGCTACAGAAGAAAAGGGAACAAAAAGGGAGAGAAACGGAGGGAGGTGGGGGAAGAGAACACAAGCACCGTGAGAGAAAGGGAGAGAGAGAGCGCACAGAGAGAGAAGGAGAGGAGGAGACCCCCTGAGCCCTCGATCGCTGCCGGAGTTGCCGACCGCCTCCAACCCCACCGAAACCAAGGAGGCAGAACAAACAGAACAGGGGGACACAGACCGGGAGACCGAGAGAGATCCGAGAGAGAGATGTTCAAGGGGGAACTCTTCGGTGAGAGTCCGAGAGAGAGATAGTAAACGGAGAGTGAAAGGTCCAAGCGACTGAGAGAGCAAGAGAGGGCGCCTCGGCCCTGCGCAGACCCGTCCGAGGACCTTCCCGGCGACGTCCTCAAGCCGAACAGGTACGCTCGGCTCTGCTTGCATTCTGTTTTGGGCACATCGGGCCGGAGATCGCGGCCGTCCGGCTCGCGCGAGCTCCGGCCCTTGTCGTTATATTTTGTTTCCACAGTCCCCGTACGTCGTGCGTCGAGGTCGCCGGCGGAGCCGGAAACCTTAGGATTTGTTGGCGCACGTCAACTGTTTGTGAAAATGTCTCAGTTAGATCTGTGAACACTACCGATTTTTGGTTTGCTTTCGGAATGCTAGTTGTGATTCCATGTTTCCTTCGTTCGTGGTTGCTTAGTTGGCATTTCCTTGTCGCCTGTTTCGACCAATGGTGGGGTCGGGTACGTCAAGTCTCCGAGTCCGGATTGGGTCAATGGGGTCGCCGGAGTTTGGGGACCGTTGGAGGCGACCGCACCGCTCGTTCGCGGCCGCGTAGGTCGGCATCGGCGTTTGGTGTTGAGGCGAAAGAACTTTCCGGTGAGAGTTCGTCCGGAGGATGGCTGTTTCGGTGAAGGTGGGGGAACGAACGTGTAAGTAAAGAAAAAAGTCGAGATGGAGAAGGAGAAGACCAAAAGAAAGAAAGAAAAAACAAAAGAAAAAGCAAGAAAAGAAAAGTGCCGCAAAAAGTAAAAAAGAAATAGGAAAAAAGAGAGCAAAAGTTGGCTTCGGGAACGAGGAAGTTGAGAAGATGCACAGCAGAAAAAGACAAAATAGGGATAAGACAAAAAAAGAAAAAAAAAAAAAATATATTAGTTTTAAAAAACTAAACTAAAAAAATCTTTTTTTTTTATCCAACGTGGGTCGGACCTGGGCTTGGATCAGCAGGCCGGATTGGGTTTACCCGGTCCGAACCTGTTTTCCTGAATAAAATAATAAAATATATTATAATATTAAAAATTTTCAAAAAAATTAAAATTCAAAAATTGAAAAATAATAAAATTCAAAAATTTTCCGAAAATTCAAAAACTCAGAAAACATTAAAAAATTCGACCTTCTTTTTAAAAAAATTTAAAAAATTACTTTAATTTTTTTTTAAATTTTAAAAATTTCGAAAATCCAATAAAGGTAGGGTTTGATTAGGAATTGTTATGTCTTGTATTATTAGTGTAATTATGCCTTTTATTTGCTCGTATATTAATTAATTTGTATGTTTAATTTGCATATTTAATTATGTTTAAGTGCAAGTGCTCAATTTTACTGCAATTAGGATTTTGGTAATTATGATTTGTTGCTTTAATAATTGTGTACCTGCATGATCACCTCACATGTTAGTGGATATGTATAAAATTAATCCAAACTACATGACAAAAATCTTCTCTTAAAATGAACAAAGATTAAATACCGAAAGGGCACTAATTGATTAATTAGTGTAATCAAGTCCCACTCCTGGATTCTGTTTGCGTAGGAAGTGAGGTACACTTCAATGCCTCACTTGATTTCTAGTTGACCTCAATAGACTAGTGGCGATTTTTTTGCAAAATTCTTGAAAATACCTCAACGCCAAGTGAGGTATGTACTGAGAGAGCTCGCGCTTAATCATGAGCCTTAAGTCCATCCTTTAGGCAGTACCCCTAAATCTATTCCCTTCCCCCGAGGGTAGGTCGCAACATGGTGAAATATGTAGACACACATGGGTAAACAAATCATTCTGAACTCAAGCTTGACAAATGCGCATCAACCTGAATGAACAGAATCAGCTAGAAAAATTTTCTATACGAGATGAAATTAATATATCAAATTAATATGGAGAAATTCTAAGGATCTGTTTGTTATTTGGCTCGGTGCAACTTTAAAAATTAGTCGCTTTAAGGTTACGCTTTAAGGTTACGATCAAATTCAAAGATCAACATTAATTATTTTTTTAACGTGTAACATTTAATAAGAAATCACACATCATGACAATGTCATTCTTTCTAGTCAAAATCCATTTCTAGTCAAAATCCATAAAAGCAAGAAACTATAGAAAGAATTATATAATGCGCATTGTATTATGTTAAACTGAACTTATTTATGATAGAATATACCGTGTCATAAATATAATCAAATGTTGACACGTAAATTCAAATATACATTTTTAATTTTTTTGAATAATATTATTTAATATTGAAAATTTTGAAAATTTTGAACTATTTTGTAATAAATAAAAGTCAAAAAGATAATGTTGTAAAAATACGAAACATAGTAAAAAATGAAATAAGTGTACTCTTGAGGATTTTATGAACTGATCCATTATATATTTTGATATTTAATTTTTTAATATTTTCAAAATTTTCAAATATTTAGTGACGACGTTAAACGAAATTTTATTGTAACCAAGTGCAAGATTGAATTTTTTTAAAATCATCCTACGACCACTTAATAGTAGACGAACTCCTTTTTCTTTGACTCGTTAATGCAACTTTATCATTAGAGAGTTTGAGTAGAAGTTGCTGTAGAAGTTGCTGATGCACAAATTTAGCTTCTTTGAAAATGACTCGTGCTGGTCAACTTCCAATAAGCCTTTGGGACACGAGGCTGGCCAACTTCCAATAAGTTTTGGGACATGGCGCTGTATAAAAAGCACATATATTTCTCTTTTTTTCGCCCCTCGGCTCAAAAGTCTCTTCTCTCCGCCATTTTTTGGATCAAAACTTCTTTGAAAATGAATGTAGCTGCCAATTTGCGCTAGACCTTCGAGCTCATGAACATGCATTATGCTGATGCGTGGTTGAAAGTCCAGCATGATTTGGAACTTACGTGAGAGTTACATTTTTTTCTCAAAATTCATTTTTTTTTCAGCTCTTATATATGTTTTTTTTTCTTTTTTATTATTGTCTTTAGACAAGCTAAACGTGGTGATTATTATAATGCCTACAAGCTACAACAAATGTCTATTAGGCTGTTCAACAAATTAAACAAAATGAAGTTCTGGTCCTAGTTTCCGTTGCCGAGGTTAGGGCATTTCTAGGCATGTGGTAAAGATTTAGAGAATAATCACGGTGTTTTGCAATGTGTTCAAATTGATAATATGAGTAGGGATGACAGAAAATTCATCCACCGCTTGCTGGAAGAGTGTCAATTCACTATTCAGAATGTTGAGTTTATTTTTGACTTGCCACCACTACCAAAGCAGCAGTTCATCATTTTTTGTTTTCTAGCTCATGCCGACCCGATTATAAATTGTAGTTTGTTTTTCAATAGACTTGTTCGCTTTTCGAATAAATAAAGGGCTCAAAAGATCCATTTGCATTGAAAAACAAACTACAATATATAAACGGATCGGTATGATCTAGAAAAACAAAAAAAGAATGGACTACTATGGTTTGGTAGTGGTGGCAAGTAAAAACTAAGCTCGGCATTCTGAATAAGTGAATTGGCGCTTTTCTAGCTAGCGACGGATGAGTTTTCTGTCACTCGTACTCATATTTCCAATTTGAACACGTTGCAAAGTACCACGATTATTCTCTAAATCATGCCACATGCCTAGAAATGCCCTAGCCTTGGCGACGGAAGCTAGGACCAGAACTTCATTTTGTCTGACCTGTTCAACGGCCTGATCGACATTTGTTGTCGCTTGTGTGTAGGCATTATGATGATCATCACGTTCAGCTTGTCTGAAGATAATAATAAAAAAAGAAAAAAAACCATATATAAGAGCTGAAAAAAAAAGAATTTTGAGAAAATAATGTAATTCTCACGTAAGTTCCGGATTATGCTGGACTTTCAGCCATGCAGCATGATGCATGTTCATGAGCTCGAAGGTCCGGCGTAAATTAGCAGCTTGCATTTATTTTTAGAGAAGTTTTGATCTAGAAGAGGGGAGAAAAGAAGAGACTTTTGAACCGAGGAGGTGAAGAAGAGAGAAATATATGTGCTTCTTATATAACACTAAATGAACAAGCAGTCGTGTCCTAAAGGAAAGTTGGCTAGTGCGAGTCATTTTCAGAGAAACTAAATTTGTGCATCAGCAGCAGCTTCCGCTCTCCTTGCTTCCGTACCTGCCAACTCACTCAAACTCCTAGATGAGAAAGTTGCATTAATGAGTCAAAGAGAAGAGAGTTCGTTTGATATTAAGTGGTCCTTTTACGAAGGGGATGATTTTAAAAAAAATTTCAGTCTTGCACTTGGTCATAATAAAACTTCGTTTAACGTCGTTACGAAATACTCGAAAATTTTGAAAATATTGAAAAATCAAATATCGAAGTGTACAATGGATCAGTTCATAAAATCCTCAAAAGTAAACTTGTTTTGTTTTTTACTATGTTAGGTATTTTTACAACATTATCTCTTTGACTTTTATTTATTACGAAATAGTTCAAAATTTTCAAAATATTCAATATCAAATAATATTATTCAAAAAAATTAAAAATGTATATTTGAATTTACGTGTGTCAACATTTGATTATATTTATGACAAAGTATATTCTATCATGAATAAGTTCCTTCGAATGGTTTAACATAATACAATGCGCGTTATATAATTCTTTCTAAGTTTATTGCTTTTATGGATTTTGACTAGAAAGAATGACATTGTCATGGTGTGTGATTTCTTATTAAATGTTACACGTTAAAAAAATAGTTAATGTTGATCTTTGAATTTGATCGTAACCTTAAAGCGACTAATTTTTAGAGTTGTACCGAGCCAAATGACAAATAGATCGTTAGAATTTCTTCATATTAATTTGATCTCGCATAAAAATTTTCTAGTTGATTATGTTTATTCAAGTTGATGATGCGCATTTGCCAAGCTTGAGTTCGAAATGATTTGTTTTTCCATGTGTGTCTACACGTTTCGCCATTAAGGAGGCAGAGTGCTTTTCCTTTTCCGCGTTTATTCTCTCTCTACCTCTTCCCCCGCCCTCTCAAATCTCTATTGACAATCGAGAACGAAAGGCCCTTCCATGGTGCCATTTTAGGGCATAAGGACACGGCCTCGTTAATGGTGCTTTTCCATCTTTATTTTATGCCCCCTAAAACAATGTAAAGCTTGTTCATGCCAAGTAGGGTTTCGCTGTTGTTCCCAACACAGCGTCGTTGGCATCTTCTTCCCTTGTCCATCGGTCCCTCCACGCCATCGGCCTCCGCGCGTCAGGGACCACAGGGACTTTGAAGGCTAAAGCCTAAAATGTCATAAGCACACAGGCTTCGCAAATCGTATTGTACGACCTGGTTTTTGACGAGGTTAAAGCTGTTTTGTCTAGAAGAAACGGGGGATAAAACCGGCTCACATCGTGTATCAACATTCTCACCAAATTATGTAAATTCTGGTGTATTGTTTTCTCTCCATTTGAACCGGTCTTGACACCAATCTGAAATAAACTGACCGTATCAACTGATGTCAGTAATGTCCATCGGCTCGGCAAACAAGAGCAATCGCAACGCCTTAATGGCATAACAGATGTTTATTACATAATTATACCAATTCAGCTGTCTCGTGAAACAAATATACTAGAGCAACTGGAATAAAATGAAATGGCATTTGTCACTCCTTTTTCACTATTATTAGGAGTCTGGGACGTATTTACTTTTTCTTTGACCAATGCCATGTTGTCTAGTTGTCAGATATCCATCGACATCTTAGGGCTTTTTTTATTTTTTTTTTCAACTTACAGCCACTTTAAGTAATTAAATTGATTTTACATGGTTTTTGTAAAGCTGCCAAAGCTTCATACGAAGATACATCTGGGATAAAACAGATAATCATATACGAAGATTTTGGGGAAGAGCTTCGAAACATATGTGATCTCCACTCTTATTGAGATTTAAATGAATGGACTAAGTGAAGGCGTTGGTAAATTTTGGATAAAGACATTTAAAATATTCAAGAAAGCACTAGAGTTGTGCGTAGTTAACAAACAGTTGATATCTAATGACCCAACCATGAGATCGTCATTGATAAATTAAGAAGCATCAAGGCCCGATTAAAGCAATTACAAAGGAAATGAGCAAGTTATTTGCAAAGAAAGATTCGTCATTATATCTTAGAGTAAATATCGTCGCTTCCACGAGAGGTTCAATGCATGTCGTACAGACGCAAAGATCGGTTCAACTTTCTACGCCGTTCAGTAAGCATTGAACTCTGGCAGTGGTAGTTATTGAGGGAAAAGCTCCACCCATGGAGAGATGAGAATGGAGCTGAGCCTAGCGAGAGGCTAGGCTTCCTAATTGCAGCATAAGAATAGTATTGAAAAAAGGAGATGGTTTTGTACAAACAGAAGCAGCCTCTTTTCTATGCTGGTTTCCTGATTGCAGCATAAGAATAGTATTGGAAAAACGACGGCCCGTGATCCTTCTAAGGTCCCGTCTCCTTCGTTTGTGTTTTCCTCTCTCTCTCTCTACCGTAGTATGCGCTTGACGGAGAGGCTGATGGAGAGCTAAGGCCAAAGTAGCAGAGAGACGAATGGGAGACGGATTTTCACTCGCCCATCGCTCGCCATTTCTGTGTTTTCTTTTCCTGGAAAGATCTTCTCCTTACTTCATCCAAGTCACCATCAAATTTTTTAATTCCGTATCAAAAAGCATTGATGCCACGCCCTTATGTGCGATAATCTTGAGATTTATGCTCCACCCACGCCATATCTCAATCTTATCTCCTCCCAACTATTCTCCCCAAATTTCTGCTTGCTTTTACGCCTACGATGGATCCTACATAAATCGGATGAGTAAAGAAAATGGGAAAGCCACGTTTAAACAAATCATATTTACCAAGGTTGAATATATAACACAAAAATTAGAGCAAATATCGTTGGTGTAAAAATGTCTTATCTAGCTAGTGCTAATGTGAGTCATTAGTGAAATAATAAAAAGTTATAATCTTTAAATTAATGATGGATAGAATCACTTGAGGAAATATTTATGTTCACTAATGGTGTATGTTATGATTACTTGTCGGTTCCTCATTAATTAATGAAAAAGTTTTTGCATGTATGTACCCAATGATCGGACAAAACTTACAATCAAATCATAAGCAATATGCTTGGATCATAAGGTTACCGATGCAAACAAGTATCGTTGACATCCATCGCCTGCAAATTGTTTAATGTCTATTCATCGGGTCTTATTGCTTCTTTCTTTTAGCTTAAGAATTTCTCAACACGTGCATTGAGAAAGGGTGTGTGATAGTGATGATGGGTTTTTCATTTACATTTCGCGTTTTTCACATTTATATCCCGACTCCCTCTGGCAGTCTCCTCATTATTTTATCTCCCATTTCATTATTATCTCTCTCTCGCATGGGGTTCCGGAATCCCTCTGACAAAAAGTGAGTTAGAGACATAAAGAGATGATATTATTTTTTATTTTTTTGCATAATACCCGTGATAATATGAAAAGGATAAACAACATGATGTGGGAGTAACGGACAGAATTCCTTTTTGGTGTCATTTTTCTTGTTGAGGTGAGTGGAGAGGACACGAGGGTTCTGAAGGTTTCCTCGTTCTTTGCTCGTTGCTTATTGACCCCATTGAATTTGATATACTTTTGCTTGTGAATCAGCCACTGACTTTTTAACTTCTCTACCTTTACCATTTACTACTATTAAATCTTTTCTACAATGGGCTTAGGGACTCATTTTCCCTTTGACTGGTCATAGGTTCATAATTTTCCCATTTTCTTTAGGGTTTCCGAATTTTATTTTTCCGATTTCAGAGTGCCTTGGACCCATTTGAGTTTCTTTCTAGTTTCGGTCCTTGTGGGTGGAACCCCACTTCGAATTGTCCTGGAGTGAGCATGAGAAGCGGACCTTTCATATGAACGTCATGAAGAGGTGAATTCATTTTGAGAGAGAGAGAGATCATGGGCATAAATTATGCTATTTGAACCCTATAGATCTTCAGGCAAAAAAAAAAAAAAAAAAATTATGCATCTGCCTATGAATAGTCACTTTCATCCTCCCATTGGTGTTTCTTGCCAACTCCCTCAAACCCTATTACTGATCCGCACTCGCTCGATTTGGAGGTCCAAGGTGGATGGTGCGTACACTTAGCAAATCCAGATGTATGTAATGATATGTAATGCCAAGCCGTGCCCAATTTTAGCTCACGATTGAGGAAGCCTTAAGATCTGAGTTCAGCTCAAGGTTCCAATCATGTGGACATCAAATATGCATGGTTGATTAAAAGTTTGGTTGCTTAATAATTTAATTGTTCATAACGTTATATGCCTTAGTTGATAACCAGTTAATTCATCTCCCACTTCTTCGATGTCAAACTATGTCTGACTTTGTAAGAACTTTATGACGAAAAATAAGGATGTTGTTGTCGTTACATGAGATACACAACTAAGTTTAACCTTTTTGCCCATGCTAATTATTGGAAACAAATGGAAATATAACAAGTAAAAAATGAGCCTACGGGGATTGCCACATTTCTCCACCAAACCGTTTGGCTAGCAAAGGAATCATCCCTAGTACCGATATGTAGCCCTTCTCTCGCTTTAACCCCACCGGTGACAACATAAAATAAGAAATCGCGTACAGTGATAGCTTGATTCTTTATAGTAACAATTCATGAAAGTAAGAAATTATAGAAATAATTGTATAACAAGCATTGTATTATATTAAACCGTTAAAAGAACCTCCATGACAAAATATACTTTGTCATAAATGTAATTAAGTGTTGACACACGTAATTTCAAATATATATTTTTTTAATTTTTGAAAATATTTTTCAATATTGAAAACTTTGAAAATTTTAAAAGATTTCATGATAAATAAAAGTAAAAGAGACAATGTCACGTCAGAATCAGGGAAAATATCGATATTTCCAAAAAAATTATTTTTCCTCTCGCTCTCTCACATAGTTTTTTTTTTCCCTCTCATCTTTTCTTGCCGAAGAGGGTACCAGTCGGTTACAAAACCCCGCGCCGATCTCCGTCGCCTCCTTCGCGGCTCAGTGATCTCCCCTCCCTGCGTACGGACTGGTGAGTGATCTGATCCCGTCTGCTATTTCCGTTTTCGCCGTTAGTTATCTCCGATAGATCGCGCACTTGGATAGTCTCATCTGGTTTCGACGATTTTCCGATCAATTCCGTACCCTCCGCAGCCGGTCGGGAGAACGAAATAAGGAGGATGATTAGAGGGGAGGAATTAGATTTCCAGATTTTTGCAATTCTATTGAGTTTCTTCATGTGTGGAGGTTGATTGAATCGTGGCCGGTTCATTGTTAATGATGTTACTTAATGTAGATATGACTGTGTTTATTTTTCCAATTCCAATCTCAGACTGTTATTAGCAAGCTGATGTGATGTTCGCGAAGGTTTTATGTGCTTATTGTATCCTATAAAGCTGGATGGTTTTCTGTGATGTGATTTCCAGATTTTTGCAATTCGATGAGTTTCGTCATGTGTGGAGGTTGATTGAATCGTGGCTGGTTCATTGTTAATGGTGTTACTTAATGTAGATATGTTTGTAGATATGTCTGTGTTTCTTTTTCCAATTCCAATCTCAAACTGTTATAAGCAAGCTGACGTGATGTTCGCAAAGGTTTTATGTGCTTGTTGTATTCTATAAAGCTGTTGGTTGAACATTGATGCTTGAGTTATCTTTGGATAAGACTGGGTGATTTTAAATTTTCCTTATGAAGTTTATTAGTTGTCGATCGCGCAGATATGGTATTGTGCCAATTGTTCTTGGAGATTTGATGGTCATGTCTTAGGTTGTCATGATGTGGGAGGGACATAATTTGTTTGCCGGACATAGCCTGTTATTTTCATATGACTGCACATTGGTTGTGAAGGTGATGGCTCTTAAAGGCTTCGGGTCTTTTTCTTGTTACACTATTTTTTTTTCCCCTTTTTTGTCGAGTCCTTCATCCTTCAGGCTGCTTATTTAATTATATCTGAGAAATTGGTTCTCCCAATGGGTTTGTAAATAGCAGCTAATTTGCAAGTGTAATTAGATTTGTTCCTTTTAGCTAGGATATATTTGTGCACAGCAACCATATTTGGGGTATAGATTCGTCCAAAAAAACCCTCAAACAATGGAGCGTAAGGCGGTCATGGTCGCTCCCGAGGAGCTACGCAATTAGTCGGGGTAGACTCTCTCTTTCGTTTCGTTTCATTTGTAGATGTTGTTTTATTAGGTAGAATTTATGTGATCAATTACTCTATCGTCTCAATCTCCATCCGTATCTCTTCGTTGTCAAGGAGTCCACGCAAGGGTCAATTGAAGATGGAAGGAAGCACGGGCAGCTCTCTTTCATTGAGAAAGCATCATCCCATAGCTTTTATCCTTTTTTCGTGAGTGCGTTGGATTGATTTTGATATATTGATTTTTTGTTTTTTGTTTTTTTTTTTGTGTGTGTTAAGTGGCTGTTTGTTCTTAAATATAGGGAGGATTTTAGGAAGCGTCGAATGGAGGAGTTCGAATTTACAGTGAGTTTCGAACTCTAATTTTTCTTAGCTTTATTAGCTCTCAATCACCGAATTGAGTCGATCTAATTAAGTGTCAATTCTTGATGGCATGCTGCTAAAAAAAGATGCTACAAAGGAGTGGGATTCCCTACTTGAAGATGTAAGATACTGCTTGTCAAAAGCTATAAAGCCCAAGAAGAAAAACCAATTTCATTGAATACAATCAATATTGATTCAGCCTTACTGTTTATGCAGGAGAAGATGACGTATGAAAAGAAAGCCATGGAGAAAGTTGCAGCCTTAGAGAAAGGTATGGAGATATATAACAAGCTAGGATGATCCCGCTGCAATAGCAGCTTGAGTAGCAAGAATTTTTGGTACATTTTTAGGTAACTTCCTCGGTTTATTTTTTCATGATTATTTATCTTACTAGGATTTATGCAGCCTGCATGAAATAACTTAAAAGGTTTAGATAATGGTTGTCACACCAATGGAATCGGAATGCTTTCGCAAACTTTCTGGAGGTTGCGATTAGTGTTTCTCTATGAGAATGCTATGCCCTTTTATTTATTTATTTTTTCCTTCTTTTTTCAAGTCAACTAAAATTGGGCCGAAAAGGTGCGGTTTTGTGGCCGAAGAAGTGGGCGTCGTTATGCCCCAAAAAAAAAAAAAAAAAAAAAAGTGGGTGTCGTTGTGGGACGGGCAAGCCGTCATTTTTCATGCGAATTGCACCCGACATTAATGGACTGGCCTTGTAAATGGATTTGCAGATGAAGGTTTCAAATTTGCCTTTGAAATGGAGGAGTCGTGAATGGCCGCGAAGAACAAAGTCGGTCTTATGGGCCTACTAGTTATGTGAGGCCCAGTCAAAATTTCAATTGGTCCATTTCTGGGCTGGTTTTGGGCTGATTCTGGGGCAAATAGAATCGAGTCGGGTTCTCAATTCCAAAAAAGTATTGATCGGGTTCGGGTAGGTCTGTTCATTTTCCAATTCATGGATCCGAACCTATGCGGGAGAACCGAAGTCGATTATGGGAAAGTGGTTTTAAAACCATAGTTTCTCTTTGAAATAATGACACAATTAGTTCATCAATTTTGGTCATCCTTCAACTTTTAATTCGCTTAATGTGATCCTCGAACTAATCCTAAAATATTCAATCTAGTCCTTGATCCCTCAATTTTTTGCGACGAGTCAAAATTTTTCAAAGTTACACACTATCGCCCAAATCTAAAAATATTTTTTGAATTTCAATCCATTTTCTAGATTGAGGCCATCTTTCTAGATTCTCATTAGACTTGTATCGAGTTGATGTTTCTTTTATTTTGATTTGCTAATTTGTAGATTTGACAAAATTTAATCAAGAAAACAAGAAACACAAAAATTAAAAAAATCCCATCTGTCTAAAAATCAGAAACAAGATTTAGATTGATATAGGCACAAAAATCTATAGTTCAATTAATATTGTTATTATATATTCTTATAAAAAGCTCATCTTAGAATAAGAGGTATATGGATTTGATATAACTCTATCTGTTGTTATATTTTGGAACTATAGTAATATTTATAAAAATCAAAAAGGTAAAAAACTGTTGATTTAGTATATGAATTGAAATGAAAAAATATTCTAAAATTTGGGAGATAGTGTAATTATAAAAATTTGTGAATAGTACTGAACAACTTATTTGACTCCATGATGAAAATTATTAATGACAGTACTAAAGCGATGATAAGTCAAATGTGTTTGGCTTAGAAAAAGCAAAATACTAACTGTTTCGCTAAGGAACATGTTATCACTACTCTAAAAGCACTTGTTAAGTGACTAAATCAGAAAATACTATCGATTCCATTACCTTAGCTGTATTGATGTGTTGTATATTAGTTTATCGAAAATCAAAATTTTTTTATACTGTTTGTATAACCAATGTAGATGCTTGTTAAAAGGAGTTGTTTGATTAGATAAGCAAAATGGAAGATTGGATTCGAAAAAGGATAATAAGAGATATAAACGGTCATGAACTTTAGATATGTTGGTTGGGTCCAAAATCAAGAATTAAAACAAGGGCACGAATTAGCTCTTGCAATTTCGTAAAAAGCTATGGTGCAAGACGACGCAACTCCATGTTGTGAGATGCTCCTAAATTAGCAAAATTTAAATTTAAAGCCCCCAAATTTCGACATCCCCTCAATTAATAGGAGGTAAAATTGTCCAAAAGTTATAAATCTATTGTACAATGGTCAATTGAGTGCTAAACTTTTTAATTTGGTTAATTTATTCTTAAACCTTTTAATAAATTTTCAATATAACCCTTTTGGCCAAAATTAGTTGGAAATTGTCAACGTGAAGATATTGACATTAATAATTTTTGCATTTTAAAAATGTTTATATATTTTTCTTTTCTTTTCTTTTCTTTTTTTTTCATTATGGGCTCAGGGGAGGACCTGCATACCCTTGTCGTTCACTAAGTGCACACCCTTGTCGTTCACTAAGCAAGGGCTGAGAAGTGCTTGCCAATCGCAGGCAAGGGTCATAGCCCATGGCCAGTGGCCAACATGGGTTGTTGGCCATTGTAGAGGTCCCAAAGACCGCCGTCAGCCATTGTGGAGGTCCCAATGATTGCCGTTAGCCATCCTAGAAAGATGAATAATGGAAAAAAAGAAAAAAAATATTAAAAAATCTAGAAAATTTAAATAAATTGTAAAGGTATTCACGTCATTGATTTTCAATCAATTTTGACGGAAATGACTTTATTGGAAAATCATCAAAAGTTTATGACTAAATTAACCAAATCAGAAAGTTTATGACCAAATTAGTCGTCGTACAAAAGATTTAGAGTTTTTTGGACAATTATTTCATTAATAGAAAGTGACTAAAACAAAACCTATCGGATCCCTTAAATTCTATGGCATCTCTCGCAGGTAAAATGTACCTCCACCATCCTAAGATACATGGGTTCAACAAACAACACCGCCACCAAAACAAAGAATTGTGCTTTTGACCTGATTTTTTTTTTTTTTTTTTTTTTTTGGGTCGGTAATGTTTTTGCTTAGTGATATCCATGAATCATCATCAGTTACGCAAGCCATGGTTCATGAATGAACTTTTATGTTTTTTTAATCTCTTGAAGGAACACGAAGGGGTCTTTTATGTATTTTGTAACACTTGCCCGCCTCAATTTAATGGAACGAGTGTATCAAAAGTCTTAAAACTTATAATAAAAGAACAAGATTTAGGTGATCCAAATATAATGATTTGATAACAGCAGTTTGAAATTCTATCTTCATTTAATTTTTGATCCATTTATCTTTATCCAGCTTCAACAGTTAATATTTAAAAAGATACGGTTAGACCGTAGATTATTCAGTTATATGGAATTGCTGTTGTTCAAAACAGGTTTCATAAGCCAGAGAAAGCGTGGGGAAAGAAAACGAAGAAAATTTCATTTTGTTAATCTTTGTCTTTGTTCCAATATTATTTTAGTTTAGCTAGTGAATGATTTTCATTCAATTAATGTGAATTTCCAATACATGGGTATTTTAATTTGACGAACGCTTACAATGACTTGATTTTCACATTTTTGGACCAAGAAATGATGGACCTCTCATGTCGTTGGCCTAGCAGTAGAGGCGTCACATGTTTTCCAAGAAATCATGAATTTAATGTCGTAGATGGTGTGAAATAATAAAGAAGGTGTGGGCCAAAGCCGGAGGGGATCATTAACCTCATTTGCCCCTCTCCACCATTTTTCCTAAAAAAAATAAAAACAAAAATAAAAATAAAGAACCATTATAGGTCGGCACAGATAACCGCCTATATCAGGTTGCACGAAGTTAGAAATCTAATAGATTCATTATAATTAGTTCTTTTCCATCATTAAAATTCTGAAACTTAATGAGCCCTACGTGCGAAGCATTGTAGCCACAAGAGTGAGCCCGCGACTTTACAGCGAGTGGGCTACATTCCTCCTGTTCTGGTCGCTCCTCTTTCCAATCTTTAAGCAGTTGAGAGCACTGCGATTGGCCAAGAGATGATGAAGCATGGCTGTAAATGCCGAAGCTTCGCTTACCGATCTCAAGACCAAAAGCTCGTGCGCCCTGATCACGTCCATGGCATGGAAGAGATTGGCTCGTGCCTCGTTTTGTGCATCAAAGTACTCTTGCCAAAAAAAGATTTACAGCGAAGAATGTAATACTCAATGTCGAGTCTTGGTTGAATTAGTTCTGAATCCACGTATTCCGTGACAAAGTTGTTGAATGTCTGGTGGAGGAGAGCAGCCGGCTCCATTGAAACAGAAGTATGGAGAAGAGAAGGGTGAAGAAGAGAGATGTGTGATGCTGTATATATTCACGAAATGAACCAGCAGCAATGTCGTGTCGGAAGGTGGCCAATGTCGGGGACATTTTCAGAAATACCAAATTCGTGCATCTTTCTTTCTCTTTCTTCTAACTGCTCTCTTTGCCCACCCATCCACTCAAACTCCCAAATGGGGGAAGTTGCACTTAATGGGTCGGAGAGAAGGGGAGGACATGGGAGGGTGGGGTGTCCTGTTCTCGCTCTCTGTGCCCAAAGAGAAGCAGTGAAAGCCTGATGGGGGCACAGGCCGGGTGTTATAAACTCGAATGGGCATTCAATTGGAATCCAACTACCTCCGGTTCGATATCTTTATAAAATTCCTAATCGGCAATAATTTCTTTTATCACGTGTATCGATTTATTTATTTATTTATTTTGAGTGGACATGCGATGGTTGCATCAATATTTTGAAACACGAGATTTAAAGTCCATTTTTTTTACCTATTTTCATAAATTGCATATTACAACCATAAGAGTTAGGATTTTCTCTATTTGAAGAGTTTTTTTGAGTTACCGACTCTTATTTGAGTTAGTCATTCTCCTTTCACATACTAGAGAATGATGACCCAAAATTGACCTAAGAAAGCAATTTGGAGTAAGCTTCGAATGCCTTCTGACGCTTGGACTTTGTTGGGGATGTCTACTTAATCAAATAAAAAAAGCATAATTAAAGCGACGGACCCTTTTCGAAAAATAAGTAAAATATTGGAAGCAGGAAAATAATAAATTAATCTTTCATGTTACTCACATTTCTAAGAATTTTCTCTCATCGCATACTTGTCTTGACAAAAAAGAAAAGAAAAAGAAACTGTGCTTTTTACCATAAATACCTTGCTACTAACAATCTCAAGCCTATGTAGTTTCATTTGTGCATCTAATCCATGGATCAAACCCGAAAGACCAAAGAAAGGACAAATTTATCATGTCTAATCGTCGAAAGTAACTCGAAAAATCGTATTGAAGAAATCTCTTACTTTCTCATGCTCCACTTTATTTCACAAAAAGCGATTCATTTGAAAAACATATTCCATAAATTGATCATTTATGTCACTTTGAAATAATTAATAAATGACAAAAAAATTTCCATTAATGACAATAATTTATGTCTAAATATTTTTATGGATGATGAATATAGCATTCATTTATTATGTATGAGATACATGCAATCACTTCTAGGAAAATATTTTTTAAATCATTCATTCTCGCAAAATAAACAGAGCGTTAATCTCATATGCAATTGATCTATTTCAACTGTTTCAATTTAAATTGATTGGGGTTAGGTCATTTTGCTTCGATCAATCATACCATTAATGTACATGCATTACCGCGTGAGCATGGGATTGTCTGTCTATTGGCAATTTCTTATTACAAAGTATGACCAGACCGTGAAATTGTTATAAGACTACGATACTCCGCTTGTTTAGATATCAAATTATAACGTGTAATACCCACCCATGCATGGTTGCGCTGGTTGAGGCATACCCCCTAATTTGGCCACCAGGTCAAGGGTTCGACTCCCTGAGTTGTTCGCGACTCTCATAGAAGTTCCTTGATTTAAGCAAGGGGCCTCGGCAGTGGGTTGCCGGGCCATCTCCCCGAGGTATAGTCAATGCTATGCTCCCATAAGGTGAGCTAGGCCGGATCCTCGCAGTATATAAAAAAAAAAAAAATTATAACGTGTAGCTTTGTTTAATACGTTACTCTTTCCAAATTAGTGCGCTTTGGCACGTGTAGCGTTCATCTTCTATGTTGGGGGAAAAATTTGTTTTGTTTAATGCAGATATAGAGGTTCTATCAAACATATTTAGATGATCATTTAGTTTAGGGTTAGGATTCATGTATCATTAAGGTTTTTGACTTTCGTATTCTAATTTTAGATAAGCGTATTATTATTTTTTTTATACGAGCATCCAAAATATTAAATGTTTAAGTTTCGGTTGGATTCTTTTTTTCTTTCTTAGTCACCCAAATTTCAATCTGTTATTGCTCTTTTGCTTCCTTTTTTTTTTCCCCTATTGGTTAGTTAGTGTTGCGCCGGAATTCAACTCCACGACGAATTATCTTTTGCCCAAAGTCGTGCTGCGGTTTTTTTAGAGAGGACAGATTCCGTGACGATTTTGGATAGAAATATCACAAATAGATGAGAATCGATAACACTACTTTCAAATGGAACTGAACGCACACAAATTATTAACGCAGATCTAGAAACTATAGCTAAAAAAATTTAATCAACGATGCAAGTTTGGAAACTATAACTATAGTGCGGGAATTTTTTTGTCAAACAGTGCAGGAATTGAAAAATAACATGTTTATTTGTGCACGGATGATTCTACGGTACACCAACATTAGTATTTATAGTGTTTACAACATAATTGTCTATAAGCAGTTTTTCACTAGTTTTGGCCATGCCTTCATATCTCTGAAGAAAAATTTATAATGGCACTTATCCATAAGAAACTCAAATATTCGAAAATATTGCTATTAGGTAGTGACATGTTAATGTTGATGACTTCATCCAAGATAATTAATAGTTGTTGTCAATAACTTCATTTGTCATTGGTATTCTTTGAATTGTTGACATTTATCTAAAAGAACTTAAATATCTGAAAATATTGCCACTCATCAAGTTGTTTTTTTTTTTTTATTTTTATTTTTATTTTTTTTATTTTATAATTTTTTATAATCTTTTTATTTTTTATGATGCTGGTTGAAAGGTTCATGATAATCGTCCTCACCTTTACAGTGGGCTTCTAGTTGCTGAGTTCCGACTTTTGATTTTTCTTCTTATCAATTTTGTTTCTGTTTTGTATTGGTTAGCTGAGATTTGATTTATGTAACGTGGTTAGTAACTAATTTGTTAGCCAAAAGGGTCGATAAGTCACATTTTTAAAACGAGAAGAATTGCGGTAGACAATAGCGCATAAAATTACATTTTTATTTTTTTGGACTGAAAAAGTAATTCAGTGTTTTTTTTAATAAATATATATGTAATAATCTCACAATATCGTCGTTTTTATAATTATTATTCCGTAAATCTCATACCATAGGTGCAATCTAATATACTTTTTTTTTGTTAGAAGTACTGTATATACTGAATCACCATAATTTTTATGTAAATTCCAATTAAATTCCACCATTTAAAACAGCTTCAACTTCCCCTGCCCCCAACTTAACACCACCGCCGGCAACCGACCATCTGCAGCACACTCCGCCACCATCAACAACCGTTGTCTGCCCCCACAGCCACCAACACCCTGCTGACGTCACCTTCGCCGCCGCCGAGCTTCCACACCACCGTCGGCAACCATCTAATCTCGAACTCGACCTCCACTGCCACCATCAAGCTCCACAATAATTTAGTCCAAATCGCAGCACATGTATCATTTCCCACAAAAGTTGATCTCCATTGCCCACATTGATTTAAGATGTTTTCCAAGACGATGCGAAGATCAAGCCCCCAAAATCCGACTCTGAATTTCTTTCTAGATTAGTCATGCTTTTTCTTTCCTCGGATTTGAGTTGGAATGGATTTTTGGAAGGTCGTTGATATCATGCGTGACCTTGAGCTCATACATTGATGACAACAACAGAGAAATGAGATGTAGATTGCAGTGACCCAAGCGGTGGGCGGCTGCGGTGATGGCGTGGCGGTGGCCGGTCCATTATTAGTAACAAAGTTCTTTCCAAACACAACTTCCAGCCATCGGAATCCTACTTCTTATGTAATCCGATCCCACGAGTGACCAAACGAGGCCATGAAGTCACACGGATGATATATTTTCTTTTTACCCTTCATAGGACGTCGAGGATGATGTACGTTCTTGACAAGAGGTACTTAATTAAATGAAGAATATGATGTTATAATGAAATTTGGTACAATTTTGATAAAAGTGTTGGATAAATCATAAATCCATTGCATTAATGGTATTTTAATTATAAACCTTTTAATTATGCCGATTTGAGGGTATTGGAGATGTTGTTCGTGTCTCTCCTGGATGAAGGTTCTGCCTTTTTTTAATACGTATTTTTCATTATTTTTATTTTTATTTTTATTTTTATTTTTATTTTTTCTTTTTTTTTTTTTTTTAAAGATGAATTGAAAATATCTGGTCACGGCTTTTTGTAGGTGCAAAAATCGACTGAACGAGACGTCCGGCAGAAAAGTTATACCCGTAAAATTTTCACCAAATTTACATAAAAATCACATTAATATAATTTTTCAAAAATTTTCCCAATTTGATGCGGGTCATCATTTTATAATCTTCAGCTTTATCAAAGGCTTTTTTTACATATATAAACGTCTCTCCTGCATAAACAGTAGTAGGCTAAATCAATATTGTATTTAGAGTAGTCGTTTTTTCCTTTCTTATTGAGCTATGCATTTCTGTTCGGTTGATTAGCATCGTAGGAACAACAACCTAATTACTTTATGTTTAAATATATTATTATAAATGCACACACTAGTTCTTGTGGACTCATTACACACAAGTACAGCATCATGAGAGACAAAGTAGGAGTTATGGTCGCTACTGCTCACAACCGAGGGTACAGATTTAGCCTGCGGTTGTGAGCAATGCAGTCTAGCGCGCTAGCTTCGTAGTGGGTCTTTCACTCATCCCTACTCACCCCAAGCGTGCGGGTGGATACTATACCAGCCTATTCGGCGGTAGCCAGAGTGTACAAGCACACCCTGACATGGAGTCTACCTTCCCCATCGTAGGGCCCCTAATTCCCTGTCTATCTTTATCTTCCCGACAAAGAGGGAATACAGAGGACAGCACGGGGTCTACCACCCTAGGGCGGTTCTTCCACATGTTTCCTCCTTGAGCCTTTTAAATACTTACCCAGGTCCATACCTACTGTTTACTGAGCACCTAAAATTCTAACCAAGTTGTAACCACAAAAAAGTCGCAATAAATTAATCAATTCCTGTCGAGGCGACCACACTCGCACCTATTTCAATGGAGCTTCGGATCATACTTTTATGACGCTGGTTACAGATTGCAATATTGCTCCAACGAACGTAAAGATCCCGTGCGTTGTTTCTTGACATGCCTATGGCAGAAAGCTTTCATCCTCTCAAGGCCGGCGAAGGTTATGCGCAGCCAGTTCTTGATTCCCAAAGCCATCCCAACGTAGAACATTGCCCTTCAGACTTCTAATCTGGTAAAACATGACAGACTTTCGATGTCCGCCCATCTCACGATCGTGAAACACGTTTCATTTCGTCGAGTACGAGAAGCAGACTTCACCAGGTAGGACGAGAACGGACTCTTCTCTAGCCAGCTTGACGCAGAAATCCAAGTCGTCCTCTATGTCCTCCAGGTAGGACGAGAACGGACTCTTCTCTAGCCAGCTTGACGCAGAAATCCAAGTCGTCCTCTATGTCCTCCAACAGTGATGAATTCAACTTGACCTGTCATTTGTTTTGCATCTTTCAGCTCCTCAAAATGGCAAAAGATGAATCGCTTGAATAACACCGTGCGTGCCACAACTAGATGAATGAAGTGCGTGTGTGCTCGTACCATTTTTTTTTTTTCACACATGTGACAATGATAACGTGTGGTCAATCCAATTCGCCTTGTAATTTCATGCGTCGGCCACCATAAAATTCTATCACTACATGGGTAATAAATAATAATAGATAATACTAAAATTTCGTTTATTTCTCCATAAATAAATAAAAATTAAAATATTTTATCTAAAAATAGTCGCTTGCATCGCCAAAAATAATTAGTCAATGAATTTTTTTATTATCAATAAATACTTTGTGTTTAAATATTTTTAGGAACAATAGATATATTTGTCGTAGTCAATGAAATTATTTTATTATCAATAAATAATTTATATTTAAATATTTTTGGGAACAATAGATATATTTATCATTTATTCATATTTATGAGAGATACCAATCATTTTTAATTTTTTTCAAATTATGTATTTTTTTTTTACGAAACAAATGAAGTCTTAGAATCAAGATCTCGTGGCATAGGCAAGTACTACACAAGTAAGCCTTTCGAAGTTGGAACAGATTTTTGCATGTGCATTGGTGCTTTGCGGATAATAAAATCGTCACCCTTCCATGTTGGAAGGGTGGTCACTGGGGTTCACTCAGAGATTGACGAGAGCCTACTGGGCCTCACTTGTGTCCATAGTGGGAAAAAAAAGAAAGAGAGAAGAAACAAAAGATTTAAAACTTTAAAAATGCAAAAAATATTAATGTCATTGTTTCCCGTGCGGCGCAGGACAACCGACATTCATGTTAGCGACCTTTAACCAATTTTGGTTAGAAAAGGTTATATCCAAAAATAATTAAAAAAATTTACGACTTAATTGGCATCATATAATTGGTTTATGGTTTTTGGTTAATTTTACCTCTAGTTGATTAAGGGGACGTTGAAATTTGGGGGCTTTAAATTTTTCTTTTGCTAATTTAGGAGCACCCGTCACACGGAGTTGGGTCGTCTTGCGTCATAGCTTTTTACGAAATTGCAAGAGCTAGTTGCATCTGCAGAGCAACAAGTTCGGGCCCTTCTTTTAATTCTTGATTTTGGACCCAACCACAGTATCTAAATTTCATGATTGTTTATATCTTTTATTATCCTTTTTCTGGATCCAACTTCCATTTTGCTTATTCAATCAAACGCCTTCGCACGAATTTTCATAAACAGTCCTTTTAACGAGTATTTACATTGGTCATACATGCTGTATAAAAACGTTTTGATTTTTGAAAAACTAATATACACTTCATCAATGCAGCTGATATAATGAAATCCGTGGTATTTCCAAATTTAGTAACTCAACAAGTTCCTTTAGAGTTGTCGTTGACATGTTTGTTAGTAAAATGGTTAGTATTTTGCTTTTTTTAAGCAAAAAACATTTGACTCACTATCGCTTTAATACTATCATTAATATTTTTTTCTCCAGTATTCAATTTTTTCTTTTATGATATACTGAAGTTTCATGAATAAGGGTTATTCGGACCTCTCGTTCGAGTGTGATATTTCCTTTGGTACTTCGAACCAAGTAATACTAGAGATAAGACAATCAAATTAAAGTATTGAAAAAAATCAATCGCATGTCTTTGGAAAATCTATTTTCTATATCATTATTAATGCCTCTGGTATTACTATATTTAATTTACTCCTTTCTTTTCTATTCTTGTTGACGAGACACAACCGAACACGATTCGATCGTTAAATGCATTTAGTGGCCATGCGGTTTTGGTGTGCACGATTCTATTGGGTTGTTTCCGACTTTGGAAATGGCAACCCCCCTTGGAAAGTTGGTTACTGTGGGATTCGGAATCCGTCCATCACCGTTTTTACTTGAGGTCTAATTAGCTCATCGGTTCTCTTAAAATAAATCAATTATAAAGTTAAATGAATAAATCTTTAGACGTTTAGAACAAATTTTCATCCTTTTTTTTTTTCCTTTTGAAAGAAAAAAGAAACGACACAAGAAAATTCTAAACTTTGAACTTACCTGCAATGTTATTCTTAGACTTTTACTTTGTTTAATGTGGGCCAGAAATATTCTCAAATGTTCAATTTAATCCCTAAACTTTGAATTTGGTTGCCTAACTTTCCATCACAAAGTCAAATTAAGTCATTCGGTATTTACTATCGCATAGATTTTTGAATATTCTATTTTTCATTTCAATTCATGTCCTAAATCAATAGTTATACCGTTTATATATATAAATATTACTATAGTTCCATTTAAGTGTATGTTAATTTTTAATCTCTAAAATGGTAAAAATATAATCTTCGTCAGAGTTCTATTGGATTCATATTCCTTTTATTCTAAAATAAGCTTTCATAAGAATATCTAATAACAATATTTATTGGAGTATAAATTTATTGTACCTATATTAATCTAAATCTTGTTCCTGATTTTTAGATAGATAAGATTTTTTTCTTTTTCTTTTTTTTTGTGTTTTGCATTTTCTTGATTAAATTTTGTCAAATCTATGAATTAGTAAAATTAAAATAACAGGAATATCAACTCGATATAAGTCTAATGAGAATCTCGAAAGATAGCAATACTCTTTGTCGATCTAGAAAATGGATTGAAATTTGAGACTATTGTAAAATTTGGGCGATAGTCTGTAAATATAAAAACTTTTGATTTTCTAACGAAAAGTTTATTCTCATGTGTACGTCCGAACCCAAAAAAAAAAAAAAGAACCTATCCGAACCCGATCCACAAGTTTTTATTTATTTATTTTAAGAATTGGTATTTTGACCGGGCCTCGCAAAGCTAGTGGGGAGCTCATCCAAGTAAGGGACTAATCGTGCAGGCCCATAAGCACCGAGACCTTGTTCTTCGCGACTCCTCCTTTTCTTTCATTTCAAAAGCAAATCTGAAACCTTCTTCTGCGACTCCATTTATTGGGCCAGTCCATTGATGGATTGCCCATCCCATAACAGCACCCACTTCTTCAGCCGAACCCCAAAAAGAGAAAAAGAAAAGGGGCACAGCATTCACCTATCAAAACACTAATCGCTATCTCCAGAAAAGTACCCCGCGATCAATATAGCTCTCGTACGGCACTCAATTAAGTACCTTAACTTTTAGCTATTCAAACAATCACTTGAGTCGAGCAATACTTGAAAACATGAAAATCCATTATTATGCGATCGAAAACAGAGCACTCAATGAGAAATATTTCCTTTTCTTTTTTACTTTTTTTTTTTTTTGGTCGGTAACCTTTTCATTTTTTTTCAGGCGTATAACAAATATGCCCCACATTCCCGCAAAAAAAAGGGCAAAAAATTCCGCAGGAATTATGGGTTGCAAGGGGGAGTCGTGGACAAAGAGGGATTGTGAAGCATCTCTTTTGGGGATGTTAATGATGTCGTCCTCGCGTACCCAAGTGGGCCTAACTACATGCCGAATCCCCCATTTTCGAATGCTGTTTTTCGCGCGCGATTCTCTGAAACTTCCCCGACATTTCGTCCATAGAGTCGCCCTTGAATTGAGAAATCCAAGTGTTGATGACGACGATCCGTCGAAGTAACAACGAGTCTGAAGAAAACGTGAAGAGGTTCGAGACTCGAAGGATAACAAAAGAGAAGAAGGCTAAACTAAAGTTTCATGCTGAGCAACGGCTGTCCTTTTTCTCTGCGGCGCCGCGCACGGTCGGCCCTCTCCATGTCACGCTTGTTCGGGAGCACGAACAGTGCACCGAAGCAAACCCCAAATGACAAAAAGAAAAGGCGGCGGTGCACAGCACTCAGATGTTGCTAAAACTTACGAGTGATAATCCATATTGAAACATTCATATTCATATTGATTTTTATATTGTCCCGTGTTTTTATATGATTATCACGACATGGTCAATAATTTTCCTAAAATTAAAATAAGGAAAAATGTGTCGATTTGAGTCATGAAATTTAGTAACAAATTTTTATATGATTATCACGACATGGTCAATAATTTTCCTAAAATTAAAATAAGGAAAAATGTGTTGATTTGAGTCATGAAATTTAGTGGGAATAAATTTTATGTAAGATATGACAACACGGCACGTAATTATTGAGAGAAGCTTGAATTTAACACGCTACAATATGGCTTAAGTGAAAAAGAACTCGAGTCAATTCAACACCTTTTCTTCAATTTTTAGCAAGGTACGAAAATTTACTTTGATAACCAAACAAATAGATTGGAAGCTCCAATTTTTGGTTTAAGCAAGAAGAACTGGGCCTCAATTTTCTTTTCCTTTTTTGGCAAATTAACTAAGTAGGTTGTCTTGGATGCTTAATTTTGGAGGATCAGGGTCTGCCTGATTTTCTAGTTTGCGCTGTTGCGGAAGTTCTCCGTTTTTCTGCTTATCAAGAAACTAGCTTTTTAAATTTCTGCCAGTGGACAGCCCACTTTGATTCCAGCTCCAGTTTTTGTCGATGATGTTGTTTTGGTGCAATTTCTTCGTAGTTTTTGGTGCTTTTGACAAGCCGTCAAAACCAAAGGATAGGGAAATTAGTTGGTATCTTAGCAAGAGAGCGATGCGGAAGCAGAAGGTATGATAGGAACGAATTTTCATACTTATGAGAGGTTCGTTGGTATATTAGATTAAATTCTTTTGGGTGCGTAAGAAGGGTGTCAGACTTGATTTGTGATGTCGGAGCTTCCGAGGAAGTTCAATGTAGAACTTATAAAACTCAGGAAGGGCGTTAATTTCCAAAGAGGACCCTGAAAAGAGAACCGATCGCTCGTTTACTGTCCATGATGCGCAATAGATTGGTGCCATCTTTTGCACTCGCAAGTTTCTTAGCCAAGTTGTGCCGCAAAAAACATTGTTATGAATGTGAATGAAAAGCTAAATTGATGGTTTTGCCAGGGAAATTTTTTTCTGATTGACCTGATCATTTTCTTGGAGCGATGGCAGCTTATCAGTTTGGGTTTCTGCATAGTTAAGACGGTGAAGGTTTTCAAAGCCCTTGTTTTCTTTGCCATACCTGCTTCCGGGAAGATTAGAATGTGTGTATGGGTCTCGAGTTGGTACATCAACTAAGCTAAACTCAGCATATGGGTCTGTATTATTCCTGTCAACAGAATCATTCTCCAGTTTGTGCGAAATTTGTGATGCAGAAACTCAAAGTGTCTATTTTGTGTACTGTTCTCTCATACCGAAGGAAACTCAGAGTGTTGCTTTAACAATTTTCTAAGACGGCTTCCGGGGTTAGCTTGGACCAAAATTTTGTGATTTCCAAGTTACGTTGCCATGGCTTTAGAACCCATTTACTGTTTAAAAGTGAGAACTTTAGCGAATTTAATTTTATCGTACAACAAATATACACGAGCTGGCGACTGTATGCTTATCTGCAATGTCCATGTCGTCCTTCGCGTGTATGACAAGCTATCAATCATTTAGTTCCTTCGTCTCTGCAGGTTTAGATGCCTCCTATTGCAGCTCAATTCTTGGTGATAAAACACAATGCTTTAGTTTCAACAAGGAGAACTGCTGTGACTCCAGATACCTCGCCCATCGCATCACCTCAACCTTTTCTCCCTAGTTTAGCTCCTTAACAATCGATGCGGTTCACATGTGCCACTGTGCCAAAATTATCAGGCACGACTGACTTGCTCAAATACCATACGAACAAAGGTTTGCCTAAGCAATGTCACTTATGTTATAATATGTAATATATTTTATTATTCTGAATATGATCCCAATATTGTATTCCCAATTGTATTCCGATTTATTGCCCAATTTATTACCCACGTGTATTACGTGATATTTGCCCGTTAATACATTACCATAATGGTCTTGATGGAAAATATCGGTAATGTAATAAACGGAATAAAAACGTCGGTCGTCTGTTCAAACCCTAATCACTATAGAAAACCACACCATCAGATTTGAGGGGTATTGACTAGTAGAACATGACGTACGATCTGTGTTCCCCATATTGCGCATCAATCGCGCTATGTGGATCTTTGAAGGTTTTGGGTCTTCTACTTTTGCAAATTTCATCAATGGCCGGAGGTATGTTGATCTTTACGTTTCCGCAATTCGATCCCGAATTCTGTATAAATTTATCTGTTATTGATAAATCGGGATCACCAGGTTTTAAGTTTATATTTAGTCTAACAGGTTGGTATCGAGCATGTTTATCTTTGCCTTGGTGAAACCTTTGGAATTTATTTATTTTTTCATTGAATTATGTATTGGGGTAAATTCAGTTTTTATTGCTTGGTACGGAATTTTAAAATTCCGGTCAAATTCGGGCGACCCACCACGTGATAATGAATCTGCATTATCACACCGCCATTAGGAAGAAAAACCCTTAAATTTTTCGGCATATTATTGATCGTCGGAGGTTAATCGAGCAGTGAAATTTTGGTGGTTAGGGTTTTTAGGGCAGATTGTTTTTGGCTTAATTCCGGTTCATACATTGGTCGTTTTTGCCGGATCTTGAATTTATTCGTGCGTCCCGATGTTCTCTTCAAAACCCATCAACCAATTTGGTCGGACATGGGCTGTGGGAGGAGACCCAGACGGCGGAACAATGCTGGTCGTGGCGGAAGAACGGCGGAAGAAAAGGCCAAAAAGAAGCCTCGGGCGTGTGCGTCGCACGCGTCCGAGGAGCTGCAGCGGGCGCGTGCGTCGCACGCGCTCGAAGGACTGTAGCGGGCGCGTGCGTGCGACGCACGCGCCCCACGGGCTGAAGCGGGCGCGTGCAGAAAAGCGCGCGTGCAACGCACGCACGCCTATGGTTTCTCGATTCTGCCCCTCCGCATTTCGGAAAATTGCGTTTCTGCCCTTGCCTGAATAAAATTCCGATTTTGCCCCCTGGGGCGTGGAAATTTACAATTTTGCCCTTTTTGGGTGTAAAATTCCTGTTTTACCCCTTATAAGTAAAATTCCAATTCTGGCCTTGCATGCAAAATTCCAATTTTACCCCTTTGCATGTGATTTTACTGTGCTACCCTAAGGTGCAATTTTATGAATATTTTTTCATAAAATTAAATGTCTAGTGATTTGTATATATTTAATTAATTAAGGATTAGCCACAGCATCTTTGATTATATTAAATTATATACATTAAGAGCCTTTGGATCACATATAGTCAAAGACAATAATTGTAATTATTCACATTAATATTATGAATTTTATCCCACGGAATTTTCAATATATTAATGTGATTAATTAGGATGAAATATTATTTTATCTTTCTTAATTTACCCACAGGGATTAAGGAGGGGAATCTAATTTGATAGTTTCATCATGAAGTAATTATGAATCAATTTAAATTAGAAACTTTGCCCACAGGTAGTTTTTGATGTTATGTGATTCATATTTTATAGCATGTTTTACATTGGTAAAATATGATTTAAGTTTATTAACCTCAAATATATTAATACATAAGTTTTCTTTGATTATGATGCAGTCTTACCACCTACGATTAGTTCTGGCATAATTGTTCCCGAGCTTAATGGAAATAACTTTAAAGAATGGAGAGATTAGTTCTTCTTCAATTGGGGTGCATGGATCTTGATTATGCTCTAAGGTCAGATGAACCACCTGAACCTACTGAGAATAGTACTCATGTTGAACATACTTGTTATGCTCAATGGGAGCGGTCCAACCGTCTCAGTGTGATGTACATAAAGACAAAACTCTCTGCTAGCATTCGTGGTTCGCCATTCGCATAACAATGTCAAGGAATTGCTGGAGGCTATTGATGCACAATTTGAGTCTTCAGAAGGCGCATGCCATGACCCTAATTATGAAGTTCTCATCATTGAAGCTTACCAGTGTAAGAGGTGTGCATGAGCACATCATGAAGATGAGGGACATTGCAGCTCCAAGAATCTTGAGGTTGGGATATCGAATCCTTTCTTGTATACTATATCCTAAATACTCTCCCACAAGAGTATGCCCCTTTCAAGATCTCTTACAACACACATAATACTAAATGGTCAATCAATGAACTCATAACCATGTGTGTTCAAGAGGAAGAGAGGCTGCTTATGGATAAAGGAGAAAGTGCTCATATGGCAACACAGGATAAGTATAAAAGTCAAGGCAAGCAAAAGGGAAAAGGTAAGATGACTCTACCTCCCCAAGCTGGCATTAAGAAGGAATCCAAGTGCTTCTTCTGTAAAAAGAAGGGGCACATGAAGAAGGACTGCGCCAAATTTAAGGCCTGGCTCAAAAAGAAAGGTAACCAACTTGCATGTGTTTGTTATGAAACTAATATGGTTGATGTGAGTCACAACACTTGGTGGATTGATTCTGGTTCTACAATCCACATTTCGAATTCCTTGCAAGGTTTTCAGAACCAGCGAAAACCAGTGGGAAATGAACAAGGCATCTATTCGGGAAACAAGATGCGCTCGTGTGTGGAAGCTATTGGGACATGCAGATTAGTTCTCAATAGTGGTTTTGTTTTAATTTTAGAAAAGACCTTTTATATTCCTAGTTTTTCTAGGAATTTAATTTCAGTTTCAAGACTTGTACCTTTGGGATACTCCTTTGAATTTTCAGATTCAATATTTAATTTATCGTATAAATCTGAAATTGTTGGGAGTGGTATTTTGTCTGACGGTCTCTTTCGAATTAATTTACAAGACAATGCCATTAATAATGCGATGCATGTTCATGACAATGCTGGTATAAAACAATGTGTTGTGAATGAGGATTCCTCTATGTTGTGGCACCGGAGGTTGGGACATATCTCCATGGATATAATTAAAAGACTAGTAAATGATGGAATACTTAATACTCTAGATTTTACTGATTATGACACTTGTGTGGACTGTATAAAGGGAAAACAGACCAACAAGTCAAAGAAATGTGCTAAGAGGAGTACAGAAATATTAGAAATCATACATACAGATATTTGTAATCCAGATATGGACTCAAATGGTCAGAGATACTTCATTTCTTTCATAGACGATTATTCGCGATTCATGTATCTCTACTTGCTTCGTAATAAGCACAAAGCACTAGATGCCTTTAAGGTATTTAAAACCGAAGTAGAGAAACAATGCGACAAGCAAATTAAGATCGTGAGGTCAGATAGAGGTGGAGAATACTATGGTAGATACACTGAAGATGGACAAGCACCTGGTCCATTTGCGAAGTTTCTTGAAGAGCATGGGATTATTGCCCAATACACTATGCCTGGTTCACCGAACTAAAATGGTGTCGCAGAAAGAAGAAACCGAACATTATTGGACATGGTGCGGAGTATGCTCAGCAACTCCAAACTTCCTAAGTTTTTGTGGACTGAGGCTCTTAAAACGGCTGTGTACATATTAAACCGAGTTCCAACCAAGGCTGTTCCAAGGACACCTTTTGAGTTATTCAAAGGTTGGAAACCGAGTTTGCGACATGTACGTGTTTGGGGATGCCCATCTGAAGTAAGAGTCTACAATCCACAGGAAAAGAAGTTAGATCCAAGGACTATAAGTGGGTATTTCGTTGGATATGTCGAAAAGTCCAAAGGATATAGATTTTATTGTCCATCTCACACCACTAGGTTTGTGGAATCAAGAAATGCTAAATTTCTTGAGAATGATCTGATTAGTGGGAGCGATCAATTCAGGGACTTTGTTCCTGAAGAAGATCATTCAGATACTCAACCTTCCACCTCAGATACTGGATTGGTTGTTGCTTACAACGCCCCTTCAGTTCAACCGGTCGTTGAGCAACCAATCATTGAAGATCCACAACCTGCTGATATTGATCCGATAGACCCAACTGTTCAACAATTATCGGATACTGTTGAGCTTCCAGTTGAACAACAAACTCCTCAGGAGGATGTTGATGCAACATTAAGAATGTCTACTAGAATAAAGAAATCATCAATCTCTGATGACTACATTGTGTATCTACAAGAATCTGATTATAATGTTGGAGCTGAAAGTGATCTCGAGACGTTTTCACGAACCATGAATTGTGATAAATCCAATTTATGATACAATGCCCTGAAGGAAGAGATGAATTATATGGCATCAAACGAAGTATGAGATTTAGTTGAGTTGCCTAATGGTGCGAAAGCCATTGGTTGTAAATGGATCTTCAAAACTAAGAAGGATACATTAGGCAATATTGAGAGATACAAAGCCAGACTCGTTGCCAAGGGATTTACTCAAAAGGAGGGAATCGATTACACGAAGACGTTTTCTCCTGTATCCAAGAAAGATTCTCTTCGTACTATTTGGCATTGGTTGCTCATTTTGATATGGAATTACATCAAATGGATGTGAAAACAGCATTTCTCAATGGAAAATTGGAAGAAGTGGTTTACATGAAACAACCAGAAGGATTCTTCTCTAGTGCTGGTGAGCATTTGGTATGCAAGCTTAAAGGTCTCTATATGGCTTGAAACAAGCATCCCGCCAATGGTACTTAAGATTCCATGAGGTCATCTCTTCATTCAGTTTTATAGAGAATGTCATGGATCAATGTATATACCAGAAGGTTAGTGGGAGCAAAATTTGTTTCCTTGTCCTATATGTAGATGACATTTTTCTTGCAACCAATGACAAGGGGTTGTTATATGAAGTGAAACAATTTCTCTCTAAGAGTTTTGATATAAAGGATATGGGTGAAGCGTCTTATGTCATTGGCATTAAGATCCATAGAGATAGACCTCGAGGTATATTAGGACCATCTCAAGAAACCTATATCAATAAGGTCTTAGAGAGGTTTCGGATGAAAGATTGTTCACCAAGTATAGCACCCACTGTGAAGGGTGATAGGTTTAATTTAAACCAATGCCCGAAGAACGATTTTGAAAGGGAACAAATGAAGAACATCCCATATGCTTCTACGTCGGAAGCTTGATGTATGCTCGGTTTGCACTCAACCCGACATAGCTTTTGCTGTGGGAATGTTGGGAAGATACCGAGTAATCCAGGTATGGACCACCGGAGAGCTGCAAAGAAGGTGATGAGGTACCTTCAAGGAACAAAGGGATACATGCTTTTGTATAGACGGACGGACAACTTGGAAGTAGTTGGTTACTCGGACTCAGACTTTGCTGGCTGCATTGATTCCCGTAAATCAACATCGGGATATGTTTTTATGTTTGCTAGCGGAGCTGTATCCTAGAGGAGTGCAAAACAGACCTTGGTTGCCACTTCCACTATGAAAGCAGAGTTCGTTTCCTGTTTTGAGGCTACCTCACATGGTGTGTGGTTGAAAAGTTTCATATCGGGGCTTAGAGTTATGGATTCCATTGCTAGGCCATTAAGAATATTTTGCGACAATTCAGCTGCAGTTTTTATGGCTAAGAACCACAAAAGTGGTAGTCGAAGCAAGCACATCGACATCAAGTATTTAGCCATCAAAGAACGTGTTAAAGAGAAGAAAGTGGTCATAGAACACATATGCACTGAATTGATGATAGCTGATTTTTTAACTAAAGGCATGCCACCAATGAGTTATAAGGATCATGTATCTAGAATGGGCATTAGTCCAATCATGAAAATTTTTTTCTTTATATAGAAGAATTTGTGAGACTTTTATTCATTTATAATGTTTTTCTCAATACAGTTGTATACATTCAGTTATTATGAGAAAAACAATTACGTTTGACCTGGTAAACATAAGGTTTATTCATTAAGTTATTTGATCACATATGGACTGATGAAATACATTGTGATACACGGAATATAATACTTGCTTTAAGAGGATTCATCGCCGTGATTCATGTGTTTTATTTCAGTATGAAGTTTATGTGGGTTTGGGTTAATAACTCATTTGATGGAATATTGGGATCAAGTGGGAGAATGTTATAATATGTAATATATTTTATTATTCTGAATATGATCCCAATATTGTATTTCCAATTGTATTCCGATTTATTGCCCAATTTATTACCCACGTGTATTATGTGATATTTGCCCGTTAATACATTACCATAATGGTCTTGATGGAAGATATCGGTAATGTAATAAACGGAATAAAAACGTCAGGTCGTCTAGTTCAAACCCTAATCACTATAGAAAACCACACCATCAGGTTTGAGGGGTATTAACTAGTAGAACAGGACGTACAGATCTGGTGTTCCCCATATTGCGGATCAATCGCGCTACGTGGATCTTTGAAGGTTTTGGGTCTTCTACTTTTGCAAATTTCATCAATGGCCGGAGGTATGTTGATCTTTACGTTTCCGCAATTCGATCCCAAATTCTGTATGAATTTATCTGTTATTGATAAATCGGGATCGACAGGTTTTAAGTTTATATTTAGTCTAACAACTTACACTTGGCCAAAAGTATTTTGGACGTGCTTAGGGCAAACTACTCTAAGTTTCCTGAGTATGACTATTGTGGAAAGCTTCCCAATAATCATGCCGTAGCGCACCCTTTTCTTTCAGTTGCCTTTGACCTGAACACTAAAGCTCCTCCTCACGTCGTTTCTTCTCGAATCATGTCCAGCAGTGGGTTTTCCATGGCCACAGACAGGGATTCCGCACGGTGATGCAAGATAACCGCACCCATGATCGCAAACCGGTGTGAACATGTGCCGTTACTTTTGGCATTGATTAAACCCTGTTCTTTCGGGAAAAGTGCCAAAAAAGTCCTAAACCTTTTGCCTTTGTGCCGAATTAGTCTTAAACATTTTTTTGGTGCCGATTCAGTCCTAAACCTTTTTACGTTGTGCAAATTCAGTCATTTCCGGCCAATTTTGGCCGTTTTTGCTGATTGAACGCCCGGCCGGCTGACATGGCCTGATCGGTCCGACGTGGACAACTTTTAATAATATTTTAATATTTTTGAATTTTTGAATTTTTGAATTTTTATTTTTATTTTTATTTTTTTGTCTTTTTCCTCAGCCTGGTCACCGAGGTCCGGCGACCGGCCAGAGCCGAAGGCCGGCCGGCGGGGCGAGCCGACCTCGCCGGCCACCTTGCGGGCGGGCCCTCGCCCATGGCCGGCAAGGGGAGCCTCGCCCATGGCCGAATGCGGCGAGGTGGCCGGTGAGGTCGGCCTCGCCCTCGTCGGCCTTCGGCTCGGCCGGTCGTCGGACCTGGTGACCGGCCGGAGGAAAAAGACAAAAAATAAAAATAAATAAAAATAAGGTTTAGGACTGAATTGGCACAACGTAAAAGGTTTAGGACCGAATCGGCACAAAAAAAAAAGGTTTATGACTAATTCGGCACAAAGGCAAAAGGTTTATGACTTTTTGGCACTTTTCCCCCGTTCTTTCTATCTACAAGAGCCCAAATTATCCAGCATTTTCTTGTGTCCTCACAGAATTCTGGTCAATTTAGGCTTATCCCTCTTGACTTTCTTGACTGGAGTAGAACTATCTTTCTGTGGAAGGCAGTGCGCATGGCCTAATATTCTATCGCTGTCAGTTTTGGTTCATTAGGACTTTGCAGCTTGAATTTTTCAGTGGCACAAAGCATCATGAGTTTAACAGTGACGGACTGTTGGGCTTCATTTGTGCCATATTTAGCTAAGGCGGTACGTTGTCCTCAGTTTGATGCCACGGTGGTCATTCTCATGGGGCAGTCCAGTAAAAACTCTGGGATGCTAGCTTTGAATGCAACTCATTCCAGCCATTGCCTCTCAGATGTTATAATGATCTTAGAGGCTTAAGGTGCTTATGGAGCTCTTCAAAGCATATGCTATGTTTCTCCTGTGAACCTCACCGCAGCCTCTTGCCTTATCATTGATATCAATGAGTTTGAGAGCCTCCTTGTGAAAAAATCTATCCTGTCAAAGGGGTGTTTGTGACCAAACTTGCCGAAACGCAATTTTAGATGCGGCCCAGAAACTATCCTTGAACGGCATGTCGAGTTCAGATGGGATTCCCATCTCACCCGAGCACTCAGATGCGTTGACAATTGTAAGGATATTGTCCTGCAATGGTTGACGAGTAAACCGGATCCCTCCTCCAGTAAACTGGATTCCTCCTCCACTGTCGGTGTATGAATGAATGCCTTATCGAGTAAACGGGTAATCGAAGTCATTATCAAAAATCGGTTCAACTTCCTAGGTTGTCCAGTAAGCATTGAAACTGCCACTGCCATAAATTGAAAGAGGGAAAAGGGCCCATTGTTCAATGAGTTAGTTGGAGCGTGAGGGATGAGGTAGACTTTGAGAGCTGAATAGGGAAAAAAAAGCGACACAAGGAAAATATTGGGAAACGGAGGTCGAACGATGGCCCGTGATCCCTCGCTCTCTCTCTCTCTTTCTCTACTGTGTAGTGGGTGGAGCACAGCTGGTCGAATAATAAAGGGCGTACTTCGACTGACAAATAGGATACATAGTGCCTGTAGCGTATGGAAGCATATTATGTCACTCTCTCGTTAAAGCACGCTCCTCTAGTTATTATGAGGGAGTTACGTAATGACCAAGGAGTTACTTAGTTGAGTATCATCCACATGGACTAATTTGGAGGGAGTAAATAGCCATCCTACAAACACGTCACATTCTTCTTTTTACTCACAAAGAGAAAGGAAAAATGAAAAAAAAAAAAGGAAAAGAAGAAAAAGTGCTTCAATAACTCCTCGACTCATCTCTCCCAAACGCTTTAGGTTCCCCTCTACCGTATGGTAGCTTTGATCTCCTCCTTCGACCGGATGCCTTCTTCTGCGTACCTTCCGCTTTAATCCTCCCCAGCCTCATCGCGATGATAACCCTCATCTTCTGTTTCCATGATCGTCTTTCACAACCCGACAAACCTCTCCACTGCTTTCCACATCTTCATCCAGTAACCCTAATATAATTACTCCTCAAATCCCTCTCGTAGCTCTGGGCTCTTTAGCTTTTCCTCACCTCCCTTTCCTTCGATTTACGATTCCACTTCAAAACCCTTTCTTTCGGCCCTAGATTAACTGATCCTTTCATCAAGCCGTAACCCACCCCACTCCCCTTGCGAGTGATACCCTTTCACATCCTAGTCTCAGCCCAGCACTTTCATCCTTTACGTGAACCTTACATTCCCAATATCTTACATACCCCACCAGGTATTTGTCACGCCATGCTACCCCTGCAGCTTAGTAGCCCGTCAATTGTTGGAAGAGGTCTACTCACGCCCCGTCCGTATTCTTTCAGCATGCATCAGGGGTCCTCCCTTTCCTTCGATTTACGATTCCACTTCAAAACCCTTTCTTTCGGCCCTAGATTAACCGATCCTTTCATCAAGCCGTAACCCACCCCACTCCCCTTGCGATTGATACCCTTTCACATCCCGGTCTCGGCCAAAGACTTTCATCCTTTACGTGAACCTTACATTCCCAATATCTTACATACCCCACCAGGTATTTGTCACGCCATGCTACCCCGCAGCTTAGTAGCCCGTCAATTCTTTGGAAGAGGTCTACTCACGCCCCGTCCGTATTCTTTCAGCATGCATCAGGGGTCCTCTCATCGATCCCAGCAGCTTCACAGAGACTTCCCCTGCTGACGAAACAAAGTCTGAACATTATTTATATCCTCAGGTTATTTCTATTTCATCTCACTCAGTGCTATTAACGTCGACTATGGTGGATCCTAATATAGAAGCGAGCCGATTAGAGGCGCTTTGTAAAAGTCTTGGTAACTTATGGTCTGAGGACGATGTTATAAATGTTACTCAAGGAATCTTGGCTGAAAAACTAACGGAATGTAGACTTACCTTATTTGGCAAGCTTTATTCTTGCCCAAATGTCAACTTCCTGGCTTTTCTCAGCACTATGAAACGGGCTTGGAAGACAGAGAATGTTGCATGTACCTTGTTAGAACCGGGATTTTTTCATTCTCGTTTAGATCTAAAGCTGAGAAATAGAGAGTCCTCGATTCCGTCCCTTGGTCATTTTCCAGCAACCTCCTCGTGCTTCAGCAGTGTGACCTGGATATTCCTGACATTTGCTATGATTTCTCTCAATGCCCATTTTGGGTGCACCTATTCGGCCTACCCTTCGGCAGGGTTACGATGGAGGTAGTTCGAGAGATTGCTTCAAGGATCGGCGAAGTCCTTGAGGTGAAGCTAGAAACAAAAGGAAACAGTAACTATAAGATTGGGAAGGCAAGAATCAAGTTGCACCTACCTACACCTCTCAAAACAGGGATAGTAGTTAACTTGGGATGCAAAAAGTTGTGGATCGAATTCAAATACGAGAGGCTGCTACACTTTTGTTACTCCTGCAGTAGAATTGGACACTACGCCACTGTTTGCAAATAAATACCTTACGCAACTACAAGGTTGGATGAAGACCTACCGGGTAATTTTGGGAATTGGTTGCGAGCTGAAGTCCGGACACTAAGCCCGTATGGAAAAAAAATTTATGGCAAACAATCCTAGCTCATTGAAGAAGAAGAAAGGGTGCCGGAGACTCCCCTGCAAGCGGAAACCTATGAAACTCAGCCAACAGAAAATGCAGGAAAACAGGTCATTCTGCCTCCTAGATTCCAACATTCCTATGAGGAGGGACAGCAAGCTGGCCAACTTGTATCTTCACGAGCCTTAACCATTATGGAAGGAAAACCTCCACAAAAGCGCGACAGTAGCTGCTTGGATGCAGATTCCATGCTGACCCTGCATAATGAACACCTCAAAGAACTTGAAAGAGAGAAGCAATCCTATTTAGAATCAGCAAAAAGTTCAGCTAAGGGTAAAGCAAGATCTACCAAACTTCCTACATCTAAGAAAGGGAAATGATTCTACCCATATGGAGCTCAATCCTCAAGATCCACTGATGCTGAAAACTTACAGCTCATAGAAATCTCTATCACGGAGGAAGAGAAATCTACCCAATGGGCTCTGGTGGTTGGCCCTAATAAGCCACCGGTGCATCAATGAAAATCCTGAGTTGGAATTATCAGGGATTGGGGTCTCCCCTGACAATTCAAGCTCTTAGAGTCCTCGCGACTCAGGAAAGACCCAATATTATATTTCTTATGGAAACTAAAAATCAAGAGCAGAAGGTCCAAAGACTAAGAAGACGGCTTAAGGCTACTCACAGTTTTTTGGTGAATCCAGAAGGTTTGTGGGGGGGGTTTGGCTCTCTTTTGGGATGATCAGGTCTCTATTTCAATCGACTCTCATTCGGAATATTTTATAAATGTGCAATGCATCCTCCATGAAAATAGACAGAACATGCGGATCACTTTCCTCCATGCTCCTAATGTATTTCATGACAGACTTATCCTCTGGGATGAACTACAAAGGATTAATGCCTCCAATCACACCCCTTAGTTATGTATCGGTGATTTTAATGAAATATTATACCATTGGGAAAAGGTTGGCAAGAGGATGGCCGAACATTTTCGCCTTACCGCATTCAGGGACTTCTTATATGCTTGTTCATTGATGGATCTGGAAGCCAAATGGTGCGCTTTTACCTGGACGAACAGAAGAGAGGGTGATGAAAATGTAAAAGAAAGGCTGGACATAGCACTATGTACCATGGAATGGAGAATAACTTACCCAAGTGCCGAAGTTACAGCCTTACTAGCCATTGGTTCAGATCACAGTCCTCTTATTTTGTCAACTTTACCAGCTCTAACATGCAAGAGGAGAGAGTTTAAATATGAGCCCTTTTGGGCGGAAGATGAAGATTGTAAGAAAATTGTCAAGCGGACATGGGAGGCTTCTCATAGGAAGAATATGGTTGAGAAATTATCCACTGTAGCTATTCAATTAGAGGCCTGGAGCAGAAAACGATCCCCCAATGCTTACAAACAAATTGAAGGGCTGAAAAATGAGCTTATGTTTCGAATGAACAACCCTATCTTAAAGTATGATCAGAGCAGAATTCAGAATATCCATAAAGAAATCGATTTCCTATGGCGACAGGAAGAAATGTTTTGGGGTATCAGATCTAGAATCAAGTGGCTGAAATGGGGGGATAGGAATACCAAATTCTTTCATGCCACCACTATACAAAGAAGGAACATGAATCGTATTTCTATGCTATTGAATGCTGAAGGCGATTGGGTGAGAAACAATGAGACTCTCAAGAATATGACGGTGGATTACTTCAACAACTTATATACTTCGGTAGGTCCTCGGAATTTCCAGCCTATTCTAAACTATATCCCATCATCAGTTGATGCAGCTATGAGTATAAAACTAACTGAAGCGGTGACTATGGAAGAAGTTTATGCAGCTACTCACCAAATGGGTGCTACCAAAGCTTCTGGACCGGATGGTCTGAATGGCCTCTTTTTTCAACAACACTGGCAAGACATAGGCGGGGATATTTTTAGGGAAGTGCAGTTTTTCTTTGAGTCTGGAACCTTAGACCCAGCTATGAATAGAACCCAAATTATTCTTATCCCTTAAAACACAAATCCTGAACGGTTAGAACAATTTCGGCCCATAAGTCTGTGTAACTTTGTCTACAAGATCATCTCTAAAATCCTTGCAAACAGACTCAAACCTTTGTTACCAGACATCATTGCTGAGGAGCAAAGTGCTTTCGTGGGGAGTCGGCAAATTCAAGACAACATTCTAATTGTTCAAGAAGTTATACATCGGTTAAGAACTCGAGACAGGAGGAAAAAATTTCAGGCCATTCTCAAACTCGACATGCAAAAAACTTATGATAGAATCGAATAGGACTTCCTGCAGGAATGTTTATACAAAATGGGCTTTAGTGTTGACTGGGTGAAGTGGGTTATGCAATGCGTTACCACAGTATCATATAGCATCAAGCTCAACGGTGAATCTTTACCCTACTTCAAGCCATCTCGGGATATTCGCCAGGGGGATCCTTTATCGCCATATCTGTTTATTATTGTAGCTAATGTCCTATCTTATATGATGAATACAGCAATTGCAGACGACACTATACATGGCATCAAACTGAACCGGACTTGCCCAACCCTTTCCCACTTATTATTTGCAGACGACTCTATTTTCTTCCTAGATGGCACAGTGCGGGAATGTCAAAACTTGGCAACTATACTCCATCACTACTGCTATGCATCTGGTCAAGCCATAAACCTCAATAAATCGGGATTATTTTTCAGCAAAGGCTGTCCAGATAGCCTTAGAAGAAACATGGTATCAATGCTGCGGGTTCTCGAAATTGCGAAAACTGGGAAGTACTTAGGAATCCCTTCAAACTGGGGGACCTCAAAAAAAGATATGTTCGTATGGATATTGGGTAGGGTAAACTCGAAGTTGGAAAGTTGGAAAGATAACTTGCTTTCAAGAGCTGGAAATGAGACTCTTCTCAAAGCAGTAGTTCAGGCGATACCTCAATATGCTATGTCAATCTTCAAAATCCCAATTTCCATTATCAAAGCAGTTGAGAGAAAAATTGCTAACTTCTGGTGGCGAAACACTAATAAGACATCTGCTCTACACTGGCGAAAATGGGATCTTCTAAAAATGCGTAAGGAGGAAGGCGGGCTTGGATTTAAGGATCTATTGGCTTTTAACACCGCTATGTTAGGGAAACAAGCTTGGAGAATTTCTCAGGGTCCGAATACACTTTTGAGCCAACTCATGAAAGGTCTTTACTTTCCCAACTGTGATTTTTGGCGAGCAGGGAAAGGCTCTCGTCCATCGTGGGGATGGCAGAGTTTATTAGCTGGAATAAATGCAATTGCTCCCCAAGTTATATGGGCAGTGGGTAATGGACAAAATATTTCCATTAGAGAGGATAAGTGGTTGAAAATAGGATTGATTGGAGGAAGTGCGAGCCCAAATGAACCGAGCAAGGTCGCTGAATTGATTGATTTTGAAGCTGGTATTTGGAAGGAAGATCTTTTGATGTCCCTATTTGATGAACCCCTAGTAACAGCAATTAAAGCAACACCTCTCGAACTCCCAACTACCGAAGACAAGTTGGTCTGGGCAAATAACAAATCCGGAACCTATACGGTCAAGAGTGGCTACTTTTCAAATAGGAAACTAGCTATTCATTGAGAATCCACACCAACAACATCACACCAGTTCAACCCACTCATTTGGAAGCTTATTTGGAATTCCGTTGTACAACCGAAAATAAAATTCTTCTTATGGAGTGCCTGCCAAAATGCGCTTCCTACCTTGGACAATCTTTATAGGAGAAAGATGGTACCTGAGCCGATATGCCCAATATGCAAATTGGAACCAGAGACGATCGAGCACACCTTGCTGCTTTGCCCCTGGACAACTCCAATATGGAATGAACCATCCCTACAAGCATGCACAGATCGAGTGGGTTTAACAAGATTTGATGATTGGCTATCTAAATATTTTGCCGGACAAGGTGACTCACATAACTTTGAACTGGTTGCCACAGTTTTATGGTGTATATGGAAGGACCGTAACCAATTCATCTTCAGTAAACATACCCTAAACCCGCACCAAACCCTGTTCAAAGCCACCCTGTCAAAGGATTGTTTCTCTGTATGGAATAAAAAATCTCCAACAAAGAATCAGGGCCAAGGGGAACATGATAAATGGCAACCTCCAGCCCCAGGAATTCTCAAAGTTAATATAGATGCCTCGTTTGAAATTACCTGCAATACCGGCAATTTGCCTGAAAGATATCCACAGGAGGTCAAGATTCCTTTTGAAAACACCTCACATCCTTCCCAGTCTTCAACCCTCATCTGTGACACCATTCTGCTCAACCATCATACTTTCCCAAGCCCTAATTCAAATCAGAATGCAGAGTTGACTGAGGAAGAACATAGCTCTATGTTGCCATGTAGAGATTCAAGTAGTCCAGTCTGGACCCAATGCGTACCTGGTCTGAACAGAGCTGCAAGTAGAGAACATCCCAGCCCTCATCGAAGGATTACCCGCAAAGGCGCACCCGCGATGCCAAGTAGAAGCAAAGAGATGGAAAAAGGGAAACAACCCCTGCATCGAAGCTCAAATGATGCCGGCCCCTTACCACCTACACAGCCAAGTAACCAAACCAGGCATGTCAAAGCCGACTCCAAAACCCAACCTTCGAGTAGGAGGAAGATTTATATGTCACTTTCTGCTAGAAATGCCCGAGCGACAAAGAAAGATAAAAACAGCCCTTACCTAATCGGCAGCGACAACATCGATGGGTCTGACCAAGTGGAGATTTGTAATGGCACTAGCCCGCTTTGGCTACGCAGCCTTAGAGCTGAACCGAGTGGTGGAAAGCTCCCCCTGCACAGCAACAGCAACACCTCCACAACGGGGAATGGATCTGAACACTTGGAAATGCCGCTCGATTCCCAGATCTGCAACAGCAAATGCCCGCCTAATCTGCACAGTGCAGGTGTCACTGCAGCTGGTTGCCTTCCCCTGAATTGTAGAACCATCGCCGCCGTGTCTTCTGCCTCTACTACCGAGAAACAAGACCTCAGATCTTCCGGATCTGCATATCCAACATCGCAGCAACACGGAAGAACAGAGAATGAAGCCCACCATGGCAGGCCTTGTGATTCGGATGAGAGAGAAGGTCTTCCTCCGAGTCGCCGCACCATCATCATCGCAGCCACGCCTACTACCTCTGCTACCGAGGAAAGAGGCCTCAGATCTACCAGATTTGATTATCCAGCACCGCAGCAGCAACGAAGAAGTAACATTGACGCCCAACATGGAAGGCTTTGCGATTCGGAAGAGAGGGAAGAAGGAACGAGCAACCATTGCACCTGTGATGTTGAGGACAGATGCGCCCCTCGTCCCGGACCAGATCTCACCGAACGAGCAGCTACAAGATTTCTAGATTCGGCATTGTGCCATGCCCCGACCAGAGCGACGACGGGAGATTGCTTTAGTCCTCGGCAGACAAGATCCACTCTTTTCGGTCCTCGGCATACACGATCAACACCTCGGGCTGCTATTGCTTGTGTCTGCAGAGACTCTTTGGGTCGAATCAGAGATGGGTTTGCAAAGAATATTGAGGTAAGTTCAGCTGAACAAGCGGAGGCCGTCGCTTTGGTTGAAACCCTAGATTTCATCTCTTCGGACCTAATCCCTAATTCCCCAGAAAAAGAAATAATACTTTTATCTGATTGTCGGTTGTTGGTGGAGAGTGTATTGTCCTCATCTACTTTAAGCTGGTCAGTGCAACCTCTTGTGGACAGGGCCAAGCACAGATTGGAGACTCTTTCGGGTCTTACTTTAGCCCACTGTAGTAGGAATACTAATAAGGTAGCCGATTGGGTTGCTAAAGCCCAGCGTTTTGGTTTTCTTTCTAGCAACTAGGCGACTAGCCCCCCCTCTGCTCTTTTGGATTTACTGTGTACTGATGCACATGCTGTATTAGCTCCAGCTTTTATCTAATAATACTAGCTTTCTTTCTCGTCAAAAAAAAAAAAAAATAGCCATCCTACAAGATTTGTACTTGCAAAAGCCATGATCTCTTTTTTGGTTAATTGATTTTATTGCTCTTAGTTGAGATTTTGTGTGTATTTTTAGATTTATAAGAGGACCTTAGATGGGTCCGAGGCGATTGGTTGATAAGTTAGCCCAACTCTCGAAAAGCGTGATTAAAAGTGTAATGAGACAATTAGAAACTACTGAATGAAGGACTCCGAGGCCTTTTACGATGCACGCCAAAGATCATCAACGCTTTGTTCACCCCTCTCCACCATATTTCCAATAACCGGAAAAAAAAAAAAAAAAAAAAAACTACTGAATGAAGGACTCGACAATCAAATAAAAAACTTATATAGGCCTAAAGAGATAGATAATAGTTATATTAAACAGCTCAAACAAACTACAACATATAAATGATCGGTACGGTGCAGAAAAACAAACTACAATATATAAAGGATAGGTACGGTGCAGAAAAATTAAAATTAAAAATAAAGGACTGATTCGATTTCTCCTGATCCAGCTTCCATACTTTCATATGCTACTGACAACATTATCATAAAGTGAGATTCCCAACTATCCTTCCATCCGCCCTTTATCAAGCTGCCTGGCCCTCGAAAGCTCAACCTCCTTTCTTAACAACTTCCCCAGTATTACGGTGGCAAGTCAAAAACATACTGGGTATTTTTAAGAGTGAACTGATATTGTTCCAGCCACCGGCGGATAATCATTCTATCTCTCTTACTCATGTTCTGAACATGAACAGTGTTCAAAGCACCACGATTGTTTTCAAGCTCATGCCAAACACCAAGAAATGCTCTCGCTTCACCACCGAAGAAATGACCCGAGCTAGATTTTGTCGGATCTCGTTGAATGTTCGATTGACATTGGCTTGAGCTTGCTCGTAGGCATGGCGATGAGCATTTCGTTCAGCTTGTCTGAAAATAACAATAAAAAAGAAAAAAAAATCATATATAAGAGTTGGAAAAAAAAAAAAAGAACTTCGGGAAGATAATATAATTCTCACGTAAGTTGTAGGGTGTGCAATCGGACCGGGTCAACCCGGTTCTGGATCGGCCCACCCAGCAGTCGGGAACCGGTTCCGGTTAAAACCGGGTCCGGGAACCGGTTCCCAAAGTTCAGACCCTGTTTGAACCGGTCCGGGAACCGGTTCCGAGGGAATACCCACCCGGGAACCGAATCGACCGGACCGGTTCGGGAACCAGTTTGAGAACCGATTTTTAAGGCAAAACCCTAATTCGTTTCTAACTTTCAGTTTCTATCTTTACTCTCAAGCTCTCACCTCCGCCGATCCATCCGAGCGCTGCGCCGCTGACGCTGCTTCAACTCGCCCACCATCGCCTTCCTCCCGCGACACCCGCAGCCGGGAACGCCCCCGGCAACACCGGCTTCGTCAACATCACCGACCTCCAGGGCGGCAAGGTGGGCTTCGGCGCCATCGCCCCCGGGTCCAAGCTCGACTCGTCGTACACCAAGTCGGTGAAGCAGATCCCCTACAACATCTCCGTCCTCCAGATCAGCGGGTGGCCAGCACGGTGCTCGACTCCACCCCCGTCGCGATCTTCACCGTCGACAACATCCTCCTCCCCGCCGAGCTGTTCGGCAAGTCCCCGTCCCCCGCGCCGGCGCCAGAGCTGGTAAGCACGATTTTTACTCTTCGTCGTGAGCTGCCGGCTAATTAGTTCTACTTACCCCATGATATGATCTGTATTGCTGAATTTGATCCCTTTTATGTGCCTTGCTTTTGCGCTTTTTTCTCATGTTTTGCACGGCATACTGAGCCGGGGTGTGCGTGTTGGGTTCTCTTATGCTGTCCTTCGCCGATGTTGAGCATTCCTTGCCGACTCGTGTTGAACTTTGATGTGGTTCGAGCCCCGTTCCCGTCCATGGTTTCCTTTCATCGTCGCCCACCACATGTTTGACAAAATGCCTCGAGAGTCGATTTAAAATGGTTATGGTTAATTTGGCTATGGTTCGTGTGAAATCGATTGAGTAATCGTATATTAAGCCTAGACTCATAGTGGGTTTGCCGAGTACTTTATTAAACTTTTATCTTGTCATGTTCTTCGAATTGTGCTCCTCATGATGAACGTTGGTGAGGAGAGTGAGTGAGGGTCTACGTTATGCATATTACCGAATCTCCGGTGATGTTTGCATTGAACTCGTGTTACGTCCCATTCTCTATATCCATGTTTTGGGCATTTTTGTGAAGCAATGGGTTCGAGTGTTGAATCGATGAACGATGGTGATATTTCGATGATAGCCGGCAAAGATGGTTTGGTAAAAACTCGGAGTAGCGAGGACAGTTCCACTCGTGTTGTGGACGTCTTGTTTTAGATGAAGATGGGTTGTTGATTTTCCTCTAACGTCTCAATTCTTTAGTCTGATTGAAAGAAGGGATCTAGGAGGGACCGATCTTGCGAGAGGGAAAGTGCAAGCGTCGAGAAGGGAAATGTGAGAAGATTTGGCTATGGGCTCGTTGGACTTTGGGGTTTAATGGAGATTATGGGCTTGAACTTAGCTAAGATTGGTAAATTTGAGCCGTTTTATTAAATCATAACTTTTGCATGTCTCTAGAGTATGGATTCTTGTTGATTTTTCTTTATATATGAATTTTAGGTTTTTGTCAGAGATTTTGTACCACATGGAACGCAAGGCCGAAGAAGGAGAAGAAGATCGAGTGCATCAAGGACAAGGTTGATATGTGATCAGCCAAAAATTGTCCTACAACTAGTTAATTGGCTAAATTGCTAGCTTGTATATTCTGGAATATGAGAAACTCGATATACCTTGTGGGATCCGGGGATGCGAGATGGTCGAATTATATACTTGGTTGTTTTTTCAAGGGGGTCTAAATTTTATACATGTTCCCAATGAGTTTGGTCGAAGGATGTGCTTGGTCCGGCCTTTTTGTTTCAAAGAGACAACTCATCTAGACTTGCTTCTCTAAGGTTAATATAAAGATTCAGCAATTTTTATGCAAAACAGGTTCCAATATAAACAGGGGTCAACCCCTTTCCCGGACCGGGGAAAACGGGGGTGGGTCGGGAGCAGGGTCCAATGCAAACGGGGTCGAACAGGGGTCCAAAAAAAAGAGAACCGGTTATAACAGGGTCGGGTACAGGGTCCAGGTCTAGACCCTACCCACCCTGGACCCGCTCACCCCTAGTAAGTTGCATATCATTATGGGCTTTTGCCCATGCGGCCTGATGCATGCTCGAGAGTTCAAAGTTCCACCGTAAATTGGCAGCAACGTTCATTTTGATCTGAAGAGGGGAAGAAGAGAGACTTTTGGTCCTGTTCTGCACTGTGCTTTTGTGCGTTTCGTGTGGTATTGTAAACTCCGGCGGTGTGCGTTTAAATAGAGGGAGGTCTAGATGCGGACAAGGGCAAACGACGTCGGACCACGAGAAAGGTTATGGCTCGACTCACTGTCATTTCTGTCTAGGCACATTCATTGGAATAAGACTAGCATGGATGCATGCTACACTACATTCTTGAGAATAAGGAAGAGAGAGAGAGAGATGGAGATAAGGGAGAGAGACTTTTGGGCTATGTCTTTCCCTTTCCATCTTGTGAATTTTCGTATGGAATTATGGGTAGGATCAATTCTACTGGAAACTGCGTGCGAACCCGCTTGCGTACGCTCGAAGTTTTTTTTTTTTCATTTTCCAGATTACTTTTAATATTTTTCCACATGGACCCGCTAGATGGTATTGTCATCCTTTGAATTGGAACCACTATGTCATTAAGATAACTTATCTCGCACTTAGAAAGTCAATCAATTGAAATGAAGTTTGTTTACGAGATTTGTTATTCTTCATAAAAATAGGCATTTTCCATTGTTTTGAGTCCCATCATCTATAACTAGGCGTGAAATTCAATAACACAAATTATAAGTGCATAAATAATAAGACAAATGTTCTACCAAAATGGGGCCCAATCCCAGATGATGAGATTAAGGAAAATGAATTATCGTTTCACTTGGACACGAAAAATTACATTAATCAAATCATAATCAGATCAGGAAATCAGTCAAAAATTTACAAAGCGTGTCATCTCTCTCTCTCTCTCTATCTCTCTCACACACACACACACTCACACATACTCTCCCGAACTCCTTAATTACATTTTTGACTGAAGAAATCCCATCTCAAGCGAGCAACCGTCAATACATCAAAAGACAACAATCTAAATCAATCCCCAAAACAATATTAAGCGACAACCTAAAACATTAAGCAACACCAAACCTCGTTTATATAAGTTCGGCACATATTTATTTACTCTATACTCTTTACTAGTGCCAACCGACCAGTATGTACAGCTTTGGCTTTATCTTCTTCCAAAATGCATCCTCAGTCATCGTCATCTGGGAATCCAATAAATCATCTCAGCTACATCAGGAGCTCGTTCACCCACCCAATGTCAGGATCATCGCAAGAATTGCCTTCATTGACCTTGTCAGCAAAAATTCCTTCGTTGCTTGAAGGATCACTGCCAAAAAAATTCTTAGGCACCTGAGGAGGATTTGGGGTTGAAGGTGAAAGAGTAAACTGGGTCTGCTCCTCATTCACACTGCTAGTGACATCAACGCAAGGCATGGCTGTCCGGTTCTTGACCGACGACAAAGGTGACGAGTGCGGAGGAGGCGAGACTTCGCTCATCTTCATCACGTCCAGCGAAGTCATGATCTCGTTCAGGACGTCCTTGTAGCTCATTCCCTGGCTCAGACAGCTCGGCTCCAACCGTTCGGCATACCGCGAGATCGGCGAGAACCCGCTCAGGGACCGACCCTTGAGAGGCGACAGGGGTGGTGACAGGGACTGGGATGGCGACAGCGGCGGCGACAGGTGGGACATGCCGAGCAAGGTTGAGGTCGGCGAGGAGGCGGTGAAGGAGTGGCAGAACAGGCAGCAGTGAGGCAGCGAAGAAGGCGAAACTGGACTATGGAATTTGGACTTCTCGGGGTTAATCTCTTGTGGAGAGAGGGGCTCGGATTGAGCAGGCAAGAGGCGAAGTTGACGAGTGCTGTGAGCGAAGAAGCAGACCTTCCTCTTGCAGTTCTTGCCATCTTTGCATGCCTCAGTCCTATACCTATATGAGGCATTAACAACACGAGTAACATTTGATCAGGATCGGTTGGATTTGACAAATTTTTCCTCAAATCGAATGCCCAGATTTTCTTAAAAGATCAAGCTTCACCAGTTCCGGAATATATATATATTAAAAAAATGGCATGCATTGGGAAACAATCACCAACTTGACATTGCAAAACAGGACTAATATTCACCAATTATATTCTATAATTCGAAAACCTACTTTGAAGGGTGCAGTCAGCACTCGAAGACGCCGTGTGCGAACTCACAGTTATCACCACGGCTGCACGACCCGCGGCGGTACTCCGCACAGACGGTCCCCGTGTAGTGGTACTTCCGGGGGTCCCTGCGGCGGGCCTTCTCTCCAGGATGAGCGAAAGGGCAGTCCGTCCAGTCGTGGCTGCGGCTGCGGGTGCACCGCCTCACCTTGAACTCGAACATACGGAAGTGGTCCGACGAGTAAGGGTCGGAGTCCTCATCCTCATCCTCGCCCCCGTTGTTGAACGGCAGGAACTTCTGGAGAGGGGTCTCGGGGACCCTTGGTGAGTAGTCGGAGGAGAACACGTCGGGGCCCTCGAGGGCCGCCGACTGGTGCTGCGCCATAGAAGAGGCTGTCCGACAGGAGCTTCCTGGGGGGATGTCGAGCGCCTTCTTAGGGGAGAAGAGTTGGTGGGAGGCGTGGAACCTATGCTGCTCCGCACAGACGCTGGTCATGTTTAGGGAACGAGCGAAAGCTAGCGAAGAGATTGTGCGTGAACAAAAAGAATCGGGCTGAAAGAGTGATTCTGGATGAGGTAAGGGAGATGCAAGGAGCGGCTATTTATATAAGGTGGCTAGAGAGAGAGAGAGAGAGAGAGAGAGAGAGAGAGAACGAGAATGGCGACGAGGAGAGGAGGGTATGGGGGCCGGATTGCGTGGCTGCATGGCATTAGGGATCAGCATGCAAGACGGTACGTGGCGGACCCGCTAGAACGAAGCCGGTGACGAGAGTTGGCTATGTGTAATGCTCTTCGAGTCTCTCTCTCTCTTCTCTCAGGGTTTTCTTTTGGACACTACCCATAGCACCAACAGGAGCTGACATTTTCGAGATTTTTAAATGAAAAAGTCAGATTCCATGAACCAAAACTTGGGTTTCTGCAGCCTGCATGGAATAACTTAAAAGGTTTAGATAATGGTTGTCACACCAATGGAATCGGAATACTTTCGCAAACTTTCTAGAGGTTGCGATTAGTATTTCTCTATGAGAATGCTATGCTCTTTTATTTCTTTTTTTTTTCCTTTCTTTTTTCAAGTCACTTAAATTGGGCCGAAAAGGTGCGGTTTTGTGGCCGAAGAAGTGGGCGTCGTTTTGCCCACAAAAAAAAGTGGGTGTCGTTGTGGGACGGGCAAGCCGTCATTTTTCATGCGAATTGCACCCGACATTAATGGACCGGCCTTGTAATGGATTTGTAGATGAAGGTTTCAAATTTGCCTTTGAAATGAAAAATGGAGGAGTCGTGAATGGCCGCGAAGAACAAAGTCGGTCTTATGGGCCTACTAGTTATGCGAGGCCCAGTCAAAATATCAATTGGTCCATTTCTGGGCTGGTTTTGGGCTGATTATGGGGCAAATAGAATCGAGTCGGGTTCTCAATTCCAAAAAAGTATTGATCGCGTTCGGGTAGGTTTGTTCATTTTCCAATTGATGGATCTGAGCCTATACGCGAGAACCGAAGTCAGATTGCGGGAAAGTGGTTTTAAAACCATAGTTTCCCTTTGAAATAATGACACAATTAGTTCATCAACTTTGGTCATCCTTCAACTTTTAATTCGCTTAATGTGATCCTCGAAGTATTCCTAAAATATTCAATCTAGTCCTTGATCCCTCAATTTTTTGCGACAGTCAAAAGTTTTCAAAGTTACACACTATCGCCCAAATCTAAAAATATTTTTGAATTTCAATCCATTTTCTAGATTGACAAAGAGTATGGCCATCTTTCTAGATTCGATTAGACTTGTATCGAGTTGATGCTTCTTTTATTTTGATTTGCTAAATTGTAGATTTGACAAAATTTAATCAAGAAAACAAGAAACACAAAAATTAGAAAATTTCATCTATCTAAAAAATCAGGAACAAGATTTAGATTGATATAGGCACAATAAATCTATAGTTCAATTAATATTGTTATTATATATTCTTATAAAAAGCTCATCTTAGAATAAGAGGTATATGAATTTGATATAACTCTATCCGTTCTTATATAGATTTATAAAAATCAAAAAGGTAAAACTGTTGATTTAGGATATGAATTAAAATGAAAAAATATTCTAAAATCTGGGAGATAGTGTAATTATGAAAATTTGTGAATAGTACTGAACAACTTATTTGACTTCGTGATGAAAATTATTAATGACAGTACTAAAGCGATGATAAGTCAAATGTGTTTGGCTTAGAAAAAGCAAAATACTAACTATGTTGCTAAGGAACATGTTATCACTACTCTAAAAGAACTTATTAAGTGACTAAATCAGAAAATACTACCGATTCCATTACCTTAGCTGTATTGATGTGTTGTATATTAGTTTATCGAAAATCAAAATTTTTTTATACTGTTTGTATAACCAATGTAGATGCTTGTTAAAAGGAGTTGTTTGATTAGATAAGCAAAATGGAAGATTGGATTCAGAAAAAGGATAATAAGAGATATAAACAGTCATGAACTTTAGATATGTTGGTTGGGTCCAAAATCAAGAATTAAAACAAGGTCACGAACTAGCTCTTGCAATTTCGTAAAAAGCTATGGTGCAAGACGACGCAACTCCATGTTGTGAGATGCTCCTAAATTAGCAAAATTTAAATTTAAAGCCCCCAAATTTCGACATCCCCTCAATTAATAGGAGGCAAAATTGTCCAAAAGTTATAAATCTATTATACAATGGTCAATTGAGTGCTAAACTTTTTAATTTGGTAAATTTATTCTTAAACATTTTAATAAATTTTCAATATAACCCTTTTGTCCAATCATAGTGTACATATATGCAAAAACTTTTTCATTAATTAACTAGGACTGACGAATTATCATAACATACACCGTCAGTGATCATAAATATTTCCTCAAGTGATTCTATCCATCATTAATTTAAAGATTGTAACTTTTCATTGTTCACTAATGACTCACATTAGCACTAGTTAAATAAGACATCTTGTGTAAAAAATTTTACAGCAACGATATTTACTCTAGTTTTTCTGTTATTTATTCAACCTTGGTTTTGTTTAAACGCGGCTTTCCCATTTTCTTTACTCATCCAATCTATGTAGGATCCATCGTAGGCGCAAAAGCAAGCAGAATTTAGGGAGAATAGTTGGGAGAAGATAAGATTTGAGATGTGGGGTGGATGGAGCACAAATCTCAGCGTTATCGCACATAAGGGCGTGGCATCAATGCATTTTGATACGGAGTTAATAAATTTGATGGTGGCTTGGATGAAGTGGGCAGAAGATCTTTCCGGGAAAATAAAACATAGAAATGGCGAGCGATGGGCGAGTGAAAATGCGTCTCCTGTTCATCTTTCTGCTACTTCGGCCTCAGCTTTCCATCAGCCTCTCCGTCAAGCGCATACTACGGTAGAGAGAGAGAGAGAGAGAGAGAGCGAGGAAAACACAAACGGAGGAGACGGGACGGTAGGAGGATCACGGGCCGTCGTTCGTACCTCCGTTTCCCAATGCGGACGGCTCGTCTTTTTTCAATACTATTCTTATGCTGCAATAAGGAAGCCAGCATTGAAAAAAGGCTGCTTCGGTTCGTACAAACTGTCTCCTTCTTTCATACTATTCTTATGCTGCAATCAGAAAGCCTAGCCTCTCGCTGGGCTTAGCTCCATTCTCATCTCTCCATGTGTGGACCTTTTCCCTCTCTCAATTTATGACCACTAGCAATTGCCACTGCCAAAGTTCAATGCTTACTGAACGACGTAGAAAGTTGAATCGATTTTTGCGCCAATCCGATATGCATTGAACCTCTCGCAGAAGCGACGAAATTTACTCTAGATATAATGATCCTAGCTACTTCCCATATATTTCTTAACGTGGGTTCCGCCATTTTTTCATTTGGTGGATCCTCAATGGGAATTTAGAAATTTTTGGAGACCCAAGAGCCAAATCTCCCATCATTACCAACTAGGAGTGTTTCCTTTTAAACCTAGGGCTTTCTTCTTTAAAGAGCATATGTTAAATCTCACTAAACCTTTCACTTTCACTCTCTCTCGTCTCTGAACCGATTCACTATGTTGCCGACCATTTTGTTTTTCAGCCGGACTGATCTTGGGTTCTCTGTTTTGAGCAAATTATTGGTAATGTCTTTTTTCTTTGGCTAGACACCTCCTAGCTCAATTTTGCCCTCTTTTGCAAACAAAAAGTCTAGCTGCTTCCCATATATTTCTTAACGTCTCTGCTCGTTTCGTTTTCCGATCTTCTACAGATTCAATCTCTTTCTTTCTAGGAGTTCATTGATTGTACCTAGGTTTTTTCACACAAGTCCTCTCATTTTTGCTCAAGGTGGAAGCTATGGAACATAAGAAGGTTGTGATCGCTCCTGAGAAGTTTTGCAATGATCCAAGATAGGCTTGGCCAATTTCTATGTTTCCTTTCATTTTTTGAATGTAGTTAGTTTTTCGTATGCCGCTTGGTGAATCCTCCTCATTGTATACATGATTGTCTATGTAGATGTTGCTTTATTAGGTGGATCTTATGTGATCAAATGCTCTGTTGTTAGTAGATTTTATGTGATCATATGCTATGTTATTGTTTTGAATTTGTGATCTCTTAAGCGTTAATGTATTGAAGTACTATATGCTCAAATGTCAACTTCATCTCTCTGTGATCCGCAGAATAGAGCATCATAGTACGCTTGCATTAAGCCCATTGCGTGCAGATGTAATCATTTGAATATATCTCATTCTCTTGGGAAGCACTGATCAACTATTTGAATTGACCTCTTCTCATTGTCAAGTTCCAAAGTATGTTTCGAACTTTCTCTAATTTTTCACGATTGTTCATGAAGTTCTCTCCTTCTAAGTGAAGCATGTACTGTATGTTGCAAATGTCTTGTGCCAAACTTGTTCTTTATTGAGTAGGCAGTCTTCCACCTTGATTTGTGTGTGAATAGATATTCCTGATATATCAATTTTAAATCGTTGTTTTTGTTGGACTTTATTATATCATATTTCCACCTAAATTTGTTATGTGAATCAATATGCTAAATTTCATTTTATATTGATATTCTAAAGTATGTCATGTTTGGATTACGTACGTTGCTAGTATCAACAGTCGCACGATGATTAATATCTCGATTTTATTCTATATGTTACATTTGTTTTCCATCCCCCAATGAGTCTTCATCATTGAACCTCTTCCCCAAATGCTCACACTTCTATTCACAAGAGTTACAATCATCGTTCGAAAGACTTATAAGATCATTGCTTACAAAATAATAAAATAAAGACAATACGCAATATTCTTATGAAATTACGGATCTCTCGTTCTTTTTACAATTCAATTTCCTCTCATGAAAATTCCGATAATAACTATTTAAATCACCTCCGCAGTGCTTTCATTGTTTACCCTACGGAGAAAAGAACTTCAATTCGAATCATTTTTACACATTCAATTCAAACTGTGGCGCCCTCTTTGCTTTGGTTGAAAGAAAAATGAAAATGACCCTTTGACACGCGGAAGGAAATGACAACACTTGGAGTGATACGATGTGCCAAGCCTATGTCCAACAATGACATTTTAGGCTTTAGCCATCGAAAGTCCTGTGGGACCTGACACGCAGGGACCGATGGACACTGGAAGAAGATGTGAACGACGCTGTGTTGGGAACAAAAGCGCAACCCTACTTGGCAAGAACAAGCTTTCCATTGTTTTAGGGCATAAAATAAATGATTAATATCATGAACAATCTAAAGTTTGTATATTTATGATAGGCTTATTATAAATTAATTTTTTTATTACGAAAAATCTCAAATTGATATACCTGTATAATCACGGAAAATTCTAAACCGGTACACTTGTGATAAATTTATCCCAACCTGATATATTTATGACAAATATACCATTTGTCAAAGTGAATTATTACCATAAAAAACCACAAAAATAGTATAAATGTGATAAATATAAAGTAAAATCTCAAACCGATACACTAGTCAACTATTACATGTCATCGAATTCAGCAATTTGATAGTGAAATTTAATGAAAACTAACAAATGATAATTTTGTCACGAGTACACAAGTTAGAGATAAATTTGTTAAAAAATTAATATGGAAGAATTTGAAAGATCTGTTTGTTATTTGGCTTGATACAACTTTGAAAATTAGTCGCTCTAAGGTTACAGGTTACGATCAAATTAAAAGCTAAACATCGACTATTTTTTTAACATGTAACATTTAACGAGAAATCACACATTAAGATAGTGTCATTCTTTCCTGGAACGATCCATAAAAACACAAAACTATAGAAGAAATTTTATAACGAGCATTGTATTATGTTAAATCATTTGAAGGAAATCATCCATGATAAAATATACTTTGTTATAATTACAATTAAGCTTTGACGCACATAAAGTCAAATATATTTTTTCTAAATTTTTTGAATAATATTATTTGATATTGAATATTTTGAAAATTTCCAAATATATCGTTATAAATAACAGTCAAAAATATAATGTAGTAAAATAAAATAAAAATAGTCAAAAACGAAACAATTGTATCCTCTAGGTTTTCATAAACACTCCCATTGTACACTTTAATATCTTATATTTCAATATCTTCAAAGTTTTTGAGCAACTCTTGACGACATTAAACAAAGTTTTGTAGTATTTTTTTTTAATATCTTCCATAAGGCATGAGGGATGTGATTGATGTTTCTGTACATTAGGACCTATTTACAAGCTAAACACAATTGGTTTATATCACTTAATACATTAGCTGAATAATGAGTGCACCAAACATACCTGGAAACAATAATGACAATGATTAAACAAAAGCATCATCATCATCATTCCCGTAACGAACATTAGGCACATACATGCTGATGATGCATTAGACTATTTAATGTGCAGCACCGTGATTTGGAATGGGATGGAGAGGGGAAGGCGGCAACTTTCTCTAACCTAATCTCATCATTATGCAAAATATGGATGCCCTTTTCATTTCTGTCTAAAAATCATGAAAACGTAAGAAGTCCTCTGGGTTAATTTTGGATAAAATTCTTCATCCATAATTTCTAAATGAAATCCATTTTATTAGGATTCTTTCGAATTGCCTTTTAATTAATTGATTTTTTTTTTTGTTTGCTCAAGGGATAATGATCCTGACGTCATTTACTTGTGCAAGATAAAATGTTAGATTGTAAGGCCATGCATTTGTCAGCGGATAATGGGGTCTAAAAGAATCATTCAAAATGCGAAATTCACCTTGGAATTATTTATTAATTTCGGAAAAAAGGGAAAAATTCACTCTTTTTCCCTCTTTTCAAAACAAATTCTCAACCCTCAGACAATTTATCAAGCGCGGAGTCAGTCACGTCAGAATCAGGGAAAATATCGATTTTTCCAAAAAAATTATTTTTCCTCTCGCTCTCTCCCATAGGTTTTTTTCCCTCTCATCTTTTCTTGCCGAAGAGGGTACCAGTCGGTTACAAAACCCCGCGCCGATCTCCGTCGCCTCCTTCGCGGCTCAGTGATCTCCCCTCCCTGCGTACGGACTGGTGAGTGATCTGATCCCGTCTGCTATTTCCGTTTTCGCCATTAGTTATCTCCGATAGATCGCGCACTTGGATAGTCTCATCTGGTTTCGACGATTTTCCGATCAATTCCGTGCCCTCCGCAGCCGGTCGGGAGAACGAAATAAGGAGGATGATTAGAGGGGAGGAATTAGATTTCCAGATTTTTGCAATTCTATTGAGTTTCTTCATGTGTGGAGGTTGATTGAATCGTGGCTGGTTCACTGTTAATGATGTTACTTAATGTAGATATGACTCTGTGTTTATTTTTCCAATTCCAATCTCAGACTGTTATTAGCAAGCTGATGTGATGTTCGCGAAGGTTTTATGTGCTTATTGTATCCTATAAAGCTGGATGGTTTTCTGTGATGTGATTTCCAGATTTTTGCAATTCGATGAGTTTCGTCACGTGTGGAGGTTGATTGAATCGTGGCTGGTTCATTGTTAATGATGTTACTTAATGTAGATATGTCTGTGTTTCTTTTTCCAATTCCAATCTCAAACTGTTATAAGCAAGCTGACGTGATGTTTGCAAAGGTTTTATGTGCTTGTTGTATTCTGTAAAGCTATTGGTTGAACATTGATGCTTGAGTTATTTTTGGATAAGACTGTGTGATTTTAAATTTTCCTTATGAAGTATATAAGTTGTCGTTCGCGCAGATATGGTATTGTGCCAATTGTTCTTGGAGATTTGATGGTCATGTCTTAGGTTGTCATGATGTGGGAGGGACATAATTTGTTTGCCGGACATAGCCTGTTATTTTCATATGACTGCACGTTGGTTGTGAAGGTGATGGCTCTTAAAGGCTTCGGGTCTTTTCTTGTTACACTATTTTTTTCCCCTTTTCTGTCAAGTCCTTCATCCTTCAGGCTGCTTATTTAATTATATCTGAGAAATTGGTTCTCCCAATTAATTTGCAAGTGTAATTAGATTTGTTCCTTTTAGCTAGGATATATTTGTGCTTTTCGATTTGAACACAGCAACCATATTTGGGGTACAGATTCGTGCAAAAAAAACCCTCAAACAATGGAGCGTAAGGCGGTCATGGTCGCTCCCGAGAAGCTACGCAATCAGTCGGGGTAGACTCTCTCTTTCGTTTCGTTTCATTTGTAGATGTTGTTTTATTAGGTAGAATTTATGTGATCAATTACTCTATCGTCTCAATCTCCATCCGTATCTCTTCATTGTCAAGGCGTCCACGCAAGCGTCAATTGAAGATGGAAGGAAGCATGGGCAGCTCTCCTTCATTGAGAAAGCATCATCCCATAGCTTTTATCCTTTTTTCGTGAGTGCGCTGGATTGATTTTGATATATCGATTTTTTGTTTTTTTGTTTTTTTTTTTGTGTGTTAAGTGCCTGTTTGTTCTTAAATATAGGGAGGATTTTAGGAAGCGTCAAATGGAGGAGTTCGAATCTACAGTGAGTTTCGGAACTCTAATTTTTCTTAGCTTTATTAGCTCTCAATCACTGAATTGAGTTGATCTAATTAAGTGTCAATTCTTGATGGCATGCAGCTCAAAAAAGATGCTGCAAAGGAGTGGGATTCCCTACCTGAAGAGGTAAGACACTGCTTGTCAAAAGCTATAAAGCCCAAGAAGAAAAACCAATTCCATTGAATACAATCAATATTTATTCTGCCTTACTGTTTATGCAGGAGAAGATGACGTATGAAAAGAAAGCCATGGAGAAAGTTGCTTTCTTAGAGAAAGGTATGGAGATATATAACAAGCTAGGATGATCCCGCTGCAATAGCAGCTTGAGTAGCAAGAATTTTTGGTACATTTTTAGGTAACTTCCTCTGTTTATTTCTTCATGATTATTTCTCTTACTAGGATTTCTGCAGCCTGCATGGAATAACTTAAAAGGTTTAGATAATGGTTGTCACACCAACGGAATCGGAATGCTTTCGCAAACTTTCTAGAGGTCGCGATTAGTGTTTCTCTATGAGAATGCTATGCCCTTTTATTTATTTATTTTTTCCTTCTTTTTTCAAGTCAACTAAAATTGAGCCGAAAATGTGCGGTTTTGTGGCCGAAGAAGTGGGCATCGTTATGCCCCCAAAAAAAAAAAGTGGGTGTCGTTGTGGGACGGGCAAGCCGTCATTTTTCATGCGAATTGCACCCGACATTAATGGACTGGCCTTGTAAATGGATTTGAAGATGAAGGTTTTAAATTTGGCTTTGAAATGAAAAATGGAGGTGTCGGGAATGGCCGCGAAGAACAAAGTCGGTCTTATGGGCCTACTAGTTATGCGAGGCCTAGTCAAAATGTTAATTGGTCCATTTCTGGGCCGGTTTTGGGCTGATTCTGGGGCAAATAGAATCGAATCAGGTTCTCAATTCCAAAAAAGTATTGATCGGGTTCGGGTAGGTCTGTTCATTTTCCAATTCATGGATCCGAACCTATGCAGGAGAACCGAAGTCAGATTGCGGGAAAGTGGTTTTAAAACCATAGTTTCTCTTTGAAATAATGACACAATTAGTTCATCAACTTTGGTCATCCTTCAACTTTTAATTTGCTTAGTGTGATCCTCGAACTATTCCTAAAATATTCAATCTAGTCCTTGATCCCTCAATTTTTTGCGACGAGTCAAAATTTTTCAAAGTTACACACTATCGCCCAAATCTAAAAGTATTTTTGAATTTCAATCCATTTTCTAGATTGAGGCCATCTTTCTAGATTCTCATTAGACTTGTATCGAGTTGATGTTTCTTTTATTTTGATTTGCTAATTTGTAGATTTGACAAAATTTAATCAAGAAAACAAGAAACACTAAAATTAGAAAATCCCATCTATCTAAAAAATCAGGAACAAGATTTAGATTGATATAGGCACAAGAAATCTATAGTTCAATTAATATTGTTATTATATATTCTTATAAAAGCCCATCTTAGAATAAGAGGTATATGGATTTGACATAACTCTATCTGTTGTTATATTTTGGAACTATAGTAATATTTATAAAAATAAAAAAGGTAAAAAACTGTTGATTTAGGATATGAATTGAAATGAAAAAATATTCTAAAATTTGGGAGATAGTGTAATTATAAAAATTTGTGAATAGTACCGAACAACTTATTTGACTCCGTGATGAAAATTATTAATGACAGTACTAAAGCAATGATAAGTCAAATGTGTTTAGCTTAGAAAAAGCAAAATACTAACTGTTTGGCTAAGGAACATGTTATCACTACTCTAAAAGCACTTGTTAAGTGACTAAATCAGAAAATACTACCGATTCCATTACCTTAGTTGTATTGATGTGTTGTATATTAGTTTATTGAAAATCAAAATTTTTTTATACTGTTTGTATAACCAATGTAGATGCTTGTTAAAAGGAGTTGTTTGATTAGATAAGCAAAATGGAAGATTGGATTCAGAAAAAGGATAATAAGAGATATAAACAGTCATGAACTTTAGATATGTTGGTTAGGTCCAAAATCAAGAATTAAAACAAGGGCACGAACTAGCTCTTGCAATTTCGTAAAAAGCTATGGTGCAAGACGACCGAACTCCATGTTGTGAGATGCTCCTAAATTAGCAAAATTTAAATTTAAAGCCCCCAAATTTCGACATCCCCTCAATTAATAGGAGGCAAAATTGTCCAAAAGTTATAAATCTATTGTACAATGGTCAATTGAGTGCTAAACTTTTTAATTTGGTTAGTTTATTCTTAAACCTTTTAATAAATTTTCAATATAACCCTTTTGGCCAAAATTAGTTGGAAATTGTCAACGTGAAGATATTGACATTAATAATTTTTGCATTTTAAAAATGTTTATATATTTTTCTTTTCTTTTCTTTTCTTTTTTCATTATGGGCTCAAGGGAGGACCTGCATACCCTTGTCGTTCACTAAGTGCACACCCTTGTCGTTCACTAAGCAAGGGCTGAGAAGTGCTTGCCAACCGCAGGCAGGGTCATAGCCCATGGCCAATGGCCAACATGGGTTGTTGGCCATTGTGGAGGTCCCAAAGACTGCCGTCGGCCATTGTGGAGGTCCCAATGATTGCCGTTAGCCATCCCGGAAAGATGAATAATGGGAAAAAAGAAAAAAATATATTAAAAAATCTAGAAAATTTAAATAAATTGTAAAGGTATTCACGTCATTGATTTTCGATCAATTTTGACGGAAATGACTTTATTGGAAAATCATCAAAAGTTTAGGACTAAATTAACCAAATCAAAAAGTTTATGACCAAATTAGTCGTCGTACAAAAAATTTAGAGTTTTTTGGACAATTATTTCATTAATAGGAAGTGACTAAAACAAAACCTATCGGATCCCTTAAATTCTATGGCATCTCTCGCAAGTAAAATGTACCTCCACCATCCTAAGATACATGGGTTCAACAAACAACACCGCCACCAAAACAAAGAATTGTGCTTTTGACCTGATTTTTTTTTTTTTTTTTTTTTGGGTCGGTAATGTTTTTGCTTAGTGATATCCATGAATCATCATCAGTTACGCAAGCCATGGTTCATGAATGAACTTTTATGTTTTTTAATCTCTTGAAGGAACACGAAGGGGTCTTTTATGTATTTTGTAACACTTGCCCACCTCAATTTAATGGAACGAGTGTATCAAAAGTCTTAAAACTTATAATAAAAGAACAATACTTAGGTGATCCAAATATAATGATTTGATAACAGCAGTTTGAAATTCTATCTTCATTTAATTTTTGATCCATTTATCTTTATTCAGCTTCAACAGTTAATATTTAAAAAGATACGGTTAGACCGTAGATTATTCAATTATATGGAATTGCTGTTGTTCAAAACAGGTTACATAAGCCAGAGAAAGCGTGGGGAAAGAAAACGAAGAAAATTTCATTTTGTTAATCTTTGTCTTTGTTCCAATATTATTTTAGTTTAGCTAGTGAATGATTTTCATTCAATTAATGTGAATTTCCAATACATGGGTATTTTAATTTGACAAACGCTTACAATGACTTGATTTTCACATTTTTGGACCAAGAAATGATGGACCTCTCATGTCGTTGGCCTAGCAGTAGAGGCGTCACATGTTTTCCAAGAAATCATGAATTTAATGTCGTAAATGGTGTGAAATAATAAAGAAGGTGTGGGCCAAAGCCGGAGGGGATCATTAACCTTGTTTGCCCCTCTCCACCATTTTTCCAAAAATAAAAATAAAAATAAAAATAAAAATAAAAATAAAAATAAAGAACCACTATAGGTCGGCACAAATAACCGTCTATATCAGGTTGCACGAAGTTAGAAATCTAATAGATTCATTATAATTAGTTCTTTTCCATTAATTCTGAAACTTAATAAGGCCTACGTGCGAAGCATTGTAGCCACAAGAGTGAGCCCGCGACTTTACAGCGAGCGGGCTACATTCCTCCTGTTCTGGTCGCTCCTATTTCCAATCTTTATGCAGTCGAGAGCACTGCGATTGGTCAAGAGATGATGAAGCATGGCTGTAAATGCCGAAGCTTCGCTCACCGATCTCAAGACTATAAGCTCGTGCGCCCTGATCACGTCCATGGCGTGGAAGAGATTGGCTCGTGCCTCGTTTTGTGCATCAAAGTACTCTTGCCAAAAAAAAGATTTACGGCAAAGAATGTAATACTCAATGTCAAGTCTTGGTTGAATTGGTTCTGAATCCACGTATTCCGTGACAAAGTTGTTGAATGTCTGGTGGAGGAGAGCAGCCGGCTCCATTGAAAGAGAAGTATGGAGAAGAGAAGGGTGAAGAAGAGAGATGTGTGATGCTGTATGTATTCACGAAATGAACCAGCAGCAATGTCGTGTCGGAAGGTGGCCAATGTCGGGGACATTTTCAGAAATGCCAAATTCGTGCATCTTCCTTTCTCTTTCTTCTAACTGCTCTCTTTGCCCACCCATCCACTCAAACTCCCAAATGGGGGTAGTTGCACTTAATGGGTCGGAGAGAAGGGGAGGACATGGGAGGGTGGGGTGTCCTGTTCTCGCTCTCTGTGCCCATAGAGTAGCAGTGAAAGCCTGATGGGGGCGCGGGCCGGGTGTTATAAACTCGAATGGGCATTCAATTGGAATCCAACTACCTCCGGTTCGATATTTTATAAAATTCCTAATTCTCTATTTGAAGAGTTTTTTTGAGTTACCGACTCTTATTTGAGTTAGTCATTTTCCTTTCACATGTGTACACATACTAGAGAATGGTGACCCAAAATTGACCTAAGAAAGCAATTTGGAGTAAGCTTCGAATGCCTTCTGACGCTTGGACTTTGTTGGGGATGTCTACTTAATCAAATAAAAAAAACATAATTAAAGCGACGGACCCTTTTCGAAAAATTAGTAAATTATTGGAAGCAGGAAAATAATAAATTAATCTTTCATGTTACTCACATTTCTAAGAATTTTCTCTCATCACATACTTGTCTTGACAAAAAAGAAAAGAAAAAGAAACTGTGTTTTTTACCATAAATACCTTGCTACTTACAATCTCAAGCCTATGTAGTTTCATTTGTGCATCTAATCCATGGATCAAACCCGAAAGACCAAAGAAAGGACAAATTTATCATGTCTAATTGTTGAAAGTAACTCAAAAAATCGTATTGCAGAAATCTCTTACTTTCTCATGCTCCACTTTATTTCGCGAAAAGCGATTCATTTGAAAAACATATTCCATAAATTGATCATTTATGTCACTTTGAAATAATTAATAAATGACAAAAAAATTTTCATTAATGACAATAATTTATGTCTAAATATTTTTATGGATGATGAATATAGCTCATTTATTATGTATGAGATACATGCAATCACTTCTAGGAAAATGTTTTTTAAATCATTCATTCTCGCAAAATAAACAGAGCGTTAATCTCATATGCAATTGATCTATTTCAATTGTTTCGATTTAAATTGATTGGGGTTAGGTCATTTTGCTTCGATCAATCATACCATTAATGTACATGCATTACCGCGTGAGCATGGGACTGTCTGTCTACTGGCAATTTCTTATTACAAAGTATGACCAAACCGTGAAATTGTTACAAGACTACGATACTCCGCTTGTTTAGATATCAAATTATAACGTGTAATACCCACCCATGCACGGCTGCGCTGGTTGAGGCATACCCCCTAATTTGGCCACCAGGTCAAGGGTTCGACTCCCTGAGTCGTTCACGACTCTCATAATAGTTCCTTGATTTAAGCGGGGGGCCCCGATGGTGGGTTGCCGGGCCATCTCCCCCGAGGTATAGTCAATGATGTGCTCCCGTAAGGTGAGCTAGGCCGGATCCTCAGTATAAAAAAAAAAAAAAATTATAACGTGTAGTTTTGTTTAATACGTTACTCTTTCCAAATTAGTGCGCTTTGGCACGTGTAGCGTTCATCTTCTATGTTGGGGGAAAAAATTTGTTTTGTTTAATGCAGATATAGAGGTTCTATCAAACATATTTAGATGATCATTTAGTTTAGGGTTAGGATTCATGTATCATTAAGGTTTTTGACTTTCGTATTCTAATTTTAGATAAGCGTATTATTAATTTTTTATACGAGCATCCAAAATATTAAATGTTTAAGTTTCGGTTGGATTCTTTTTTTCTTTCTTAGTCACCCAAATTTCAATCTGTTATTGCTCTTTTGCTTCCTTTTTTTTTTTTTTCCCCTATTGGTTAGTTAGTGTTGCGCCGGAATTCAACTCCACGACGAATTATCTTTTGCCCAAAGTCGTGCTGCGGTTTTTTTAGAGAGGACAGATTCCGTGACGATTTTGGATAGAAATATCACAAATAGATGAGAATCGATAACACTACTTTCAAATGGAACCGAACGCACACAAATTATTAACGCAGATCTAGAAACTATAGCTAAAAAAAAATTTAATCAACGATGCAAGTTTGGAAACTATAACTATAGTGCGGAAATTTTTTTGTCAAACAGTGCAGGAATTGAAAAATAACATGTTTATTTGTGCATGGATGATTCTACGGTACACCAACATTAGTATTTATAGTGTTTACAACATAATTGTCTATAAGCAGTTTTTCACTAGTTTTGGCCATGCCTTCATATCTCTGAAGCTTTCAATTCCATATCATTACGTTGCCATGACTTCTCATCTTTAGATGATAATTTCCTTATTGTATCCACAATTATAAAAATTTATAATAGCACTTATCCATAAGAAACTCAAATATTCGAAAATATTGCTATTAGGTAGTGACATGTTAATGTTGATGACTTCATCCAAGATAATTAATAGTTGTTGTCAATAACTTCATTTGTCATCGGTACTCTTCGAATTGTTGACATTTATCTAAAAGAACTTAAATATCCGAAAATATTGCCACTCATCAAGTTGTCTGTTTTTTTTTTTTTTTTGATGATGATTGCTTTTCATCAAATTTTTTTCTCAATGGCTAAGTCTACTACTTGCCCATAATAATTAAAATTGGTCATTTTTTGCTGCATATGATCAAGAGTTAATGTATAAACAAAAAAAAATCTGGTTGAAAGGTTCATGATAATCGCCCACACCTTTACAGTGGGCTTCTAGTTGCTGAGTTCCGACTTTTGATTTTTCTTCTTATCAATTTTGTTTCTGTTTTATATTGGTTAGCTGAGATTTGATTTATGTAACGTGGTTAGTAACTAAATTAGTTAGCCAAAAGGGTCGATAAGTCAAATTTTTATAAACGGTAGACAATAGCGCATAAAATTACATTTTTACTTTTTTTTTAGACTGAAAAAGTAATTCAGTGTTTTTTATAATAAAATATATAATAATCTCACACAATCGTGATTTTATAATTACTATTCTGTAAATCTCATACCGTAGATGATATCTTATATACTTCTTTTTTTTTTTTTGTTAGAAGTACTGTATATACTGAATCACCATAATTTTTATGTAAATTCCAATTAAATTCTACCATTTAATACAACTTCAACTTCCCCCTGCCCCAACTTAACACCACCGCCGGCAACCGACCGTTTGCGGCACACTCCGCCACCATCAACAACCGTTGTCTGCCCCCACAGCCACCAACACCCCGCTGACGTCACCTTCGCCGCCGCCGCAGCCAAGCTTCCACACCACTATCGGCAACCATCTAATCTCGAACTCGACCTCCACCACCACCATCAAGCTCCACAATAATTTCATCCAAATCTCAGCACATGTATCATTTCCCACGAAAGTTGATCTCCATTGCCCACATTGATTTAAGATGTTTTCCAAGACGATGCCAAGATCAAGCCCTCAAAATCCGACTCTGAATTTCTTTCTAGATTAGTCATGCTTTTTTCTTTCCTCGGATTTGAGTTGGAACGGATTTTTGGAAGGTTGTTGATATCCTGCGTGACCTTGAGCTCAGGCATTGATGACAACAACAGAAAAATGAGATGTAGATTGCAGTGACCCGAGTGGTGGGCGGCTGCGGTGATGGCATGGCGGTGGCCGGTCCATTATTAGTAACAAAGTTCTTTCCAAACACAACGACTTCCAGCCATCGGAATCCTACTTCTTGTGTGATCCGATCCCACGAGTAAGCAAACGAAGCCATGAGGTCACACGGGTGATATATTTTCTTTTTACCCTTCATAGGACGTCGAGGATGATGTACGTTCTTGACAAGAGGATACTTCATCAAATGAAGAATATAATGTTACAATGAAATTTGGTGCAATTTTGATAAAAGTGTCGGATAAATCATAAACCCATTGCATTAATGGTATTTTAATGATAAACCTTTTAATTATGCCGATTTGAGGGTATTGGAGATATTGTTCGCGTCTCTCCTGAACGAAAGCTCTGCCTTTTTTTAATTCGAATTTTTAATTATTTTTATTTTTATTTTTTCCTCTTTTTTTAAAAATGAATTGAAAATATTTGGTCATTGCCTTTTGTAGGTGCAAAAATCGAGTGAATAGGACGTCCAGCGAAAAAGTTATACCCGGTAAAATTTTTGCCAAATTTACGTAAAAATCACATTAATATAATTTTTCAAAAATTTTCCCAATTTGATGCAGGTCATCATTTTATAATCTTCAGCTTTATCAAAGGCCTTTTTTTACATATATAAACGTCTCTCCTGCATAAACAGTAGTAGGCTAAATCAATATTGTATTTAGAGCGGTCGTTTTTTCCTTTCTTATGGAGCTATGCATTTCTGTTCGCTTGATTAGCAGCGTAGGAACAACAACCTAATTACTTTCTATTTAAATATATTATTATAAATGCACACATTAGTTCTTGTGGACTCATTACACACAAGTACAGCATCATGAGAGACAAAGTAGGAGTTATGGTCGGCATTGCTCACAACCGAGGGTACAGATTTAGCCTGCGGTTGTGAGCAATGCAGTAAGGCGCGCTAGCTCCGTAGTGGGTCTTTCACTCATCCCTACTCACCCCAAGTGCGCGGGTGGGTACTATACCAGCCTATTCGGCGGTAGTTAGAATGTACAAGCATACCTTGACATGGAGTCTACCTTCCCTACCGTAAGGCCCCTAATTTCATGTCTATCTTTATCTTCCCGACAGAGGGAATACAGAGGACAGCACGGGTCTACCACCCTAGGGCGGTTCTCCCACCTGTTTCCTCCTTGAGCCTTTTAAATACTTACCCAGGTCCATACCTACTCTTTACTGAGCACCTAAAATTCTAACCAAGTTGTAACCACAAAAAAGTTGCAATAAATTAATCAATTCCTGTCGAGGCGACCACACTCGCACCTATTTCAATGGAGCTTCGGATCATACTTTTATGACGCTGGTTACAGATTGCAATATTGCTCCAACGAACGTAAAGATCCCGTGTGTTGTTTCTTGACATGCCTATGGCAGAAAGCTTTCATCCTCTCAAGGCCGTCTTCGAGGGAAGACGGCTCGACAGCGAAGGTTATGCGCAGCCAGTTCTTCATTCCCAAAGCCATCCCTGCAAAAAGAAACGTAGAACATTGCCCTTCAGACTTCTAATCTGGTCAAACATGACAGACTTTCGATGTCCGCCCATCTCACGATCGTGAAACACGTTTCATTTCGTCGAGTACGAGAAGCAGACTTCACCAGGTAGGACGAGAACGGACTCTTCTCTAGCCAGCTTGACGCAAAAATCCAAGTCGTCCTCTATGTCCTCCAACAGTGATGAATTCAACTTGACCTGTCATTTGTTTTGCATCTTTCAGCTCCTCAAAATGGCTAAAGATGAATCGCTTGAATAACACCGTGCGTGCCACAACTAGATGAATGAAGTGTGCTCGTACCATAGCAAACATGGACCCTTCGGGCCTTTTCGGGCACGCAAGGCAAGGCATCTCTTGAATCTTGTCGTAACATATATCCGCTGCCTCTCTCAGCATGCGAAGAACTTTCAAGAAGAATTCCTCATTCGTTCTCTTGAGTATCCGAGGAATCGCCGCCTGTCGTGATTTTAGAGTAAGATTCATAGATGATCGATTATTCCATTAGGACAATGCCAATCCTCATGAATCCGGTTTATCACCGAAGGACGAGTTGATATACCTGAACAAAGGTTGTAGGATCGGGGGATACATTTAGAAATCCTACAATGGACTCGACAACCTGAAAGTGATGGAGAACACGAATTTGTCATTCCTCAAGCAACCGACCATCATTCATATCATCGCAGCAGAGAGAGAGAGAGAGAGAAACCCCGGTATCCTTCAGAAAGCCGTTCGGACCATTCGTTGCTACCCAACCGAGTCGCCAGCCGGGGACTATCCACCTCTTTGATAGGGAGCCCACCGTCAAGACGGGCGTGATCGATGCAAAAACACCCATGGGCACGAATGGCGTATCCCTGAAAGCTAGATGGTCGTAGACTTCATCTGCAATCACCATGATTCCAAGCTTCCTAGCCGTTTCGGCAATCTAATTGGAAGTAACATAAGAAAAATAACGAACGAAGTTAGTGTTGGTCAAAACAATACCCCATTAATATGCTATGCGTAATTTTTTCTATAGGTTGAGAGATTTAGATAGCAAATTTCTGGACTATGAATTAACATGCATGTATCGTGGTCCGAGTTCCCCCATACCCATGTGGGCTAAAAAGTGTGGTTTTGTGGCACAGGATGAAGAATGAGAGATGTAGAAGGGGAAGTGCAATCGTGAGATTTGCATCAGATTGTTTATGCTAGGAATTCATGGATGCGATGATTATTATTTTAGAAGATCTCTAAAAATGGGATTGGCTCTGTTCTCCTAATGATGACCCGGTAGGTCAAACCTAGTTGTTGTATTGACACGATTCATAGGTCTGCTCAAGAGATCTGATGTCCAAACTAAATTGGGTTTGGTTTATGAGAATATGATTGTCCATACTATTCTTATAAGCGATCTATTGAGGGAAGGCCGGCTTGGTGTTCCAGCTCTCCAAGCATCGCACAAGCCTATCCCCAGGCCAGGCGGCACTAGCACTACATACCATATGAGCTCGTAAAACAGTTTACCTCCTTCAGATGTCGGTAGCTAAAGACAGTTCCGCACGGATTGCCGGGATTTATGATCACCATCGTGACAGTGTTTGCGTCCGCAAGATCCTCCACGCGCTCGAGATCGACCTCCCAACCCTTGATGGGGAGGAGGTCGAAGTACCTCACCTTGAGGCCACAGAGCGCTGCACGTGCGACATAGCACGTATATCCGGGCCTCGGAAGCAGGATGTTGGCGCCGGGGCGAGCGAGAGCCGTCACTATGACTTTGTGCCTCCTATCGTCAGGTAGACATCGTCCGGTGATAATTTGTAAGGGAGGTCACGCGAGAGATGATCGGCAATGGCCCTATTGAAATTTTAAACCTCAAGTTAGCCTTAGCTTACTAATTAGATTAATGTTGGCCATTTCCAAAACTGAACTCATATTTTTTTCCCACATGTAACAACGATAACGTGTGGTCAATCCAATTCGCCTTGTAATTTCATGCGTTGCCCACCATAAAATTCTATCACTATGTAGGTAATAAATAATAATAAATAACACTGAATTTTCGTTTGTTTCTCGATAAATATTTTTAAAAATATTTTATCTAAAAATAATCGTTTGCATTGCCAGAAATAATTAGTCGAACCCAAGAGTTAAGAATAGCAAGTTCTTCATAATAGAATAACCACTTAAAATAATGAAAGAGGTTATATTTGTCGATAAGTGCAAAATCATATGGATATGATCCTCATTGTGCATCTTGATCAATTGGATCGTTTCTTTGTTTTGGTTGTTCATTAATTCCAATCTAAAATAAATATCTATGGACTCTATTGTTCCTAGGGTTTTGACACGTGTAGATATACAATGAAGCTGAATTTATTGATCATTACATATAATTCAATTAAGATATTGTATAAAAGTATGATTTCTTCTATTCTTTTTTGAGAATTGAAAATGATTTTTTTTTATTATCAATAAATAATTTATATTTAAATATTTTTGGGAATAATAGATATATTTATCGTTTATTCATATTTATGAGAGATACCAATCATTTTTAATTTTTTTCAAATTATGTATTTTTTACGAAACCAGTAAGCCTTTCGAAGTTGGAACAGATTTTTGCATGTGCATTGGTGCTGCGGATAATAAAATCGCCATCCGTCCAGGGCATGCCTTGGTATTACCTCCTAGCGGGAAGAATGCCGACGGTGGGGGCGTAACAGTTGAACTCAGCCGAGCGGACCGCGTCGACGACGGCATCCTCTGCGACATGGGCAGTCCGGAAACAGGGAATGAGGAGGGGTCGCCCTGGCCGAGCGGGACGACGGCTCTGCGGTCATCCCTGTTGAGGTTCTCCATCACCCGGTCGAGGATGCCGCAGACCGTGATTGCCGACGCCGCCGGGAGCCTGCCGTTGCCTCGGAACGTCCACTCGGTCTTGGCCTTGGTCCTGTTCATGGTCCTGTTCTGCACTGGCACCGTCATCTTTTTGGGGGATCGATCGGCAAGCGTCGAGGTAAGGTCGTGCGGTTGTGTGTTTCGTGGGGTTTGTTCAAAGGAAACTGCAGCGGTGTGCGTTTAAACAACGGGGAGGTCTAGATGCGGACAAAGGCAAACGATGTCGGACCGTGAGACACGCGTGAATCCACGGGGTCGGTTCGTTAAACTATGGTGACCCAAAATTGACTAAAGTAATTAATGTGGAGCGAGTAAATTCCGAATGCTTTCCGATGCTTTGGACTTCGTTGGAACATGTCAAGTCAACTTAATCAAATAAAAGGCATAATCTACTATTAAAGCGACTAACCCTTTTCGAAAAAAAAATATGGAAATTAATGGATGCAGGGAAATAATTAATTAATCTTTCATGTTACTCGCATTTCTAGGAATTTTCTCCCATCGCATGCCTGTCTTAACCAAAAATAGAAATACAACAAGAAACTGTAGTTTTTACCAAATAAGAGAAAGAAAATAGAAATTGTATATGCCTTATTATCCACAATCTCAAGCCTATGCAGTTTCATTTATGCACCTAATCTACGGATCAAACCCGAAAGATGAAGGAATGCACAAATTCATTTATCATATCTGATTACCTAAAGTAACTCGAAAAATTGTACCGAGCAAATATCTTACTTTCTTAGGCTTCAATTTATTTCACGAAAATAAATCATTTGAAAAACATATTCCTCAAATCGATTGTTTATATTGGTTAAAATTATTAGTTAATGGGAAAATAATTTTTATCATCAATAATAATTTATATTTAAATTTTTTCATAAACAATGAAAATAAATTTTTACTCATTCATTTGGTAAACGATACAAATGATCATTTTTTTTTTATAAAAATCAACGTAAGACCAATATATTTCGGCTTCTTCGAGTTGTATTGATTTTGAAAAGTTCATATTGCTTCTAAGGAAATCAATCACAACGTTAATGTACATGCATTACCACATGAGCGCGGGTCTGTCTACCAGCAATTTCTTATTACAAAGTATGACTAGATCGTGAAATTTTTACCAGACTACCTAATTGTAGCGTGTCGTATTGTTTAATATATTAGTGTTTTTTTTCCCAAGTTGGTACGCTTTGGGACGTGAAGCGCTCCTCTACCATACCGGACGGGAAAAGACTAAAGTTGACCGAAGAAGAGACTTAGGGGTGCGTGACAAAATTTACTGTTGAAATAGTTTAAACGAAATAGATTTTTCTATTTCTATTTCTGAAGAGTTTAGCGAAAATAACCTGTTTGATAACGACGCAAAATTTCTACTCTAAAAATAGAAATTCGTTTGATAACGACACAAAATTTCTTCCTTTCGGACGGCGGCGACGACCCGGCGACGACTTTAATATAAAAAATAAAAATAAAAATGATTTATTAACAAAAATAAATAAATAAATCATAAAAATAAAATAAGAATATCATTTTATTTAAAATAAAAATATCCTTAAAAATAAATTTATTTTATTTATTCTATTTTATTTTATTTTACGAATAAATTTATTTTAAAATGAATAAAAAAATAAAAAAAATATTTGGCAAAATACTCAAGACAAATAAAAATAATTTTATTTTAATAAAAATAATTTATTTTTATTTATCATAAATAAATTATTTTTAATAAATTTATTTTTAATAAACTAAAAATAAAATGATAAATAAAAATAATTTATTTATTTTTAATCTATTTTAATAAATTTATTTTTATTTTTAAATGAATAAAATGAATATATTTATTTTTAATAAAATGATATTTAATTAAATTTATTTTTAATAAATAAATTTATTTCGATTAAATTTATTTATTAAAAATAAAAATAATATTTATAATAAAAATAAAAAATAAAAATGAATAAATTATATTTTTATAATAATTTTTATTTTTATTTATTCATTTTAAAGGATTTTTTAAATTTATTCGTAAAAATAAAAATAAATATCATTTTATTTATTCGAATAAATTTTATTTTAAAATTAGGGTTGGGAGAAATAGAAATTGATTTCTCCTCCATTTCTATTTCGGAATAAACCTATTCCGAAATAGAAAATTTGATAAGCGTTATCGAAAGAGTTTTACGTTCGAGAAATTGGTGCCTCATAGAAAAATCATTTACGGAACAGAAATTTTGGTTATCATGCACCCTTAGTCATCAACGTACGACTTGGGCTTCGGCCACGTGTTTTTCGTGAAACGAAGCGGTTTGCTTTTGTCCTGCCCGTGGTTTACCCCCACCGAATATCCTGTGAAAATGTCGTATGTTTACCAGAATACAGGCATTGATACGAACATGATACGTGGTAGACTGGAAACTTAAATACGATGCTGCGATCTTATTGTGATTCTCTTTTAAATTTGTACTGTAAAGATTTATATTAACAAATGTTGGGAACGAACTTATACGAGTTATGTGCACGGTTACAACACATCAACAACGCAAACTGCAAGCCCTACACATCTGGACTTAATAGCATGGAGACAAAACGGTAATGGGAAGTCCTGAGAATTTGCGTATCGTCTTGGTGATGTAGTCATGCAAAACAAACGATGGCAATAACACCAAGCTCCAACGAAACCCCACCAAAATACCGTGAACGACAATAATCCGCATATTGCTAGGTTGACCAAAGTTCATGTTTCAGCCAACCTCCGGGATTTGCACGTCCCATCAGATCGTCATACAAGCTGAACTTGACTTCGAAGCATCAATTTTTGGAACGAGTACTTGGGCTTTTGAGACTGAGTAAGCGTAGAAGGAGGATTGATTTCATCTGATTCAGTCCGATGTTTAAGCAAATACTAGAGAGATGGGGGGAGTTAAGTGGGCAGAACAACTGGAAGAACCTCCTGGATTAATGCACGTGAAAGTTTTTTATTTTTATACTCTTGTTTTAGATTAGCATGTTATTTTTCGGGCATCAAATATATTTAATAAGGGAGTGACCGGTTGTAAGATAGATGGGTCTAGACAATCTAAAACCTACCATGTTAAAAGTGATTTTTAGTTTTTTGAACCTGTGACTTATCTCGTTAAACCTGGAATTTACTTGGTTTTTCCATTTCGATTTCCATGTCTATCTAAGGATCTATTTTTCTTTTGTTCCTCCTTTTGTTTCATTTTTTTTTATAAGAAAATAATATAAGTAACGAAACGGTTCAAAATAAAAGATGAATGAGATGAGTGAGGGTAAAGAAGCAAAGGCGAGTCAAGAATGAGCAAGGGTTGGGGGCTCGAGCAATCGAGGGTGAGCCGCGAGTGAGCAAGGAGGAGGATAAATTGAGAGAGAGAGAGAGAGACGTGAAGTATTTAAGTGAGATTGGAGAGAACGGAGAAAAAAATGTCTAGAGAAAAATCAAATTCAATAATCGCAAATAGATATATACTTGAAATTGGGAATTGGGCTGGTTTTTATCTATTCCAAAAACATGGAAATTGGAACAAGGGTGGTCCAGTTTGATTTTCGAATAAAACCGATCTGGTTGTGCAGTCTTAATTTAATGTTTACTTTTGGGTTGGATTCTTTTTTCCTTTTTAGTCACCCAAATTTCAATGTGTTAATACTCTTTTGGTTCTTTTTCTTTGTGTATTGGTTAGAGTATTTTCTTTTAAGGTTCCGTTCGTTTCGCGGAAAAAAATTTCAGGGAAAATTTTTTTTCAGATTTTCCGACGTTTGTTTCATGGAAAATGAATTTCTTGGAGAAAATTTTTCCATGAAAGGAAAAAAGTCTTCTAAATTAAGGGAAAATTTTTCCACTTTTGAAAAGTGGAAAATATTTTTCTCTCTTGATTTCTCTTATCTCACATCTCTATAAATCATCACTTTCTCCTCCCCTTTCTTCTTCTTCTTTTCTTTTTTTTTTATTCGAATTATTTTTTAATTTTCTTTTTCTTTTTTAATTCAAATTATTTTTAATTTCCGTTTTTTTTTTTTATTTGTTTCCCATCTTCTTCTTTATTAGCTAGTTGTCGCTCGTTGCCAGGCGAACCTCGAGCTCATCGATCTCAAGCTCGCGCTCCGCACTCTTGCTTATCATTTTCTTTATTTATTTTACCCCATGCGGTTGTACATTGTTCAAGTAAAGAGCTTTACATGCTTTGCTTCTTTTTTATTTTGTTTATTGGAACACAAAAGACACAGGAAGAGAATAGGCGACTCAACTGAAAGATTCTTATTAGGGTTGTACATGCTTTGCTTCTTTTCTCCTTTGTTTCTTTTTAAAATCCATACGAACGTTTTTTTAGAGTAGATGAGCATTTGGTGATAATGAAGGAACAAAGATATGAAGCAAGTTTGCCCGGATTTAAAGGCAAGTTTATATTTGATGGATTTATAGGTCGGTAAGTGATGCATTACTAAGTGGTGAAGTCTTAGAAAATATTTTCCGGTGTTCCTTACCAAACACTAGAAAATATTTTCCAAAACATTTTTAAATTTTAGCCGAACACCAAAAAATATTGTCATTTTCCTAGAAAATGACTTCTGGGAAAATATTTTCCGAAAATGGCTCATTTTCCGCGAAACGAATAGACCCTAAATGTGATTTAGAGCTAATGTACAAGCAAAAAAGCCTGGTTGAAAGATTCATGATAATTGCCCATGGGGCCATGCCTCTATAGTGGACCTTTAGTAGCTGAGTTTCGACTTTTGATTTTCTTCTTTTCAAATTTGTTTCTATTTTATATCCGTAAGTTAGATTTGATTTATGTGAGTGGTTAGTCACTGATTGATTAGCCAAAAAAGGTCAATAACTTAAATTTTTATAACGATAAGAAATGCAAATAGGAAATAGCACATAAAGTTACATTTTTATATTTTTGCACCGAAAAGGTTATTGAATGACTTTTTATATACTTTGTTGGAAGATATGATTTAGCAGATTGTATCAATTCTAAATTGATAAGGAATCATGTTTATTTTAGGATTAGAAAGATATGAGAATATTTACTTTCCTTTTATTGATTCCTTCTTTGTAATTAAATACAAAGTCTTGTACAGAGATTACAATGAATAGAGAGATACTATTTTTCCTCTGCGCTTTATTCTCCTACGACTCCAGAATCCTTCTTCTTCTTTATCTCCTTTTGTGACATACTTCTTCTATGATTAACATACATAAATCATCTCACACAATCATGATCTTGTATAAATCATAGACCCAATTCACCCACAACACCATATTTGACCTCGAGAGTTTGCAACGAACACGACAAGTCATGTGGCCCCAATTTGCTTGTATTTTCGACAATTAGCAAACACGACGTAAAGGTCTCGCGACAAAAAAATTTATGAATTCTTTTGTATGTTGGAATTGATGGTAATCCTATGACTGCTTGCTGTGGGTTCTGTGGGTTTTGTATCGTGATCTGCTAGTTAGGGAGAGTGCATTCATCACTGAACTTGTAGCCTGAGGTGGGCAGTTCTTTTGGCATCAAAAGCCATGGGAAGTAGCGTCAATGTATTTAGGCGGTTTGTTCTTTTGGGAATTCATTTGAGCGGCGTCGCTTGAAATTTTGCCTCCTGAAGCTTTGAGCAAGGTTATGGTTCGACTCACCGTCATTTCTGTCTAGGCACATTCATTGGAATAAGACTTTGCCTTGAAATGTCAGAGGCGGCACAAAAGATTGAATGAAGTACATGGGCATTCTGTGAGTTTGCCTGCACAATAACTTTATTTCGGCGTCTTTTTTGTCGGGTCAGCATCTCTCTTGTACTAGTTTAAGTTCTTTTCGCTATGAGTGCCAAAGATATTTGGCAAATTCATCAATTAGGCACGCCAAATTTGGTTGGGAGAATGTGGCACAAAACTACAAATGCATTGCACCGTTGGAGATGCTAAAGGCAAAGTCAACCCGATCTTGGAAATGGATCTCGCGAGCATGGAGATTCAGATGACATGATTCTCGATTTTTATATTTGGAATAGTTATTGAAATCGATATTGAACGTGTCGGTCGATGTTGATGTAGGAAGAGAATGTGAAGCATGGAACAGGAGTATAATAAAAAGGAGGGAGAGTACCCCCACGAGAGTAGAGTGAAGGGGGAGGGGGTCGGTGGGTGGGGATGTGACTTGTGAGCATTAAAGGATGGGCAGTGGGGGGGGAAGTGAGTTGGGGTAAAGGCCATACCATACCCTGTTCTTGCAAGGTTTCTTGGGGACAAGTCTCCACCGAACCCTACACTTTCGCCGCTTCCTCATCTCATCCTGTTTCCCTCCTAGGAAGCATGGATGCATGCTACACTACATTCTTGAGAATAAGGAAGAGAGAGAGAGAGAGAGAGAGAGAGAGAGAGAGATGGAGATAAGGGAGAGAGACTTTTGGGCTATGTCTTTCCCTTTCCATCTTGTGAATTTTCGTATGGAATTATGGGTAGGATCAATTCTACTGGAAACTGCGTGCGAACCCACTTGCGTACGCTCGAAGTCTCGAAAAGATTACTCAACTTTCCAGGACGATGGAATAGGACCACTACATTATGCAATTTCACTCCCCGGAAGGTCCACGCGTCGTGCGGCGTGCGATTATAAACCTTCACGGCCCAACACGCAGCCATGTGTCCGGACAGAGTGATCGACCTCCTCGCAACATGTAGCGTTCCTGTTGGGTTTGGCTTTTGCTCAGAGCACACACGTGCTACGCTCTCAATCAAGCTGATCGATCTCTAAGGGCGGAACAAATCACGAAATTGTCCCATTGAATTCTCCCGTTGCTCCTCTTTCTAGAATTTAAGTTGATTTGTCATCCTTTGAATTGGAACCACTATGTCGTTAAGATAACTTATCTCGCATTTAGAAAGTCAATCAATTGAAATGAAGTATGTTTACGAGATTTGTTATTCTTCATAAAAATATCTATAACTACGCGTGAGGTTCAATAACACAAATTATAAGTGCATAAATAATAAGACAAATGTTCTACCAAATTGGGGTCCAATCCCAGACGATGAGATTAAGGAAAATGAATTATCGTTTCGCTTGGACACGAAAAATTACATTAATCAAATCATAATCAGATCAGGAAATCAGTCAAAAATTTACAAAGCGTGTCATCTCTCTCTCTCTCTCTCTCTCTCTCTCTCTCTCTCACTCTCCCGACCTCCTTAATTACATTTTTGACTGAAGAAATCCCATCTCAAGCAAGCAACCGTCAATACATCAAAAGACAACAATCTAAATCAATCCCCAAAACAATATTAAGCGACAACCTAAAACATTAAACAACACCAAACCTCGTTTATATAAGTTCGGCACATATTTATTTACTCTATACTCTTTACTAGTGCCAACCGACCAGTATGTACAGCTTTGGCTTTGTCTTCTTCCAAAATGCATCCTCAGTCATCGTCATCCGGGAATCCAATTTATCATCTCAGCTACATCAGGAGCTCGTTCACCCACCCAATGTCAGGATCATCGCAAGAATTGCCTTCATTGACCTTGTCAGCAAAAAATCCTTCGTTGCTTGAAGGATCACGGCCAAAAAAATTCTTAGGCACCTGAGGAGGATTTGGGGTTGAAGGTGAAAGGATAAACTGGGTCTGCTCCTCATTCACACTGCTAGTGACATCAACCCAAGGCATGGCTGTCCGGTTCTTGACCGATGACAAAGGTGACGAGTGCGGAGGAGGCGAGACTTCGCTCATCTTCATCACGTCCAGCGAAGTCATGATCTCGTTCAGGACGTCCTTGTAGCTCATACCCTGGCTCAGACAGCTCGGCTCCAACCGGTCGGCATACCGCGAGATCTGTGAGAACCCGCCCAGGGACCTGCCCTTGAGGGGCGACAGGGGTGGTGACAGGGACTGGGATGGCGACAGCGGCGGCGATAGGTGGGACATGCCGAGCAAGGTTGAGGTCGGCGAGGAGGCGGTGAACGAGTGGCAGAACAGGCAGCAGTGAGGCAGCGAAGAAGGCGAAACTGGACCATGGAATTTGGACTTCTCGGGGTTGATCTCTTGTGGAGAGTTGGGCTCGGATTGAGCAGGCAAGAGGCGAAGCTGACGAGTGCTGTGAGCGAAGAAGCAGACCTTCCTCTTGCAGTTCTTGCCATCTTTGCATGCCTCAGTCCTATACCTATAGGAGACATTAACAACACGAGTAACATTTGATCAGATCCGTTGGGTTTGACAATTTTTTGCTCAAATCGAATGACCAGATTTTCTTAAAAGATCAAGCTTCACCAGTTCCGGAGTATATATATTAAAAAACATGGCATGCATTGGGAAACAATTACCAACTTGACATTGCAAAACAGGACTAATATTCACCAATTATATTCTATAATTGGAAAACTTACTTTGAAGGGTGCAGCCAGCACTCGAAGACGCCGTGTGCGAACTCACAGTTATCACCACGGCTGCACGACCCACGGCGGTACTCCGCGCAGACGGTCCCCGTGTAGTGGTACTTCCGGGGGTCCCTGCGGCGGGCCTTCTCTCCAGGATGAGCGAAAGGGCAGTCCGTCCAGTCGTGGCTGCGGCTGCGGGTGCACCGCCTCACCTTGAACTCGAACATGCGGAAGTGGTCCGCCGAGTAAGGGTCCTCATCCTCATCCTCATCGTCGCCCCCGTTGTTGAACGGCAGGAACTTCTGGAGAGGGGTCTCGGGGACCCTTGGTGAGTAGTCGGAGGAGAACACGTCGGGGCTCTCGAGGGCCGCCGACTGGTGCTGCGCCACAGAAGAGGCTGTCCGACGGCCGAGGAGCTTCCTGGGGGGGATGTCGAGCACCTTCTTAGGGGAGAAGAGTTGGTGGGAGGCGTGGAACTTATGCTGCTCCGCACAGACGCTGGTCATGTTTAGGGAACGAACGAAAGCTTGCGAAGAGATTGTGCGTGAACAAAAAGAATCGGGCTGAAAGAGTGATTCTGGATGAGGTAAGGGAGATGCAAGGAGCGGCTATTTATATAGGGTGGCTAGAGAGAGAGAGAGAGAGAGAGAGAGAACGAGAATGGCGACGAGGAGGGTATGGGGGTCGGATTGCGTGGCTGCATGGCATTAGGGATCAGCATGCAAGACGGTACGTGGCGGACCCGCTAGAACGAAGCCGGTGACGAGAGCTGGCTATGTGTAATGCTCTTCGAGTCTCTCTCTCTCTCTCTCTTTCTCTCTCTTCTCTCAGGGTTTTCTTTTGGACACTACCCAAAGCACCAACGGCAGGAGCTGACATTTTCTAGATTTTTAAATGAAAAAGTCAGATTCCATGAACCAAAATTTGGGTTTGGGGGCAAGAAAATGTACCGGAGAAGCTGGGCCCCGCTGAATCGACGCCTGGAGTAGGATCGGATAATTTTCTTTTTTTTGAACGGCTTGCGATGGACCAAGGAAAGCCCGGAGGTCCCAAGACTTTTTGTCGATGAGATCACGTGATGGGGTGATGGGTATTGAATATCGATGAGGAGGAAGACGTCAAGAGCAGACGGGGACAAAAGTGGGGAGAGTTAATGTAATGGCTTGAATTACGCCGCAAACGCTGTCCTAGAATTACACGGATTGTTGGATTTCAGTTTGCTGCCATAGTGTACCGACTAAAACGTGTGAATCCCGACCCCTATGGTAAAAGACAAAGTGCAGTTAAAGCCGGGTGTGAAGCTTGCTGGTACTCCCGACGGTGGTTGTATCGCCTTCGTAGTCGAGAGGAGGAGATTGGCGCTTGATTGAATTCGAGGTGTCTCTCTTAATTCAATGCGCCATCGCGTCTTATTGCCATCAGCAATTGACATGTGGTGCGAAATGGTACTCAAGAAGACAAAGAAGGTAGTTAAAAGGAAACAAGGGGCAAGTTCTTCCAGATCCGGTATGTAAAGGACCGGATGTGCTCGAAATCATTGGGGTTGCTGGAGGTTTTAAGATAAACTCCCCCAAAAAAAAATTTTATTTGGCTGGACTGGAGTTCTTGAGGAAGTTCTTCAAGCTAAGTTGAAAGTGCTCTCTCTCTCTCACATGTTGCAACCCACCATTATATCAAAAACCATCCGAACAGACATGACATCATGCTAATACTGGTGACAATAATCGTCAACGGGATTTTGCAAAAGAGATCTCTAGAAACAGTATGAAGGAATCCGAAATCGCAAAGTTGATCCTGATTTCGCAGCATCATATCCTTTAAAGACCACTGGCTTACCGAAGCATAGTGCTTCGCTTTAAGTCAAGGGCTTATTGGTCCATTGCATGTGATGGCCTAACATAATGGTATCTGCACAGCCCACTAGCGATGCATTTGCAAATGGTAATAGTAATACATTGAGGCCTACCTATGTCTCCTTCCACGCAAACAGATTACAAATTATCGACCACAAACCTCATTGCAACTTTACAACTATACAAGAGATGTCATCCTTGCTGTTCCTATTAAGAGCTTCGTCTATCAGATGTTTCGCCGCCGACTGAGCATCCTTAATGTTTTTGATAGAGTCCACTGCTTCCTTATTTGACATCACCTGGCCGGACATCATGAAGATATAAGAGATCTAATCTTTAAAACGAGTACATATTATCGCATGGAAATGTGCATAATCAGCTTCTCAAATGGGTCTCTTTTCAGCTAGATTAGACTATGCTTATCATCTTTATCTCCCCATCCTATAAATAAGGAGCAACAGGAAGAGAGAATGAAAGATCCAATGACCATCAGTATTAGGACTCACCTTCCATATCCCATCACTAGCCAGAATGATGAATTCAGATTCTTCATCAATCGTCTCCACTGCAACATCTGGCTCAGAACTCAGGTGGATCTTTAAGCTTTTATCACCGAAGGCCCTTGCTACAGCCAGCTGACCGTCAACTCGTGGAACATCTCCTGCAAGCGCAAATAGATATTAGCAAATAGATATTAGCCCTCCTGCAAAAAGTTGTACCGTCGCTGGTCTTATTCTTATGTTTGTGGGGGATCTGAGAGACAGAAACACTAGCCCCTACTGCAGCTTCTCGAGTTTTTATACCCAGTCAAAGCTCTTCCTGTGATTATCCACCATACCAACACTAGGTAGGAAACTTGGAGAAACACTCCTTATGTAAAAGCTCGATATTCATACCTGTCTTGAGTAAGAAACTAATGCATAAAACTTCTTCAAAAAAGGTTACTGCCTCTTGCAGGGAACGCTATCGCACAGTGTGAGTCCTATAAAGGAGCTTTACTGCCTCGTGATCAATTATAGATCGCGTGAAAACTGGCACATGACAATAAAGGAAAGCACAAGAATATTTGGCATGGATTTCAGTAGCCACATACCAGGAATATTGGATATAAATCCACCTCTACTTTCAATCAACCTCTTTTCCCTGTTTGGCTCATGATCAACTGATAGTTGTTTGGCTACACCATTCTTACATATGACAGCACGAGAATCTCCTACATTTGCCACCACCAAAGTCTGGCCATTAATCAGTATTGCCGTCACTGCAGTTGACCCTCCTTTTCCTAAGTCAAGTGCTTTCTCTAATATTTCCTTGTCCGTTGCGTGATAGGCTCTCCTTATTGCAGCCTCAGTATCAGCCCAGAAGTCTGGCTGCTCATAGAAATAATCGTTCTATCAAAAATTTGACACTTAATTGTCAAAGGGAAACAAAGATCAACAAAGCAACATAGGGATAACTGCAAATATTTTAATGGCCAGATGTTAAATGAACTAACATGCATTACCTGCTTCAAAATACTGTCAAACAGATGTGTTTGCAGGTAATTTGCAACTTCATGGCCTAAATGACCATCGAATATTGCAAATAAACCCAACTCTTTTGATTCCACCTGCCTGAAATCGGAAACTACATAATCTTCCATGGCATGATTCGCCTTTCCCTTCATTAAGTGATAGCCGTGGGAGATGTTCCTAGAAGCTTTGCTTTTACCCTTTCCCGTGTCTGGCAAGCATGCACTTAACCCGGCTTTCACCTAAAAAATATAAAACCAATAGAGTCTTAGGAAAATAGTGAGAAATGGTCAGCATCAAAGGCAACTACTAAGAAAGAAACTATTCACAGTAACCATATATTCAGTTTCTTCTTGAATAAGCAAAGGAAACAAGTAATCTCTGAACAGCCTGATTATACAAAACCAAGAGCTTGCCTTACATTCAAAAGAACCAAAAAGTTATTTGGGGTGTGACTCGAGGAAAACATAGATTGCATGTACAGGCTTCTCCTAATTCGAGTAATCTAACCCTAAAACTCAAATTAAAAAACTTTGTGCAAGCAAGCATTGAAAAAAAAAAAACACTGGAACAAACACAGCCACAAACTATAACAGCATTACCACACGGAACACTACACATTCTGCTATTTTTACTGATGAAAACTCTCTCTGCAGTTTTTCATGTAGTCACTATTCACAAGTCACTACATCTTATTTTGCACTATATTTTTACTCCCCTTGCGTATGACTGTCATAACTAAGATACTTTTACATGTTTCACAGAATAACTAATCGAGGTTCGACTTCTCTGTTCCACAATTACTTGATAACTACCAATACAATGTGTAGGTTCTGAAAAGAGCATGATCAGCCACTTTGACAACTCTTCTGCAATATAATTGGAAATTTGCAGCACTCGAGTAAAGTTGCAGAGGGAAAGTACTTTTGCATCTCAATACATGTCATCGCAACCCTTAACTGCAGGACACGACACAACAGTTCGTCCTGAAATCCCAATCAATCCCCAAAATGGAGACCAGATAGTAGATGGACAGTGTGTTGATATGAGAACAGAACTAAGGATAAAATGATCTGAGCTACATATAATAAGATCACCAATTTATATCTAACTGCAGACACATTTCATTAACAAAATTTCATGTCAGATTAACAATGATATTATATTATCTTAGGTAACCAGCGCCTCAAAATCTTAATAACCGCAATCAATATGTATGCGCTTCGGACAACAGTATTTCGCACCGTTCATCACGATTAGACCCCTAAAACCCGATCGGGACACAACCGCCACGAGCCGGCGCGAGTTCAACTCAGAACACGACGACGGAGGACTCACTCGAGCTAATAAATAGTCTCAAAGACGAGACGCGCCCGCCTCTCTCCACCGACAACAACCAGCACAACCGCAATCAAAACTCGCAAATCGCGGCGCGGCGAGGCGATTCCCAGTTCCGCGCTCAAACCGCCACGCACGCGCACCTCGCGCGCGGGGGGCTAAACGAGTCGCTACGGAGCGTAGAAACCGCTCACGCGCTGGATCGCTCGCGGGGGGAGAACGAGCAGCAAACGAGATAAGATAGACGCAACCAACCTTCATCTTGTGCAGGATTTCTCTGCCGTGCATGATGATGATCGATCGCTCGCTCGCTCGCTGCTTTCTGCAATGCTCTGCGCGCAGAGAGAAGACTCGATTTTCGAACGAAGGAGGTTGACTTTACTGGTGGGCGTTCTTATCGGTCGTCCGTCCAGGTCCCGCCCCGCGTTCTTTAAGGAGGATGATTACGCGTCCCTCCCGACGACTTAGTTGACTTTTGGGTTCTTTCGAGGCAACGATTATTACGTCTCGTCGTTTATGGCCGACGCAGAAAAGACTTTAAAAACCGACTTGCAACAGCACCCGGGAACTGCTGGGAGTCGCCAATGGCAATTTTTTAACAATAATTAATGACTAGAAACCGTGGCTCCCTCTGAGCATTACTGCTTTCTCTTGTTTGGCTCTGAAGTTTTCGACCATCACATTGGTCGGTCGGTCCTAATACCATCTTTACATCTTAGACAGGTTTGTCATTTATGTAACTGACATGTATCACCCCTGTTGCGGATTTCGGCTTAAATGGTCTGATGTATAATTGAATTTGGGATGAACGAATTGAGTTTTTGCTCTTACAGCACCTCGGAGATTCACTTGAAAAATCTAATGTAGATAAGATCCTCAAACTGTGCAACTTGATCAACTTGAATACTTTTTTCCTTGGACTTCGTCAAATATGGTGACCACAACAGCTACCATTCACAGATTTCTTTTTATTTTTCTTTCCAAGTACCGGGGAAGACCCGTGCATTGGACGTGCCGTCCTTATTCATTGGTCAACTCGAACTTCACCCGTCATTTCGCTTGTGCTGTCGTGCCCCAAGATTAACCCTGCATGGACACGAGGTAAGATGATTTACTGCAGGTGGAATTTTAAGCAGAGCGCATGAGAAGGTGGAAGAGGGGGAACGGGAAGGGCTTTTTACATCGAGCAATTCATGGCGTTGGAGATGGGGAAGCTGAGATGCACTTGACACTCCCCACGGAGATTCTCGATCCGGGAGGGGACGAACGGGGCGTGCATCACGTACCCAATGTCCTCGATGCACCGGCACAGCAGTTCCGGGCCGAACTGGTTCTGTTTGGCGAGGCCGTTGAGGGTCAGCAGGTTGTTGCAACAGGCTCTCGGGGGCTCGGGGTGAGCCCATCGAGGAACCCGATGCAGTCGGCGAAGTGCTGGTACACGTCGGCGCAGAATGTGAACTCGTCGCCCCTGCACAACGCACACGAAAGGAGAAATAGACTAAGACGGATTATACTGATGTGGACCATTGCTGATCTACCTAAAGCCGAGTACTCTTTGCTTTTTCGGTTGCACCTTGTGCTTTTAGCAAATCTTAATAGCGAATACAAATAAGTGATGTTGCTTAATGAATTGGTCTGGGTCGTTGGCCATGTTATTGTCGTGATCCATGAATTGCTGCTTTGTTTGCGGAAACGAGGAATTGATGACAAAACTTTCAGTTTACGTGGGGAAACTTGGGAACACCAAATTAGGGTAATCAACAGAATTTTCCTTTTTGCTCTTCTTGTCCATTTACTGCAAAGAGGGAAGACTGGAGACAGCTTCTGGTTGTTTTCATTGAACTCTTGTTCAGCACGATGCAGTGCAGAATGCAGAATCGGCAAATTTTAAAACACTAAGGATATGAAGGCCAAAAATTTCAGCAACTTGGAGCAACTAGATGGATCTGTGAAAGCTGAGCCCCTAAAGAACTACCTCGAGCAACGAAGTGATATGTTAAATTTTGTACGGGCAAGGTTGGAGCTGGGTTGCTGGGTATTATCAGCTGGATCTATCTTAGCGGACTTTAATTCAAGCTTCTCAAGTCCAAGAAGAGCTTTCGCGATCTGCCAACCTTGCTGAATGGTTCGGATTGAACATTTACTTGCCTTTGCATTTTGCTGTCGAGGGACGATGGCGCTGCTGTTGTGTTTTCAGCAATGTTGGCTCCTTCCTGTCACTGGTTGCGACGCGAAAACCCAATTGATGGAACTCGAAGTAGATTGGATGGCATGCGCCAATGTGGGTTTACACAAGAACGCAGCACTCTTTATCCCTAGATTATGACATCGAGCCCTTTAACATCTTGTTATTAAGTTGTCGCCGCATTTTTAATGTTGCAAGATGGAAATCTTCAGCTCAATCAGGTAAAGGATCACTTTCGTAGGTTGATGAGTTTCTTGCTGAACCGGCATAAACAGATAGGCCGTTTTCCATCTGATTCATGTGAACTCATGAGAACCAATGTCTCAATTAGTTATTTAGCAACTTAGCATGGTCAAGCATATTTTTGCAGCAGCACAAGAGAACAGGAAAACACTGCCATGAGCAGCATCTTACAAATCAGCTGAATTATTCAATAGCAAGTTAAAGTCCACTGCATCAATTTATTCCCAGATATGAAGTAGCCATTAAGTCAATTATTCTCCAATTTATTCTTCTCTCTGTCAGGACCAGTTCTTGCTCAATCCGCCTGAACAGGCTCCTGAGTCATCCTCCTAGCGAACCCTGCAGGCTGCAACAGTAAAACAACTGTTGTCATGAAATCATGTTCTTCACTAGAGATAGAAAGAGAGAGAGAGGGCTAATCTCTACCTAGAGCAATCCATGGCGGAGGAAATCGGGAAGCTGAGGTGGGTGCCGCAGTACTTAGGAAGAGCCTCGATCCGGGAGGCCATTAGTGGGGGATTCGTTCCCATCACCTTGGCCTCGATGCACTGGCATATCACGCGCGGACCCATCAAGTGAAGCGCCATGTAGTTGAGCACCCCGACGCTATTGCAGCATTCCTTTGGCGGGATGAAGTAAGTCCCCACGAGATAATCCAAGCAGTCGGGGAAGTACTGGTCCACATACTTGCAAGAAGGGTGCCCGGAAGCCGCGGCCGAGGCCGAAACTGAGAGCACTATGAGTAGAGTCCGGACAACGTACGACATAGAAGGCATAGGTGAAAGTCAATTTGTCTTGGCGAAGGTGGTCTTTCACGGTTCACGCGTAGAAGAAAGCTCCGGCCTAGTTCGACCCGGCGGGTTTTATTACGTGAAAACGTACGGACTAGATGATGCATAGTAACTCATCGAGGTCATGTTAATTTCATGCTTCGTGATTCAGTAAGATGTGAGTAACTCCCTAGTAAGGGATAGTTGTGTTGAAATAGATATCTTTCGAAATCGACCTACCGAAAGTTAATGCTTTTTGAGATTAACTCAAACCACGCTTGTTCATCTCTTGAAAATTGGCAAGTATTCAACTTCTTCCATCATAAATGTCATGCAAATTGATTGAGCTTAAGAACTTAAGATGGATCCCTAGTTTTTCTTTCTATCTTTTGAGGAAGTGGGACTCAAAAACCCACCTCAATAAACATATTGAAAGGACGGTTTTACTAGGACTGAATCAAATTTTCGAGCAGAAAAATTGTTAACACGACATCGATCGGGATTGTAAAAGATTGATTGATGTCTCGCGTTTGATCAAATTGGGCCGATACCTGAGTTGGATATATCGAAAGGCAACTGTCTAAACCCTTTCTTCTTTTTCATTTGCCTTAAAATCGTTGGCCATTCTAGCTTTGCAACAACAAGCACAGCAAAGTTGCGAAACACAAAGGCACGGGCCACTACAACCAATGATTAATTCTTGGGCGCCGCTCGCTCACATCCAAAGACTAATCTTGGATTTAGGCTTAGCAGAAATGCCAATGTGAGAAAATACAGAACCACGAGTTGGATATTTGACGACATTCTTAATAGTGGTCACGATTTGTGTGTATAATTTCTAAATTCTTTTCCTTTTTAAAACGGTCTAAAAAATATTAAATCATTCGTTCAGGATCATTTTACGGATAGAGCCATGAACTTACTGTCGACTGGCCACGAAACGACGCCATTCGGAGTCGTCCACAGGCGCTGCCCACACACCGTGGAATATAGCCGTTGGGAAGACACGCTGGCCGTTGAGCGCATTTCAAAATTTTCGACCGTTGGGATCGGGGAGGTGCCCCAACGATATACCCACACGGCCTCTGCCTCTCCTCCTCTCTTTCATTAACCATCGAAGAGGGCATTTTCCATGATCGATTGAGCGCAGAAAAAATCCCTAATTTCCTCCGCCCCAATTCCACTTTCGATCGGACGAATTCCACCATTTCCAGATGGCGGTGGCCGATGACCCGAGCGGTGCCGCTGCGGCTATTGCGGCATCGACAATGACGATGATCGATGAGACCTACGAGTTCTCCGCGCCTCACTTCTTCGACTTCACCAACGGGGAGACCGAAGAGGATCAGCGGAAAGCCGAGCTTTGGTTCGAGTCGGCCCTCAGCTATGGCCCTTCTCGTACGTTTTCTCCTTCTCTCTCATGGTGATTGGGTAAATGCGTGTTTGATTCTTGTTGCTTTCCTCTGTTTTTTCCGCGGTTGGTGATTCTGTCCGTCGGATATTTGGCTTTGGAACGTCAATTTTTAGGGTTTTCCCATCTTGTTTTTAGTTCTCGAGTATCATCTTGTTTTGATATCTTCTGTGATCGAGATTCATTGGACAGAACCAAAGTGGAATTGCAACCGAGTGAGTTGAGCGTAGCCCATAAGCAGTCTCAGTCTGATATAGGCTCTTTTAGTGGCCTGGGATTGGGGGTATTCGCTTTCTTTTTCTATAGAATTCTGTGGTATTTGTTGGATTAACAGATGAAATCAATTTTCCATCAGCATTGAATGAGTAAAGATTAGGGTTTCGCTAAGCAGATGATAGATAAGGCTTATTGAAGTGGTCTTTTGCTAGTTCGATGCCCTTTAACAAAAACAACTGATTCCAAAGGATTGATCTAGTTTAGAAATGGTTGGGCTTTTAGGATTTACTTGGCTGTAATAGTATATATATATAGTTGTAATAGAATTTGAGTAGTCAAGCTATTACTGAATCTTATTACTCCCTGTTTCAACCTTGCCCTTTTTAAAGTACAATTACAAAGTGAATGGGGAATTTGAAGTGATATGGTCTTTTGTTCTCTAGCTATGGTGTAGCTTTTATGGCCAAAATTAGGACTGGTACTTGGTTGTAATAGAATTTGAGTGATGAAGCATTACTGATACTTATTCCTCCCTGGTTCAACCTTGCCCTTTTTTAAATTAAAGTACAACTTCAAAGTGAATTGGGAATGTGAAGTGACATAGCCTTCTCTATCAATGGTGTAGCTTTCATGGCCAGAATCAAGACTGGCAGATCCATCAAGGTTGAGGCCCTATGCGATTTTGGTGAGGCAGAGGCTTCGCAGAAGGTAAAAGGAAATTTTCCACCACATGGTTCTTAAAATTTGTATACTTGGTACCAACATCAAAAGATCTTATAGCCAGTTTATTTCGAATCAGGAAGATACAACTGAACATGAGACAAATCCCACGCCTGACAAAGGGGAAGGGATGGTTGCTGAGGATGATACGACTGAACAGGTAATGATGTTTTGACCCTAATTTCTCAAATCAACCAATTTCCAGGTAGCCACTGACCATTTTAGCTCTTCAGGTTTCTGCTTATGAGGAACCAAAATCAGCAGCAGAGTTGGACGCCGGAGTTCGTAAAGGCACGCAAGAAGTTGACAGGTATTGGTCAAATCCACTACTGGCTTATGGGAGACTGGCCTTTGAAAAGAAATTGGGACTAATACTGTTGTATTTTAGTGATTCAACTTCAAAAGTTGTGGATGCTGCATTAACTGATGATAAAGAGAAAGGCAAGTCCTCTGTTCTAGAAGGAGCAGAAGTTAGCACCCCAAAACCAGCAATGGCTTCTCAAAAAAGAGATGTAGTGACTGATTCTAAGAAATGTCAGACAGCTAAAAAGATAGCCAGTTTGATCAAGAACCCCTCCATGTTGAGGCCTAAACAGAACGTGCAGTCTTCGCAAGCCAAGAAATCCAAATTAGAGAGTGTTAAAAGGTTAAAAGGACATGTTTTATCCTTATATTTTGCATTTGAAATTGAAAATAAACAAATATGAAGTATGGCTTACTCGGTTTCCACTCACAGAAATACAAATCCGAAGAATCCTGCTGCAACTCCTACTGTAGCTCAAGAAAACCAGGCTATCAAGCGGCAGAAGTTGGAAGGAGGGAAGTCTAGACAGGTGGAGCCTACAACAGCCCTGCTATTCTCATTTAGTTGGGATGGCTTCTTCTATCGGTGATGTGATGGACCGACTCATCTGAACTTTATTTTATCTTTTTTTTTTTTTTTTTTTTTTTCAGATCTTAAATGTCAAACCGCAAATTTTGCCTCATAAATCAAAACTGGGTCTTGCAAGTGGCACTTCTAATGTATGCAGTTCAGTAGCCAATAAGGCTGGGAAAGAAGATAGAAAGGTTTGCATTCACGACTGCATTTCAATTTTTATATCTGTAAGTTGTCTAGGTAATGCTAACTAGTCAGTTTATATTGAAAGATTTACGCTAGGGAACCAGTGGCGCAGTTCATTTCAACGGCAGAAATGATAAAGAAGTTCCAGTCCGGTACCAGAGACTTGTCATTACCGCATCTTGGTAGTTCTCTTTCACATGTAAGCTAATTTCTCTGGATGTCTTTTGTGGTACACTCTGTGATGAACTTTTGCTCTTGGAAACAAGTCCCTTTATTTTTCTCTTTTTTTCAATTTCTCTACATCTTAAACCTCAGGATATGGGTGCTTCAAATATACAGAGAAAGCCTACTAAACTCACACTTACGAGGCCCAAGGAACCTGAATTTGAAACATCACAGCGTATCCGTACAGTCAGGGTAAAGAGTACTGCAGAGCTTGAGGAAGAGATGATGGCTAAAATACCAAAATTCAAAGCTCGGCCATTCAACAAGAAGGTAATTTTCTCCCTCCTATTTCTTTCTGCCATACTATGGCAAACAAATCAATAAAAACTAAAGTTTATTGTTAATTTTTTCTTCCATATGCTATAGATTTTGGAAGCTCCAGCATTACCAGTTTTACAGAGAAGTACACCTAAGCCACCAGAGTTTCAGGTAATTTCAAGTTAGGTGCAGCTAGAATGGATTTATAAGAGTAATCATTCGGGAACTAACTATCTTTCACATTAATTGAAGGAGTTCCATCTTGAGACAACATTAAGGGCCAATAACAATGTAGAATCAGCTTCTGTTGCCTCCACAGAAAAATCTCATCAGGTACAGGGGGACACATTTCTATTCTGTCTGCTTTGGCGTGCTTGTCAAGGCATCTATTAACAGTTTCTCCCAATCGTCCTGGCACAGAATCACCAATGGAAATTGCATCTAACCGAACCTAAAACTCCATTCCTTCAAACATCCTTGAGGGCCCGCCCCCTACAAGTGAAAAGTTCCTTTGAACTAGAGCTGGAGGAACTTGAAAAGATTCCCAAATTTAAAGCAAGGCCTCTGAATAAGAAGGTTTGACTTCTGTGTTTAGACATTGCTGCTGATATTTCACACTCTTCATTTAGTTTTGGTAACGAGATGAGTTTGAATGCTGCAGATTTTTGAAAGTAAAGGGAACATGGGGATGTTTTGTAATACAAAGAAGCACATAACCCAACCTCAAGAGTTCCACTTTGCAACAGATGAACGGTTTCCTCAACCTACCACAGTTTTTGATTTATTTGACAAGGTACACCTCTCTCTCATTGTCCTCACATAGCTAATAGAAGCACTAATCTTCAAGTACTTTGATGAATTCTATTGAATGGTTATGTAACTCTCCAGCTTTCATTGAAGTCTGAACCTCGACAAGAGAACCCAATTCCAAGGAACACAGCCCCTAACCCTTTCCATCTCCATACAGAGGTATGTGAAAATTGCCTTCCCAAGATTTAAGTTATAATCTGGTTGCACAATTAGTTTTCTTAATTGTACTTTTGCATTCCCCTTCAAATTCAGGAAAGGGGAGCTCAGAAAGAAAGAAGATTTGTGACGGAATTAATGCAAAAGCAGTTGGAGGAGGAAAGAGCCAGGATTCCCCAAGCTAATCCATATCCGTATACAACAGATTACCCTGTGGTATGGATGCTGTCTATGTTTTGCTTTTGTTATCAGAAAGAAACATGGAAATAAAAGCTTTCATCCATCCTCCTGTGCATAGATTCCTCCAAAGCCAGAGCCCAAGCATTACACCAAGCCCGAACCCTTCCAACTGGAAAGTCTTGTGAGGCATGAAGAGGAAATGCAAAGAGAAATGGAAGAAAGACAAAGAAAGGAGAAAGAGGACGCCCAGATGAGGATTTTCAAGGCACAGCCGATTTTAAAAGAGTAAGTAGCAACATGAACGTTTCTCATTCTGTCTTTTATTACCTATAGGTTGTTTGCAGCGTGACTTTATTTATTTATGCTGGATCTCACAGCAGGGATCCAATTCCACTTCCCGAGAAAGTCCGCAGACCGCTCACACAAGTTCAGGAGTTTAATCTCCATGTAGATCACCGGGCTGTGGGTAGAGCAGAATTTGATCATAAGGTAACCTAACCTCCTTCCAATTATGATGTACTCTTCTTAAGAATTATCTCTCGACTTGTAACTCACTCATTAAGTTCCTCCCCAGATCAAAGAGAAAGAGGCAATGTACAAGAGATACAGAGAGGAGAGTGAGGCTGCTCAAATGGTACTGTCTTTGATATCTGCTGTTGGCGCTATGAACTTTTTAAGAGTGGTATTGTTTAACTGACGCCCTTTTTACAGATTGAAGAAGAAAAAGCATTGAAACAGCTAAGAAGGACGCTGGTTCCCCATGCGAGGCCAATCCCAAAATTCGATCACCCCTTTTGTCCCCAAAAGTACGAATCTTTAAACCCAAAATTGATCACCCACATCTGACTCCACCCTGCTTGGTATTTCAATGATGATTCATCATTTTGTCTGATTCACAAACAGGTCTTCCAAGGAATCAACGAAAGCAAAGTCTCCAAATCTGCGTGTTCTGCGGAGGAAGGAAATGAGAAAGGCAGCCACCATGCTTTCTGCAACCTCCAGTGCCGCTGCTCTCATGAGATGACACGATCCTTCGGTCTCAAGCATTGTGCTTGATATGTTGATATGTTGTAGTGGTGTTCAAGAACATTTGAACCAAAGGGGGGAACGGTAACTGGGAAATTATGATGTTGTAGGAATATTGTTCATGTACACTAATCTCCAATTAATAGTGACAGCAACTCATTCATTTTGCCAAAGTTTTCAAGCTGTCTGAAAGTTGTGCAGAAATTATTTCTTTTAAGTAATTTCCCAGGAAGTCGTGGCACCCATTTATGCCCAAATCGCATAATCTGGATGAGGGAAGGTGAATGGGGATGATGTCACTCTGTTTATTGTCAAATTTGCACTCAAGCATATGTAATTTGTTAGAATTGAAATGTTACACCATGATGATCATATATTTCCCAGGTTGGAAGCGGAATCTCATAGCATAATACATACATTGGAAATATTACTTATTTTGTCCAAAATGCTCATGCGCCCATGTTTCTTTAATTAATCAATAATTAACATCATCAAGAAAAACCACCAGCTAAAAATAATGAAAAGAGAGGCTATCAATTTGCAGAAATGTTTACGGGGGAGTAACTTGGATTCACCTACTTTTTGGTGCCTAACAAATAACGGGAGTTCGCTGCAAAAATTTAAAGAAACAAGAGATAGGCCGTAATAATTTAATAATCCGTGGGTCCCGTTTGCAATTTTTGCGCAAGTCGAACGTTCAAAAATCGAAACGACGCGCCGATTTCCCGCTTCTTCGCGAATCAAACCGACGGCGACTCAACTCCGATCTCCATCTTCTTCCCCAAATCGCAGTCCCCGCGCACGCAGAGACGAAGGTCCGAGAGCACATGGCGGTCGCTCTCTCGGCCCCCGCTGACCCGTCCTCCGCCGGCGAGGCCGACCTCGTGCCGTGGCTCAGGTTAGATTCCCTTCCTCGGACTCGGAACCAATTCGTCGAGAGAAAACGTCGGTAGATTCGGCCGAACTCGCCTCCAGCCTAGCATCTAATTCGGCGACATTCGAACCCGGTCCAGGTCGGTTTCCGAGGCGCTGGCCGACGTGAACTCCGGCGGCTGTTCCGTCGCGGATCTCAACAGGCTCGTGTCTGATTGTCTCGCCGCGTTCAGGGACGACCTCCGCATCCGCAATGACCCTAGGTTTCTCAAGCTGTGGATTATCTATGTAATCGATCTGCGCCTTAAAATCTCTGCTCTTTCTGGTTCCTGCAATGACGTGCTGGGATTTCGTATTTGGTTTGTGGCTTTTTACTGTCTCAGTACTCGTTGAAGTGCTTGAATTTTTTTTTGGTAGTTGGATACTTGTGAGGATTTCGAGAGCGTCGTCAAAGAAATGGATGATAGTACGTCGTGGCCCAACAATCCGTTGTTCTATGAATTGTATGCGTTGTTTCTCGAAGCCAGAGGACAGCTGCATGAGGCTGTTAAGGTCTACCAAATGGGCATTGCCAGGTCCTTTTCGTGTCACGCGAACTGTTTGCATCTAATTTGAGGGAATCGCTTTTGCTACGGTGATCTGAAAGGTTCATATTGGTGCTAGGCACGCTGGAGGAGTGAGGTTGCAGAAGGCGCAGGTGGCATTTCTTGATAGGTTGTCCCACATAATTGCAACTGCTTCACCGAAGGTATGGATTGTAGAAAAACCATAGATTGCCGTTGAGAAGTTCTGCCTATCTGTCGTTTGTAATTCATTGCTTTTATCGTTGGCTGCTCCCTTTTCGATGGAGCTATAAACATAGGCGTACAGAAAGACCCCAGGGCACAGTTCTCTTGTTTCCAGGTTGATTATGGTGATAATGGTTTTTACCACAAGGTGGACTGCTGACAATATTATGTTAGTTGGCTCATCATTCTTCCCCTCAATGACACTCTTTATTGTGAGTCAAAACCTATGATATGAATAGTTGGGCCATGCTTGGAAGAGTTAGCTAGTTGGAGTCCTACTGTCCTAAGGATTACTCTTAATGCTTACTGAAGAGAAGAAGTGAAACTTTTCTTTTTGATCTTTTTCTTGTGGCCGCATGTATTCATGATTGTACAGCATCCAAAGTTTGGAATTCTTACAAACAATCTTTTCATGTTGAGTTGGGGAAGTAAGAAAATGAGTTTTACTCTTAGTTTGTCTCTGAGTGGTATTAAGAGGGTATCAGTCATCAGCGAAGTTGTTTACTGTTTAGGAGTGGTGGCAGTATTCTTGACCGTTACACTGCTGTGATTTGTTGTTATCATGTGTGATCAGTTTGCCTATTAAAGCTATCGTTGTACTGCTTCTGTCCTCACTAATGGCTTTGTGGTTCAATTATCTGGCACTTTCTTGTTTGAATCTTGGTTATGAGTCTGGAGATATTGGGTTAGTCACACTGCTTATTGCTGCCTTGATTGCCTGTGCCATCATTCTTCTATTTTATGCAAATATTATCCATGATTCTATGGGCCTGTTGTGTCAATTAATGTTTCTAACCTAATATTACTAGCGTTCCTGTTGATTGAAATTCCATGGCATGCCTAATTTTTATTTTATTCTAAGGTGTTGAAAATCTTGAAGCACAGAATTACTATGAATTAGGTCCACCTTTTCCTGTTTGTGAATCTGTTGATACTTTGTGGTCTAACATATAATGAGACAACTGTTTTTTTTTTCCCTTTTTCTGCAGGCTGATAATGGAGACCAGATAAAGCTTGGAGAGACTTATGTCAATCCATGGTCCACCTCCACGATGAAGGACCTGCTGGAGAAGATAAGTTCTGAACTTATGAAATACGATGTGAGACATTCTTTGATTGTCTTCCACGATTTTCTATCAAAATTTCAAAGATTTGGCATGTAATAGTTTGTGCTTACTTGTTTAGGGATACTATTTGAGTCCTAAAGCATATTCTGGGAAGGTGGCCTTATCTTCTCGAAATTTATCAAGAAATAAGGTTATTGAGATAGGTGATTCCTAATATTTACCTCTTTGTTATCTTCGCATAGATATTTTTAGATATGCCTATTTATATGTTTCTTTCACAAGTTAATGCACCCTCAACAATCTTAAGTCTATGCTATTAATGCCAGTTGTTTTAAGACACTTGATGTTGAGTTACATAGATATGTTATCTTTAGAAGACATTTATCATGATGTTACAGAATAAGAAAACACTATGGTTATGTCATTCACTGCACAAACTTACCACTTCCGATACTACTTTTTGATGTTGGAAGGCAGAAAGAAATACCAGATCAAGGGCTGTGCAGGTCAAGGTGGTTTTGCCCAAGTATTTAAAGCCCATGTAGACAGTAATCCAGATGAAGTTGTGGCACTGAAGGTGGTTGCTTATGCCTCGTCGGTGTTCTCTTTTTCCTTTCTTTAATCTTTCTAATGGGTTACTGTGATTTTGGATGGAAAATGAGAAACTCTTGCAGATACAAAAGCCTGGCTTTCCTTGGGAATTTCACATGTATCGGCAACTCGACCTCCGGATCGTAGATTCTCTTGTATGCTGTTTTATGTAGGCTTTCTTCCTCGTAACTTTTATTTGATACTACCTACATGTTAACTTTCATGAAATTTTTGTATTTCAGAGGCATGCCTTTGGTTTTGCATATAGAATGCACGTCTACGCAGACTGTAGCATACTCATTTGTGATTATTTATCCCATGGGACACTTCAGGTAGGCATATGACTCTCTCTCCCTTTCGTGGTTTGCTCAAGTCACACTTTTCCAGAATATGACTTGAATATTGCATGCAGGATGCCATAAACTCCTATTTGGTGAATGGCAAGACCATGGAAGAAGTGCTGTGCATTTATTACACTATAGAGATGCTCCGCATGTTAGAGACTTTGCATGCTGTTGGCATCATTCATGGAGATTTCAAGGCTGATAATCTACTCATTCGATATGCGAGGTGAAAGCATAGCTTACGCACTTGAATGAATGTTGTGAATGTGCACCATCCAAATCGTCAGTTGATATTAGTTTTCCAATATGTAGATTGGTCATAGAACATATCCCATGTTTCCCTGTCCATATGTCTCGACCTTTCATTCATCTCATTGTATGCCATTTTTAGCTTATTGCATTTTATTATTTGTTCAGCACATTTCTCTACGTACTTGTCCAGATTTTGAATTGGAAAATTTTGAGTAAATCCTTTTGATCGAGAAACTCTTGTTTACCACAGGACAGCTATACTTGTTAGCTAGATTGACATGATATGACCAGGAACCGTCTGCTCTTGGCATCATACCCATCAATGTAGATAACCTTGGTTCATTTGGATTGGTGTTATAAATTGTTTGATTTTCTTGACAGGGATGATCTTTCAATAAATGGATTCGTGGATCACAGTGGTCCATGGAGTGCTCAGGTCAGTTCAATTTGCACAAAGGCTATAGTGGTTTTACTTGGAAGTTGCAATTCTTTAGGTTTATTCAGAACATCATGCAGGGTCTTTGTCTTGTGGACTGGGGAAGGGGGATAGATTTGCATCTTTTTCCTGATAATACCATATTCAAAGGAGATTGCCGGACTTCTGGCTTTCGTTGTGTTGAGATGCAAGAGGATAAGCCATGGAGGTATCAGGTATAAAATTTATTTTGAATTTTCGTCACTTGCCCAATATATGGGTATTTTGTTTGACTTGTTGCTGCTTTGGTTTTGAGCTGCACCAGGTAGACATATACGGTCTTTGTGTAGTTGTCCACATGATGTTGCATGGTTCCTACATGGAAATAGAAAAGAGGATATCCTCAGATGGAAGCTATCTTTATCAACCAAAATCCACTTTCAAACGGTACTTCTCTCTCACGTCTCTCCATTGAACTCGTTGACCAATATCCAGTTTTTATAAAAACAATCAGTTCTCAGTCTTATCCCAAATTTTGCCATTGCTCCTCCATTTTGTCCCATTTGGTTTCAACTTCCTTCAGCTATCATTAATATTCTTTCCCCTGTCAGCTGAGACAGTTTTCTTCTGCTTAAATTGCTTTTAGATACTGGAAAGTTGATCTATGGAAGAATATGTTCACAAAGTTACTGAACATGGGCCCTGGCAACCATGACATGACTTTGTTGCGGAGTGTGAGGCAATCCTTTGAAGATTACATGAGCTCCAGTAAACAGCTTATTCAGAAGCTTAAGGAGCTGCTTGTGAGGCAAAGATCATCCTTGTGTTCAGCGTAGCTCCTCCCTACATTTTTGTATTTCTATGTTAAGTGCCGGAAAGAGTTGGTTATGTTGGCAGTCCTCGACCAGAGAGGATTTAGCAAGTCGACATCTTCGCATCATTATCCAGATGATGCACTTGGTCGTTATTAACCGCTTTTTTGGCACCATCTTCCTCTTATTTTTCGAAGAGAGGAATTTTATTATAGACCTTGTATATATCTGTATCCTGTAGAACAAGAGCCCTTGCAATTCTGAAGCATCTCCGCCGGTCGCAATGTCGATATATGTTATTCGTGGAAACAATGTCATAAACCATCTCCAATATGTTAATATGGGTGGTCGTATGAACTTCCGATTATTTCCTGTGTTGTTTGTCTATTAGAAGTCACAACTGGTGATTTCCATCTTTCCTTTTTGTATAATGTGTTCTTGTGGGCACATTACGATCTGTTACCCTGCACTAATGGCTAATATGGGAGGATTACCTAATGTTATATATTTCCCCTCGTCTAGCACTATCTTTTTATCGAAAAGTTATACAATTTAAAACTTTTTTGGGTTTTGTTAACAATTGTGTTGCTCCAGAATCATCAATTAGAACCACTAAGACCAAAAAAGACGGGGCTTGTCCATCAATACATCTCGAAATTGAAGAAAAATATATTTCAAGGGAGACGTTGTTCAAGTAGAAATGTCTATATTACCTAAGCCCAATTGATAAATAAATCATAATAGGTGAAATGCCCTTGGGCAATGTCTAGCAGCATTTTCCCTTCTTGAAATTCACAAAAATGGAGCCAAGTGTCATTCGATCGAGTCAAAAAAGTAATGCAGTCGCCGAGGATTATTCCTATCCTTAATTCTAATTGGACCTGCAACTTCGGTTCCGGCCTAGCCCACCGTACGAAGAACATTCTCCTCTGGGCTGGAATAGGGTTTGGTTACGCTCCTGAAAACAAGTATTTCTATTCTTTTATTCTTTGAAATAAAAACATGTTTGATAATTTTTTTTGTTTTCAAAATAAATTTAAAAAAAACAAGAAATAAAAATAAAATTATCTTTTATTTTCTAGAACAACTCAAAAACAAGTTTTCTTTTCTTTCATTTCTTCCTTTTATCTTCATTTCTTCTTCCCTTCCTTTCTTCTTCCCCTCGCCGACCTCGGTGATGGTTCGCGATCAGCCAGATGAGGCCCGGCGACCTCATCGGAGCCTCACTGGCCCCCAGTAAAGTCGCCCTGAGCTCGTCGACCATTGGTGAGGCCCCCTGAGCCTTGCTGTGGCTGGGTGAGATCGAGCCTTGCCCAACCAAGGCGAGGCTCGACCTCTCTAGATCCGGGCGAGGTCGCCTTGTCGAGCCATGACGAGGCTCCCCCGAGGCCAACAACCTTGTTGGCCCTCGTTTGGCCGGTCGCCGACTGGCCATGGCTAAGGTCGGCGACCTACTAGAGGAAAGAGAAGAAAAAGAAAAAAGAACAATGTAATAAAATTGTTAATAAATTAAAAGAAATTTTAAGTTACAAAAATATTTGGGGCGGTACCAAACGTATTTTTGTTCCAGGAACATAAATTTTATATAGTTACCAAACGTCTTAAAATATTCAGAATTGTTCCCAAAAATAAAAATTTTATATAGTTATTAAATGCCTTAAAATATTCAAAATTGTTCCCAGGAACAAAAATAAATAAAAAAATGTTTTTGAAAAGAAACTGTTCCAGTAATAGACATGTTATCAAACACGGCCTAAGACACCAGAAGTTCGGACATCACCGCTCCAGTTTGAACCTTCATTCTCGAGGCCAACGTGACAATCGAATTTGAATGTGTACGTTTTTCTGCGGTTGCTCTATGTCCTCTGACCAAGATTTGGCGTTTAATTCGTCGTCTCCGGTCTCCTGCAAAACCGCCAACCCTTAATACCAAACTTCCATCCGCTTGAATTTGTCGACTTTCTGAATGTAAAGAAGTCCAGAGACAACCGCTGACTCATGATGTTTAGGCATCCGCTCGTCATGTACTCTTCTAAATTTTAGGATATCATATTTTTGTTTACTCGACATCATTAATTGCTGCAGTGTCTCTCCGATACGATCATTCGTTACATGACAGTATGTATCGATGATAAATGAACAGTACGTTTTTCCCTGACCACGATTGGCCAGAAGGGTCGGTAGAAATGCATGCTTTTCCCATTTCTTGACGAGGATTGAGTATGCATGCATAATCTTGTCAAAATAACTATCATGATTATGGAGATCTGTTCATGCGATGAAGTATAAAATAACATGTAAGTTCCATGAACAAGTGGTTTGACCTATATACGGGGCTTGTTTGTGAAATTTGAATAGTTGATCTTCACTTTCTGTACATGTCTAGAAAAATTTACACAAGGAGAAATTTTTAAGTAGGTAAGCGAGCAAAAAGACTGCATCGCATCAAATGACTTGCCCTGACCAAGTGTCAATAGGGGCAGCGTTGTTAATACTTGAACAAAAGGACCAAAGTCAAATTCGTCCGAGAATCAAAAGCCAAGTGTCCAACACCCGTCAGATTTACGTGCCGTACGTGAGACGATGCCAAAGCTGCCAGATTTGACAGCCCCTCCTCATATTTCCCGGAGTTCTGGAAAGAACGTTCGGGATCCATCGAGCTTCTCTCGAGGTTTTCGTCTCTCTCTCTCTCCCCCTCTATCTGTGCTCTTGTTGGCCTTTACACGTCATTCACGGCCTCGAATTTGCTGGTCTAGTGTTCATCTCTTCATATGGGCGACGGCTTTTCCAGGTGAGTAAGTGAAGAACGGCTTCCGTGCGTGAGTACATGCTGTAGGATAGGAGAAACTGACTTGGAATGAGTGACCTAGGAGAAATCAGTACATGTTATGGTTTAATATGGTCACCCGGGTTGCGCGTGCATATCTCTCTCTTGCTTGATGATTTTACCTGTAAGTGGTAGATTTCGGTGTCTGCTGAAGGGTTCGAGGGGATGAGGTCGAGCGGTTGTTGCGGCGATCGATGGAGAATTTTCAGATGATATGCTCGTTCCGTTTATTTCAGATTCTAGGATCTTCATGCAAAAGCTGCCCTGCACAGGCTGCTCTTTATTTGTCTGGCTAGTTTTACCAAGAAGCCATGTATCGGTGGTTGCTCATGTTCGACGCGGTGTTTTCTAGTATGTTTCCCTAGCCATTGCAGTTAGATGGGTATACGCCATGGCCGACATGAGAACGCAAAAGAAATGGATGATGGGAATGCTTCTCTGCATTGAAGGAGCTTCTTGCCTTGATCGACCGGAAGATATTCCGCTTGTTTTGCAGTCCTATTTGAAAATTGCGTACTCATGAAATTCCAATTGCAGGTCCCCACCCTCTGTCGCAAACATGGCAGATGGACTGCAGCATCCGTCGGTGTATCAGAAAATTCACGGGCAGTCTCACCTCGTATCTCTGCTTTCACGCGCCACCTGCGCAAGAAACTACGGACCGCGCAATTTCGCGAGCACTCGTAGCTATGGAGCGTCGCAGGGTCCTCTGTCTCCAGCATTCCGGGGGCAGTGGTCTGGCGCTGCTGTCCTCTCACTCTCCCATTTGTGTTCAAGCTCCGGCTGAGAAAAAAGCGTCCACGTTCTTAGAGGATTTCCTTATGGGAGCGGTTTCCGCAGCTGTTTCCAAGTCGGCGGCTGCGCCGATCGAACGCGTCAAGCTGTTGATCCAAAATCAAGACGAAATGCTCAAGTCCGGCAGGCTATCTGAACCATACAAAGGGATCACCGACTGTTTTGCGAGGGTTATCAAGGACGAAGGCGTACTTGCTTTGTGGAGAGGCAACGCCGTCAACGTCCTCAGATACTTCCCGACCCAGGTCGGTTTCTGCCGACATTCTTTCACGGTTCATTCGTCCTTTCTTTTGTATGCGATTGAGCTATAATTAATTTCTTCATCAAACCAGGCCCTAAACTTTGCATTCAAAGATCAATTCAAGAGGATGTTCAACTTCAAGAAAGAAAGGGATGGCTACTGGAAGTGGTTCGCCGGCAACTTGGCATCTGGTGGAGCCGCTGGCGCCACGTCTCTTCTCTTCGTGTATTCCCTGGATTATGCTCGGACCCGTCTGGCTAATGATGCTAAGGTCGCCAAGCTGGGCGGCGAGAGGCAGTTCAATGGCTTGATCGATGTCTACAGGAAGACGTTCAAGTCTGATGGCATCGCCGGTCTCTACCGTGGATTCACCATTTCGTGTGTCGGGATCATAGTCTACCGCGGGCTTTACTTCGGTTTGTATGATTCTCTCAAGCCGGTGGTTTTGGTCGGTAAAATGCAGGTATGCAAGCTGATCCCCTCTTTCAGAATGTCAATGTGTGCAACTTATATAATTTCAGTATTGCTACGCCTTGAACTTGTGCTCTGCTTGAATGATTGCAGGATAGCTTCATAGCGAGTTTCTTGCTCGGCTGGGCAGTCACAATCGGTGCTGGGCTGGCGTCATACCCGATCGATACGGTGCGGAGGAGGATGATGATGACGTCGGGAGAGGCCGTCAAGTACAGGAACTCCATCGATGCTTTCCAACAGATCATTAAGAAGGAAGGTGCGAAATCGCTCTTCAAAGGCGCTGGGGCGAACATCCTCCGTGCTGTCGCCGGCGCAGGTGTCCTCGCCGGCTACGACAAGCTGCAGCTCCTCCTATTTGGGAAGAAATACGGGTCTGGTGGCGGCGGTTGACATCCAAAGCTCGGCGCGACGGATGACGACGAGAAAACAATCACTTAGTTATCCCCATTTTTGTGTCTTAGAATAAATTCAGGATTGATGGATTTCCATAATAAAGACTTCATCGGCTCTGTTGACTTGACCTTTTATAAACAAAAGCCTCAGACCCATCTCTCCGATCGAGCGATTCCATAAAATTGCTCCCGAGTAGGGTAATGAAATAGTTCAATACTATTTTTACTATCTTTGTACTTAAATTAATGGAAGGAGAACATTAAATGTTTTCATATATTCTAAAGATTAAATTAAACAATCACCAAAAATTTAGGGACTTTATTTAACAATTAAATGTTAATGGTCGTTATCTGAGTTCATGGGAATTATTCCCTACTAACTGTTAATTTAAACATGCATAGGGATGTGTGCGACTTGGATTCAAAGTTTTATATATTAGAACAATTTTCGTACATTTATGCCATAACGATTTGGTAGATGTCTAGTTTATACTCCGCACGATTTAATCCGACATCAAATAGACCGGAAAATTTATCACAAGATGTCTCGATTGAAAGAATTAGCTGTGATGTAATGTCAATTTGCGGAAAAGATGGGCGAAATCTGGAAGTTTCAAAAGAAAAATTTGATGCGAACTGCTAACATTTATGCTATAGCACAAAGCTTTAAGTTACTCAAATTATTTCTTGATTTGTTGCGTCTGCCGCCATCCTCCCCATAAAAGCTATTTAATTTCCTGAGCATGGCGACGTTGGGCTTCTTGTAATTCCAGAGCCCACACTCGGTTTATTGGGCCGGACCTTTCTGCCATTCGCGGCCCATACGAATTTTTCAATCTTCGATCTTGTCCATTTTTCTTTCTTGGTCACTCTCCATCAAATTAATCCTGGAATGCTTAATAAATATTACTGGCCTTTTCGCTAAATTCTACAACGTTTCATTAGTTAAACCAAATTGGCAACGTAAAGTGATGCCATCGTGAACTTTATCGCGCCTGAGACAGCTAGGAGATGCAAAGGATGTCATGGAAGCGATTCGAAATGTAATGTCACAGGTGCTAGATTTCCTATATTAACGCCTAAACTCAAAGTAAGTATAGTCGAGTATTCAATAACAAACTTTATTTCTCAACATGTGGGATTATCTGGCACAGCTGCCTGGGTTGCATGACCTCGCCTGCCAAATCTGCCTCGTCGACCCTCGCGCAAAAAAGATGTACAATAACAACGATGGGCAAAACTGAAAAACTAAAGAATTGGTGAGGGCAGTTTTGGAAGAAAAAATTACTCAGCCCTAGTTTCAGCATTTCTCAAATGTCCATACTAGTATTGAGTTTTCAACCTTTTCAAGGCTAGTATCTAAGGCCAGCATTTGGTCGAAAGTCCCTCAGAAAGACTCGCAAATACCCTAACATTTCTTTGAGGGGCTTTTGAGGTTGAAAATCTCTCGAAAAAGCTAAACCAAACGGATGCTTGTAATAACCCTAGCATCCTATGAGCTAATCTAAACTTGACTTACTTATCTATATATAATGCTTCGCTACTATTATGTGCATCTCATTACACATATTCAATATCCCTTGAGCCAACTCCTCGCTTTGTGGCCTGTTGAGTGGGGTATTAGTATTACTCATATGTAGTTGGAGGGATTCATTGCCTCTTTCGACCACATCCAAAAGAATGCCATTCTTAGCTTTCCTTTTCTTTTGATCTTGGTTGCAGTTCCTGGAACTTTAGGTATCGTGCTGGATTCTCCGAGGCAAGCTTCTGACGAGCTTCCGAATTTGGATGCGCGTCGTCTCCTTCATGTGAGCGGTGCCCACTGCATTAGTTTCTTCGAGCCTAGTTGCAGAGCTCGAATATTCTATGGAAACTGGGTTTCATGAAGAAACCGCAAATTTCATACAGAAAGCATCTTGACCCTATCTGTCTCGTGTCGAAACCCATGCAAATATCCTTACGAGAACTTCAGTAATGGTCATGATTTCTAACTTTTTGTTTCCAAGACATGAAAAGAAAAAAAGAAGATGAAAATCCTATCTTTCAACGGTGAAAAAAAAATCAATGTCCGTACTTACTACTTAGCCAAATTTCCGAACAAGTAATGCTCAGTTTTCCTTCGCGCGACACGGTAAAAAAAGCTAGAAGAAAGCGAGTACTTCCATCACTTTGAAACTGCCCGCCATAAAATCTCGTCGGAGCCCACGAACGCTTGCCATTGTTCTCCCGTCTCGTCTTCATGCCCGGTGTATATATATCGTGTTGTCGTGTTGTCCTATGCACTGGCTCGCTATAGAATGGGGACTGCGGCCCCGTTTGGTTCGACTTTCCCAAGAGGCTTTGGCCCTCAAAGCCCTTTGGGTAAAAATTTTCGCGTTTGGCAAATACTTTTAAAAGCTCATTTGCCAAATGTGAGCATTCCAAATGTTGAAAGCTGGGGAGGGGCTACTTTGGGCTTTGGCATTTTGGAGATCAATTTCCACTGTTCATCACGTCACTATTCACCTTCTTCTTCCCCGACCATCTTCTTCCCCGCCTGAAAGTCGCGCTTCTCCAGCAGCCGCCACTGCCGCCTGGGGTTGCGCTTCCCCAGTGACCACCGTCTGGGGTGGCGCGACCTACGACCCAGGCAGCGTCGCCCAAGGTCCGCGCGACCCGAGCGACATTGCTTGAGGTCGTGCTGACCTCGGGCGGTGTCGCCTGGTGCGCGTGAACCAAGCGACGTCGCGAGTGACCAGATCTAGCCGCTGGGAAGCCTCGCCTCGGTCGCGCGCGACCTCGGCGAGCCGCCTCCCCCACCGCCACCACCACCGCCACCACCGCCGCCGCCACCGCTCCCCCACGATTTTTCCCTCTCCAACTGCATCTCCTCCTCCCTTTTCTTTTTCTTTTTTTCTTTTTTCTTTTTACCTTAAAGCTACTTTGCAAAATATACACAACCAAACACATTTTCACCCAAAGATATTTGGGAAAATGGCTTTGCATTTCTCCAAAGTTGAACCAAATGACTGCATGCCCTTACGGGCATCGGCCAAGTTTGCTCAATCGATTGGATTTTCGTACCACTGCATGCAGTCTCATGAATTGGCAGCTGATGCATTCTACCCGATGGCGATCACATTTGACAAGCTGGGGCAACTAGAATAGAGAGAGCAAGCTGCATCGTCCTTCCAGAAACACAATTCGGCACTCGAAAACATCGCTGACGGAGAACATATTTCTCGACGCTGACGAGGAAGATCCTCTCTCGAAATGAGTGCAAAGAAACAGCACTCTCTTCTTTATCAAATAGTTATGCAATTTTAATTTTTTTTTTTTTTTTTTTTGGCTTTTGTTAACAGGTGCGTTGCTCTGTAATCATCAGTTAAAACCACTGAGACCCAAAAAGACGAGGCGCGCACGGAAAACATTTCGAAATTGAAGAAGAAAAACATAATTCAAGAGAGATATCGTCCAAGTAGGAATATTTATATTGCCTAAGCCCAATCGATAAATCATAATAAGTGAAGTGCCCTTGGGCAATGTCTAGCAGCATTTTCCCTTCTTGAAATTCACAAAAGCGTAAGCCAATTGTCATTTGATCGAGTCAAAAAAGTAACAGAGTCACCGAGGATAATTCCTATTCTTAATTCTAATTGGACCCGCAACTTCGGTTCTGGCCTAGCCACCGTACGAAGAATATTCTCTTGAAGGCCGGAATCTAAGACGCTGGTAAGTTCGGACATCGCCGCTCCTGATGGGACCGTCATTCTCGAGGTCAACATGACAATCGAAGTCGAATGCATATGTTTTTCTTCGGTTGCTCTGTGTCCTCTGACCAAGATTTGGTGTTTGACACGAAACTTCCATGCGCTTGAATCTGTCGACTTTGTCAATGTAATGTGAAAGCCAGAAGACAATCGCTGACGCATGATGTTTAGGCTCCTCAGCGAAGCCCTTCGAAGGAACTTGTAAAGTTGATTATAGAACCGACGCTCGTATTTCACGTATGCTTTTTTCATGTTACTGAGCGAGCGCTCACACCTTCTCAACTAATTCAGCCTTTGTGCTCAGCTGTCATGTACTCTTCTCAGTCTTGGGGTACGGTGTTTATATTCACTTGACATCACTAATATATGTACTCTCTCTAATACTATCATTCGTCACATGATAATATGTACCGATGACGATGAATGGTGCACTTTTCTTGTCTGACCATGATTGGCATATATGATCGGTAGAAACGAGATCCTTTTCCCATTTCTTGACTTAGGACTGGATATGCATGGGACATCCAGGTTTTCACTTAATGGATCACCGTGCCATCAAACTTGTCCCTGGATTACGCCATTCGCGCCACTACCAATGTGTCCTGCCTTCGTGCCATTGTAGTCCATCTCCGTCACCATCTGGTGTGACATCCTGATTTTCGAGTCTAATTTCGATAAGATGAAGTGGGCTTTTCATCGACGTGTCTATAACATTTTTCTCTGAGTTGGCCACTCACGAGTTAACTAACATATCAAGTGTAGGTTAAGGAATCTAAATGCAATAACCTTGAGAATTCGACTCGGAATCGACTGCTCGACCGTGCTAATTTGTAAGGGTCATTACGGCACCATCAAAATCGATCAGAGACCGGAGATAGGTCGATTCAATAGAGGTATGTGATTAGTGCGTGGGTGATTCCACCTAATTGCAAAATTTCCGTTGAACGACACTAGACCGATTTTTCTGTCATTTTCGTACCCGGTGTCCGTATTTGAAATCTCGAGATTTTCATGACAACCGAGAGTCGCCAATGTGTTGAAGATGCATAATGTGGTTCGAAAATAATCGACCATGAGTCAATTGCATTTAAAATTCCTAAAAGCTACATGGTAGATTTGGACGCACTAAAATCACGTCAGATTGAAATTAACCGCGAAATTGAACTCGATTTCAGAAATTGAAAGTTCTGTCGTGTCACGATTCATTTTAGGAATGTCGACTCATCCTCCGAAAAATTTTCGGAGATTCCGAGAATTTTACGGAAAATCGATTCGGAAATCGAACGGAAATTCAGATGGGCTCATTTGAAAGAAATTTTGACTTCCAAGCTAGGCTATGTGCTGATGGGAATTTGTGGAAATGTGTGAGATTTTTCTTTGACGAAATTGGACTTCAAATTTGAGAAATTGAGGATGAAATTGAAGTAAAAAATTAGTGAAATTCGGAGCTATGGTTTGAGGGCTGAATTTTGGCATCAATTTAAGCAAATATGGATATTCAAAACAAGAAAGAATTAGGGGAACATGGTGATATGCATGAGGACCAAAGGGGGACCAAGCAATTAATGGAAGGGATATTTGTGTTGACATTTCCTTCTTTTTCTTGGCTTGTTGAGCACGTCCAAGCTGCTGGCCTCCATCTTCTCGCGCGGACGACTCCTGCTTCAGCCGAAGAGCCCTTCTGTTTTAGTTTATTTCATTTCCATCCTTCGCTGCCTCTTCCTCCATCAACGTGTCTTCTTGGTCAATCAAATGAGCTTTTCCCCCATTGTTGACTCCCCCTGCACCAGCACGCGTCCTCCTCCACCTGTGTTTGTTTCCCACCCCCACTCCACCAACGGATTCCCACTTAGCCACGTTTTCGCTCGGTCAATCCCTCGCCGTGAAACCCTCGCATCTCGCCGTTCCCTTCCACCGAGGCATCACCGGGTCTTCTCTTCATACGGCCACGAAGACAACTTGCTTTAATTGTTGACCCGCCATCAGACCCTCGAAGCCGAGCTTTGCTGCCGCGCAAGTTCAGCCGCGGGATTTCAGCGAACTCAGCCTAGACCGTGAACTTCCGTGGCTGTTTTCTGTCGGTCCGAGCTCCTGTTGGCCTCGTCATGAGCCCGAGTCTTGGCCGCCGTTGCGCCACCGTCGCCATGAGCCGATTTTCATGCTAACCGGTGAGTTCGTGTTCTAATCCCTAATTAGTGGGCTAATGACACTTAGAGGTGTGTTAGTTAGCTAATTGGTGGATTAATTAGGTTAACTATGCCTAGGTTGGTTTAGTTAGATTAAGTATATAGTTAGTATTTAGTTAGTTTAATTAATTTAGTTAGGCGGATTAGTTAGGAATTAGTTAGTTTATTTTAGTTAGTGTAATTAGATTAAATTGAATAGAATGATTATATTTAATTGTTATTAGATTAGTTAGCCTAGTTAGTTTAGGTTAATTTAATTAAATGCTTTAAATTTATTTATTTTGTTACTAGAAATTAGATCGGGATAGCCGGTAACCGAAATTTCATACTGATTGAAATGGTGTGTTCAATTTCTGCAATTGGATGTTAAATTGTGCAAATTGAGTGCTAATTGGAATTTTGAGTATTTAATTCCAAAATTTTTGAATTTTGATATTTATTCAAAAAATCTCAAGTGTTGGATTTTAATACCGAAAATGGTTTTATACACTATATAAATAAGTGGGATTTTAAATTGGAGGTTATGAATTTTCTAGGTCCAATCTGACCGTGTACCCACACACAACTATTTTACCGTGTATTTTTAATACGAAGAAAATAGGTCAGGATCACTATTTTAATTGAGGCATTTGAATGCAATGCATGGTGACCTGGGTTGTGATTGATTGGTTGTGTGTTGGTTAAGAGAATCCGTCTCGAGCAATTATGCCGGACGTTACTAAATCCCTTTCCGGGTTACCCATGCATTAGGGTAGCGGGTCGCAGTAGATCCTGGATCTATGCTCTTTCGGGAAAGCCGTCAATGAGACGTAGTCGTGCTTAATGGGAGAGAGACGATGCCTGGCTACACCAATAGATAGCCGAACATGGGAGTCGGTTGTGCCTTGAGTGGCTTAATTGACAATTGGAACACATGAGTGGTTGAATTTAATGCGCCTGATTACGAGACAAAACTGTGTGACATGGTATGTGACGTGTCATAACGGTTTGGCCTTATAATCGGGACCCTTGTGATTAATTGAGTTGATGAGACATTCCAATTGTTTGAGTATGAGTGCTGTGTATATCTATGATGTGAACCGTACTGACGTGTAGGAAAGAATTGAGGCGAGGTAAGTCCTCTATGCTAATTGTGTGATTGTGTGGTTAGGACACTTCTAGGTGTATTTCCCTCCTAATCGAGGCTTAGAGCGTGAACTCACTGAGATTTATATCTCACCCCGTCGTGAGCTCAATTTTTCAGGACCGTAGAGTGGAAGGTCTGGAGCCGAGCTGAGGCGACCTGAAGAGTAGGTCAGATAGGATTGCTTCATTTTGGAGAGTCAATCTTTTGAAATATTTTGGGTATAGACTTTTGTAAATGACTAAGTATGTTTATAAAAGTGTGGTTTGTTTGTGAGTATGTTGTCCTGCTTTTCTATCCCGAGATTATTACTGTTAGGGGAAGTCGCATAATTTTTATCGACTAGAGAGGGATGGGTACACGCTTGAGGATCGGGGTGTGACAACTGGCTACATGACGGTCGGTGACTGGACATAGGTGAGCCTCGAGCTCATCAATGAGCATGAGGGTTGCCCACCTCTAGTGAGCTCAAGCTTGCCACTCGCCACTGATCGTGAGCGTCGAGCTTGAAGCTCGCCGATTTGGCAAGGCTCAAGACTTGCGAGCTCAAGCTTGTGGTGAGGCTCGCGCTCGCCGATCTGGTGAGTGGCGAGGCCAGCAAACTCAAAGCTCGCCAATTTAGCAAGGCCCGAGACTAGTGAGCTTGAGCTTGTGGTGAGGCTCGCGTTCGTTGATCTGGCAAGGCCCAAGGCCGGCGAGCTCGAGCTTGTGGCAAGGCTCGCACTCGTCAATCTAGCGACTCGCACTCGTCGATATGGCGAGCAGTGAGCCTGAGTAGGTGATAAGATTTTTTACTTGTAATTATTTATATTTTAATATCTAATTTAATTTTTTTCACGATATTCATAAAAATTGATCGTGTGGGCTCTCTTAAGATTTTATCTATCAATTTAAGTTTGTAATAAAAAAAAAAAGTGGATGAGATGAAATCGGTGGAATCACAAAATGAGCAGCCATTAGTTGACCATCGCTCCGTCACCTGAGGAAGGACGGTCAACTAAGCATTTTTAGTTGTTCTAGGCTTAGGTGCGTCCGCAACTGAGGGAGCCCGCTACCTAGGCGGGTTCGAGATGTTTTTTGAAAACTGTGTAGCTACTCGTTTGACCGGGTTTTCGAATATCTGGAAGTCCCCATCGGTTATTAGGAGGAAGAGAGACGATTTGAAGGGTTTCTTTAGCAAAGTCTGACTTTACTTCAGGGGCGGCCGAGTCGTATTAAAACGTTTGAAAAGTTTGAAAGGATGATATAAAAATATCAAGGCTAACATCATTTTCAAAGTTGTTGGCACGGAAAAAGAAGAAGAAAAAAAAGGAGGCCCTTGGTGTTTGCGGAACGACCTATATAACACCACCGCTGCTTTCTGCTTCTTTATTCGTGACCACCTCTCCGTTCCAATCGTTTCCCTCTCCTCTTCTCTTTGTTTTACGCGCGCCACGCCGGCGACACGCTCGTCCAGCCAGCTGATCAACTCAGCCCCTCGTGGTCCCCCGTTATCGTCTCGGCCCAACGCTGACCATCCGAGAACAGCCGCAATCGGGACTTCCGAGACCCTTTGAGCCTTATCAACACTTGCGTAGGACTCGAGGCAAGTCAATTGCTACCATTTATACTACGTAGGCTAATTTCTGTACGTCGAGGTCAATTTCCTGGGTTTTGGTCGCCTCAATTGATTTCGTGCTTAATCGTGCGTGTCGACGGTTTCGGGATATTTGTGTTGCAAGTATCATTAATAATTTAGTACATTGAGTATATTAATATGTTGTTGGATTGCTGGGTATTGAAGGGTTCTTTGGTTTGAGCTTAATCGACACGAGTCGTGGACAAATCCGAGGTTATGCCGATTTTTGGATTTATTTATTGTAGACCGAATTTTGCTAATTTTGCACAGGTCTTTGTGGTATAAATTTGATGGGACTTTCTCACGAAAGTTGTGCGTTTTGACTTATTCTACGATATACTTTAATTTCAGATTTTTTGGACTTTGTATATGCAAGATATATTTCAAAAACTATGCAGGTTAGAAATTATTTTTATAAGCCATTTCCGAACTTTGCTCGGTTTCCAAATTCTAAAGGATTTTTGATAAACAATTTGGGCTAGTGTCCTTCATAAAAAGCTTTAGACCACATCTTAAACTATAACATGGAATTTTTCCACAATTTTCGGAGTTCAATTAGGCGACCAAAATGCCATTTTCCTGACCTGTTGTAACCTGATTTTGTGTCCTGTTTTGGTCCGACATACATAAAATTACTGGGACCCGTACAAGCTAAACTGGACTTCAACTTCTTTACAAAAAATGTTCTTTGGAATCTTGTCCACATCATGTTAAAGTTTCGTGATTTTTGGAATGAATTTACCTGATGAATGCCCTTGATTTCTACAGATGGGCGAGCTGCCCTTTTCTATCAATTCGGGATAAACTTTTGTTTCGCAATCTGTCTTTTGAATTGATACAAGCAACTAAATGTTTGTATCTTTTCTCTGGTTTATAAAGGATAATTGGTGGTGGATACTGAATTGTTGCTATGCATTTTACTTGGTGGATGTCATATGACTTGTTTACATTGAAATATTTGAATTGCTATACCATGGAATGAGTGTGATTTCGGAATGCTATTGGTCCTTCAGACGATGATACCCTGGGTGACATTAGAGATGTCTGGAGGGGTAACTAGGTTCTTCCATATGTTTGGGAGGTGTAACACAGTTCCCTGGATCTCCTCGCAATATTGGATGGGTGTGAGATGCCGGGGTTAATGGAGTTCACATTGTAAAGATGATTAATTGCAATTTTAGATTTTATTCAAGTTTTATTGGGTTATTTTTTTGAAAGGAAACGTTTTCCAATTTGCTATCCTGATTTTGAGAAAGGTTCTCAAGCTAGTTGATATTACAATCTTTTGTTTTCCTTGCATGTGTTGTTATTGACTTATGAGATACAGACTGATTAGTAGTTTGTTTGCTAAACTTTGTGCTCACTTGTGATTGATCATTATTTCTCGATCAGTAAACCATATTAAGATTTTGGATTTGCTGTGAGCAGGAGACAAATGACATAGTACATATGTAGTATCCGGGCCAAGATGATGTAGCTACTGAAGCTTTTGGGTGTGCTGTGGATTAGTGATACCTTTTGCTTGTCCTCCAGTATACTTCAATTCTATCACCTAAAATACAAAAATAGGAAATGAAATGAAATTGCCTGGTTTACATTTTTACGTGTGTTCCTTTGAGTGTTCTTTGATCATACATGCATCTGCATGCTTAAAATGTAAAAAGATTTTACCAACCGCGTTAGCTATGACATGTCATAACACATACTTAATATTATTAGAATCCTAGAATGATTATAGAGATCTAGCCGTACATATACATATGGCTCGCTAGTGAAATTTGAACAGTTGATCTCCAAATTTGTGCGTGTCTAGAAAAATTTACACGAGGAGAAAGATAAGGTAGATAAGTGAGTAAATAGACCGCATAATATCATATTACTTGACCTGACCAATTGTCAATAGTGGCGGAGTTGTTAAAACTTAAACAAAAGGACCATAAATCAAAATCGTCCACAACCGTCAAATTTACGTGCCGTACGTAAGGCGATGCCAAAGCTACCAGATTTGACAGCCACTCGTATTTTCCCTGAGTTCTGAAAAGAACATTCAAGCTCCATCGAGCTTCTATTATTTTTTTGATTATTTTAATTAAATTAAATTCATAAATAATAATAATAATAATAATAATAAAATAATAATAATAATAATAATAATAATAATAATAATAATAGAGAAAGAATTTATATTAAAAATATTAATCCATCATTTATTAATATAATTCATTGTTTCAATTTAATAAAGTCAACCGCACTCCAATAATTCATAAAACTTATAGAAAAAAAAATAAGTAATTCACATTCTAATTTACATGTTAAAGTGCGTCGGAAGAGGTGAATTGTGTGTCATGGAAATTGAGAGTTTAAAAAAAGAGAAGACTATATTTTTTATTTTTCCCAATTTTTTATTTTTTTTTATTTTTATTTTCTTACATATTTACATTTTGACTATTCATTTATTGAAAATTTTTAAAATTGACTTATGCATGTCAAAATTGTAGAATTTCAAACTCATATGTTAAAATTCCTGACTCGTGTGTCAGAAAGTATCTAAAAAGTTGATCAAGTATCGGATTTTAACTCACATGTTAACCCAGTGTCGAAAAATATCAAAAAGTGTCGAAATGTCGACAAAACACAAAGGCTCTCAAGAGTGTTGGTACTTTCTAACTGCTCTTGTTGGCCTTTACATGTCATTCACGGCCTTGAATTTGCCGGTCTAAGTTATCATCTCCTCACATGGTGAGAGTAACGGCTTTTCCAGGTGAGTAAGAGAAGAACGGCTCCCGTGCGTGAATATTTGCTGTAGGATAGGACAAACTGACTTGGAACGAGCGACAGGTTGAATATTTCCGGTCTAGTATTCATCTCTTCATATGGTCACCCGTGTCGCGTGCGCATATCTCTCTTTGCTTGATGATATCAACCGTAAGTGGTGATTTCGGTCTGCTGAAAGTTTCTAGGGGATGAAGTCTGGCGATTAATTTCGGCGGTCGATGGAGATTTTTAAGATGATATGCTCTTTCCGTTTATCTCAGATTCTAGGATCTTCTTGCTAAAGCCGTATGTCTGTGGTTACCTATGTTCGACACGATGTTCTCTAGTATGTTTCCCTAGCCATTACAGTTGGATGAGCATATGCCGTGGTCGGCATGAGAACGCAAAAGTAATGGATGATGGGAATGCTTCTGTGCATTGAAGGAGCTTCTTGCCTTGATTGAAGGGAAGATATTCTGCTTCTTTTGCGGTCCTATTTGAAAAATTGCATACTCAGGAGCTCCAATTGCAGGTCACCATCCTCTGTCACAAACATGACCGACGGATTGCAGCATCCGTCGGTGATTCAGAAAATTCACGGGCAGTCTCACCTGATATCTCGGCTTTCACGGGCCACCTGCGCGAGAAACTACGGACCGCACAATTTCGCGAGCACTAGGAACTATGGAGCGTCGCAGAGTCCTCTATCTCCAGCGTTCCAGGGGGGCAGTGGTCCGGCACTGCTGTCCTCTCACTCTCCCATTTGGGTTCAAGCTCCGGCTGAAAAAAAAGGCGTCCACGTTCTTAGAGGATTTCCTCATGGGTGCAGTTTCTGCAGCTGTTTCCAAGTCGGCAGCTGCTCCGATCGAACGCGTCAAGCTGTTGATCCAAAATCAAGACGAAATGCTCAAGTCAGGTAGGCTATCTGAACCATACAAAGGGATCAGCGACTGTTTTGCGAGGGTTATCAAGGACGAAGGCGTGCTTGCTTTGTGGAGAGGCAACGGTGTCAACGTCCTCAGATACTTCCCGACCCAGGTCGGTTTCTGCCGACATTCTTTCGCGGTTCATTCGTCCTTTCTTTTGTATGCGATTGAGCTATAATTAATTTCTTCCTCAAGCCAGGCCCTGAACTTTGCATTCAAAGATCACTTCAAGAGGATGTTCAACTTCAAGAAAGAAAGGGATGGCTACTGGAAGTGGTTCGCCGGCAACTTGGCATCTGGTGGAGCCGCTGGCGCCACGTCTCTTCTCTTCGTGTATTCCCTGGATTTTGCTCGGACCCGTCTGGCAAATGATGCTAAGGTCGCCAAGCTGGGCGGCGAGAGGCAGTTCAACGGCTTGATCGATGTCTACAGAAAGACGTTCAAGGCTGATGGCATCGCCGGTCTCTACCGTGGATTCACCGTTTCATGGGTCGGGATCATAGTCTACCGCGGGCTTTACTTCGGTCTGTATGATTCTCTCAAGCCGGTGGTTTTGGTCGGTAAAATGCAGGTATGCAAGCTTTTCATCTCTTTCAGAATGTCAATGTGCGCAACTTCTTATATAATTTCAATAAGGCTATGCTACGCCTTGAACTCGTGCTCTGCTTGTATATAATTGCAGGATAGTTTCATAGCGAGTTTCTTGCTCGGCTGGGCAGCCACAATCAGTGGTGGGCTGGCGTCATACCCATTCGATACGGTGCGGAGGAGGATGATGATGACGTCGGGAGAGGCCGTCAAGTACAGGAACACCATGGACGCCTTCCAACAGATCATCAAGAAGGAAGGCGCGAAATCGCTCTTCAAAGGCGCTGGTGCAAACATCCTCCGTGCTGTCGCTGGGGCGGGTGTCCTCGCTGGCTACGACAAGCTGCAGGTCCTCCTATTGGGGAAAAAATATGGGTCCGGCGGCGGCAGTTGACGTCGAAATCTCTGCGCGACCGATGACGACGAAAAAATGATCACCTAGTTATCCCCATTTTTGTGTCTTCGAATAAAATAAAGGATAAGGTTAAATGTTGAGTCCATTCTTAGTGTAAGCTTATTTCTTGCCTTTTTTTTTTCTCTTATTTTTGTTTGGTTTCTTCCCTTTTTTTTTTTTTTTTTTTTTTTCCGGTTGGGACGAAAGTAGTGGCCCTTTTTTCCAAGAAAAAATAGTTTGTTTGGCAAATAGTTAACTTGTTATTATGTTATTGAGTTGTATTTTCTTGTGATTTGTACTAGAAAGCCGTTATTCTAAAAATAATCGGTAAAATATGTGTAACGACAATGTCCGAGCATGGCGGCAAGATATGTTTTGCTCATGTCAACCTAAACTAGTGCTTTTGTTGTAATATGCACTTTGGTTTAATAAAAATTATGATGTTCTAAAACCATAGAATACACATGAAGCGCAAAAATAAAATTGTCCTCGTCTAATCAGAAAATGCCTATTTCCCATGGTGCAATTGAAATTTGTGAAATTCACATGGTATATAAATGATGTAACGGATTAAGAATATTTCCAGTTTCAATAGATTCGCCAATATTACTACTTGTTACGTAGAGATTTTTTTTTTTTTTTTTTTGGTGAAAGGTAATTATACTTGTTACGTAGAGATCCCCTCCATTTGTTACAAAAATCCATCTACTTGGCCGGGGGTTAGTCTGCTCGTTTTGTTCTAATCGAGACTGCACCTTCTAAATTAAATGCTCAAATTCTATCAACTCCTTTTCTGCTGATCAACAAAGATTATTTAGTCAAAATACTATTTTTGGATCCTTGAAGTTTCGAATTAGCCTCCGCGAGTAACGATTGATGATTTTGTTTATAACTAAGATAAAGATAAAATTCAACAAACTCAAAAAGGGTACAGCAATCCGAGCATCTTAGGGATTGTCATTATTTTTCCATCGTTTTTCTCTCATCTTTGGAATCCTAACCCCTATTTGATAAAGAAAAATTATAAAAGGAACCCTAACCCTCCCCGACCCCAAGAAAAAAAAAACACTAATCCCTCGATCATTCTGCCATGGCACTTCCTCTCCCGCCGGACGCCATGGCACTTCCTCCAGTCGATCGTGCACTTCCTCTCGTGCAGCGGCTCAACATCGCCATCGCAGAGCACTACGAAGCTATAAAGGCGCGTGTGAAGTGTGACTTCATGGTGATACCCTGGGAGAAGAGGTGAGTACTGCGCTCGATTGGCTTGAAAATCACGTTTTCAATTTCATCTCTGATTTTTCTCTCCTTCAGAAAACACATGGTTTTTGCTGCGGATCAAAGATGCGACACCACATGGGACAAGCTGCATGGACTGATGGCGGAGCTCCGGAGTCAAGAACATATAACTTTGCTCGAGCTGGAGGATGCGCAGTCTTTCCTTTGGATTGTGGAGAGACTTGGCGACCGCGGAAGCCTCCGTGAGGTGCGGATAAGTGGCAATGACTTGGCAGTACGTTTGCAAATCTGGTCCCTTCTCATGGAGCATGGGTTCACGTAAGTTTTCGTTGGATCTTCTTGTTTACTTGTGGTTTTTTAGAATTTTGATTCGTGTTTAAACTAGTTCGGTTGGTTGCACAGTGGAACTGTTGCTGAGATGCCCTCGTTCTTCCAACCGCATGCAGAGCCAAAGCCGGAAGTTTGATCGCATCTGTTATTAGCGAATTAGAGGTAAAGGAACTGCTAAATTGTTAGGACTGGTGAAAGATTTTGAACACGGTCTATGATCAGATTATTGGTCATTGACGATGATGGATGTCGACTGAAGCATCCATGTTAGGGATATCGAATATCGAAGCTTGTTTTGTTTTATATTCGTCTGGGATTTGACCTGGTCTGCAGACTGTCGTTGTTGTCGCGTGAACTTAGCGTGGCTTAAATCCAATCGGTAACTCAAATATTCTATAGTATGTGCTGGAATGATGCTATTTGCCTCGGAAAGTTTCGTTTTCTTGTCCTTTCAAACATTAAATTGCGTGGCACCGACTGCAACCAAATAATCTATCGCTGCGGTATGACCAGATGAATGGAGAGTCGTCGTCCGAATGCTTAAATCCTGTTATTTTCATTCTTGTAACCCAAGACTACTGCCTTTACCGTTGTTTTTGTCTATGTCAAGGTTCTCATGGACTTGACTTGAAGCCTCCCCAATGTATCTGCAAAATCTCCTTCATCCTCCTGCAATTTTCTGGTTCTGCCTTCAATAAAATACAAGGAATCACTTGTTTAGATAACTGATCATTCCCTCTTCATCATTATTCCCTCTATGTCCTTATCCTCTTAACTGGTAGGATGAGACTGGTATCATGTCCATGGCATTAGAAATAGACAAATAGTGGCACTCTTGGCTGTATCCCTTCTCAAAGTTTGTGTTACTAATTCTAATGTCCTTGTAATTACGAGGACATGAAATCAAGAATCTTTGCAAGGCGCAATGCACCCCCAACAAAATATTCACATATAAGGTGAAGATCATTGCATGTTTTCCTTATTAATGCTAGACTCGAGGGAAAACCTTTAAATTGAGAGGCTAGTTAATTTACGAACCGAGTTCCTTCGATTAGGAAATTCCTCCAATGATAAATTTAAGGTAGATATTCTAGACCAACCGTCCTAGGGCAAGTTCGCATGAATCGCAAGACAAATGTATTTCTTGCTGGAGAAGCACAAAAGAAGTTGAATCACCATAACTATCGATGTCCATTGAGCACCAATTCGTCTCACATAATCCCAAAATCCTATTTCAAAATAATCAAATCTCAACCTTCTTCCCCATGAACCCTTTCTTCACCTCTATCACCTTCCCTCTTTCTCCAAATAAATCAAGTCCAGATTCTATCGATTCTAGTCGTGACCCTGGCCATGTCCATCAAACCATTTGTCCCGTTCAACCCGCGCTGTGATCTCAATCATATCTTGAGCTTTAGGCACGGCGCTGAGGCTGCTCCATCGCAGACGTGTGACAGCAACGTTTGTGGGGGCGCATCCACTAGGTTCACCAGGATACGCTTTTGAGGCACCGAAGGATGAGCTGGACAGTGCTTGGCTGAGCGGGAAGTACATAAGCTAGTGCCCTCAATAAGGACAGCGTCCCACAGCCGCAGGGGAAATTCATACTATGTGAAAGTCCCGCTCTCTTCATATATCAGATAATTCCAATAGCATTTTCTTAGGCGTGCAATGTGGAGTTAAATGCATAAAATAAAGACTGCACTGATTGCAAATCGAAATTCTGATCATCAAGATCGAGTTCTACAAGCATATCAAATATAGTATGTGTAATTTGGATAGTTGTTCATCTCCAACACATAAATGAGTTTGAAGTACGCTGTACAAACCAAGTAATTTTCGTAGTAATCAGAACTTTCATTACAACATCAAATCAATCATTTGGTTTGAGTTTGTTTGTAAAATTCACAGTGCAACTTAATTTGACTGAATGATAGTTTGAGATGGATTATGATGATTCAGCTGTTACAACCTCGCAATAGTTGAGGACCGTAGCATCATCCTTTCAGCATAAATATGTAAGACTAACTAAAATTATAGGAGATTTAATCCGGGCTTGTATGTTAATTTAAATCATCCCATCACTCTCTATAGCATGAATCTTCCACTTCCATATTTCAGAAATTGTTGAAGTGAGTCGGATTGGATCTTTGGAACCTTGTCATTCTAAGTTTGGCAAAGTTGGAAACATACTCAAAAGATGTCTTGTAGATTTTTCTGCACTTTCTACAATTGCAATATTTGAATGCGCCATATTGAGAGCTTAACCACCGTGGATGGAAAGGATAGGAAGAAATTCAGCTTAGCTGGTTCCTTCTGAACTCTGTTTGAATGTGCCATGATCATACTTATGGTTTGGATGCCACTGAATAAAAGATATGACGGTTAAAGTTCTGCATCAGTTCCTATTTTGCACAATTTTGGTCCATCCTTATCGAACGAAGTGATACTTCCCAAATGAATATGCAAATAAAGTAGGCTCCTCAAAAGATCATCTTTGAATGTTTCAAGTGAAGCAATTGCATGATTTTTATATTAATATGTCACATCTGAAGCAACAATCTTTCCCCCATCCGGATATTTTAATAGCTTTACTCTTTAGTTCTAGGTATTGCAACAGAATTTTTGACTGCAACAATTTGAAAATGATCCTTGCTATAGGTTGTCTATTTAGATGCACCTCAAATAATGGTGACTATCGCAAGATCTGGGGTGAGCACCGACATCTAGACAAGCTATGCAGCAAGAATCATGATGATCTCTATAATTCCATTATGTTGGTGTTTTTGCGAAAGCGTGTGTTAATGTGTGGGCAAGGGAGTGTTAGAAAAGAAGTAAAGGGAATAAAAAAGAACTTTTTTTTATTGATTATAGTATAAAGGGAAGGGGAGGAGCTTGCTTACATTTGTTGGTCTGCTACGCTCCCCCTCTTTCCTATTTATAGGGTGGTCCACCGACTAAGTACAATATTCTAGATTTTTGTAGAATGCTGTCCATGTAGGCTTCATCTAGGAAATTCTAGATTGTAGTTTAGCCACTCTTCTTCTAGAGACTTCTACATTTGTGATTTTACACTTTTCTTTGTCACCTAAGCTAGATTTTCTTTTTAAAGGATTTTTCTTGTCTTTTCTAGCTAATAGAAATTGGATCAATAATTTAACACATTCGTAATAGTCCAACTATTAGAAAATTTTTGGTGCGAGGCAATTCTAGTTTCTTTCATTGTTTCCATATGTTTGTTGTTGTCTTACAGCCTCTACCAAGTAATCCCACTTTCAAAATTAGCAAAAAAACTTATCATGAAAATGCAATTGAGTCCTAAAACTTTTAAAAAGTGCAATTAAGTCCTAAAACTTATTACGAAAGTTCAATCAAGTCCTTAAACTTTCAAAATGTTCAATAAAGTCCTAAAACTTGTCTCGAAAGTGTAACCAAGTCCTAAAACTTTCAAAAAGTGCAATCAATTGAAGGACTTAGATTGAACCATTTTGATAAGTTTTAGGACTTGATTGCACTTTTTGAAAGTATTAGGACTTAATTGCACTTTGTGACAAGTTTTAGGACTTAATTGCACTTTTTGAAAGTTTTAGAACTTAATTACATTTTCATGACAAATTTTAGGACTTCCAATGCACTTATCCCTTAGCAAAACATCAATGCTCGCAAGTCTACTAGCTATCACAGTTGAAGCCACATCGACAAATACGATATGAGCGGACGTGTTCTGAATCTTGGCCCTTCGGACAACAAAAAATAATGCAGGTTTTCCAGCCAAGAATATAGGATAATACTAAGAACACAGGCATATGATATGCCCAGCTCAGATACGATCCAAACTAACAGGAACTAGGTTTCAAGAGCCCGGTTTTTTGTTAAAGAGGCTGAAAATTGGAGTTGCCATAGAAGTTTCCGATATATTATCAAAGCGTACAAAGCAGAGAACTTCTGAGAAGTTCATTACTCCATTGGACCACCGAATGTAGCTGCATCTGAGAGTTTTTCCTTCGCAGGAGCAGCAGCTGCAGTTCTCGCTTCTAACTGGGCATTCAACATTTTATATGTTTCCACAGCTTTATCAAAGAAAGCCAGCGTCTCCAAGACTTTTTCATCATATAAATGTTTCTCCTGCATAAACAGTAGGGTTCAATCAAGAGGTTTGCACTGCGGTGCATTTGTTGTATCATAGCAGTTCTTGTTCTTTTCTTTTGTTGAGCTGCACCGCTTTTGTGAGCTAATGCTGCATTGAGAAAGCAGTATCTAGTATCTACAGATTCAGACATCGAGTCACATTTCTCAGTGCACCAGCTTTTGCAACGCACAATTACTTATGGTCCGACAATTGAGACTGAGATCATCAGTAAGCCGTAAGACAGGAGTAAAACACCGCCTAGTTGTGAGTGTGAATGCAAAATAAGAGAGAGCAAGAGGATGCACGGTAGCAATTTGGTTCTCTTTCCACACCACGACTGAAAATGAGACGATCCGGTGCACATTGATTCTCACCGATTGATTTGCAATCCAATCTTTTGCAACCAAGTAAAATGATCGAGGTGGGCATCTTCTTATTAAAGAGAAATTAACTCAGAAGTTTGAGTGCATGGCTAAAGATCTGAAACTCGCTAATGTCAACTCAAAATCGCAACGTCACAGAAACCAGAAAGAAAGGAAAGAGATGCAAATGATTTGATTAGATCGACTTTCAATGATAGAGAACAAAAAAAAAAAATCCGAGTTCCGAGACTCAAGCAGATTCGAACTCTTTCGAGTTCCGAGACTTAAGCAGATTCGAACTCTTTCATATAACTCTTCCTGATGTCAATAGCCTTGGAATGCCTTGGCTTCGCAGGATTGCTCGTGCCTCCTTCCGTCTTCGAAGTATCCCTTCCATCCTTAAGCATCCCTGACAATGAACAAGTACAGATTGAGACATCTTGTATTTCGATGCATTTGAAGCGAGTAAAAGAAGCCCGACCAGAACGTATTCACTCTTGCAAATTCAGAACAACAACACAGCATATAATCGCATAACAATGGCCATCGTTTCGATCTGTGATGATAAGAACTTCATGCTTCGGCGAAACATATCGACGTTGTTCTGGAACATATCTATTCAGGAAGAAAGCCGAAAAAAGAAAACAAAAACACCAGTGCGTGCGGGACTCGAACGCATCGGTGAACAATGAAGTCGATTCGCAACAAGTCAGAGATCGTGAACGAGACAATGCAGAAAGAGCGCGGTCGTAACACGCATAACAAGGCGAGACGGCGCATCAGAGTTCGATCTTCACTGAGAATCGCAGATGCAGAAGCTACTCGGCATATCTAAAAAGCACCAGAAACGCTTCAAAAGTCAAGAACATCTACAACATCTACGTACTGCGACAACTCGGCTGATCGTGTGTACAAGAGGATTCACCATGCTGCCGCGAAACGCTCGAAATTATACGGTCTTTCTTCTCGAATATATACGAGTAAGAGAGGTCGGGTGCGTGTTGAATTTATACGGTCTTTCTTCTCGAATTTAAATAATAAAAAAACATCGATTGAGCGTGCTGCACCTTCTCAATATAGGGGCGATCCTTCCCATTCGGTCCAGTCCCACCTAAGATCCGGAAACCGAACCAGAAGGATCAGTTCCCAATTTTTGGGAATGGAGACCGGACCGGACTGGACGGTCCTAGAATTAGGAACTGGCCGATCCAATCCGATCCCATGAAACTGATGACTTAGAAAAAAATTAAAAAACAAAAAAAAAATGTTAGAGTTGTTACTATTTTTAAGGTATATTGTTATTTTTAAGAAATTAAAAATCATATATATTTTTTTTTAAACTATTTGGTCCGGTCCATTGATCCGATCTCCCTTTGGAACTGGGAATTGGATTGACAACCACTGGTTCCATTTTACTAGAACCAAGAACTGGACCAATCCCTTGGAGAACTAGATCAAACCTACCGATCCAGGGCCCGGTCCTGGTCCTAGTCCCGGTCCAAGCAGTTCCCGATTTGGATAGTTCGACATGTTCACCCCTACCTTGGTGAAGCCTCACCCCTTTGAATCTTTCCAATTTGGGTAGTTATCCAATGCCGATTCAATTATTTAATTTGAATGATATTGTTATCCATTCGAGTGAGAAGCATATCCCTAATTAAGAAATTTTTCTAATTAACAACGTGCATATAATCAATAACTCAATCTTTGAATTGTGCGGAAAATCAATAATTCGATCTTAAGACCTCTAAGAATAGAGGTTATCAATTTTATTTGCCTTCCAACAAGTTCAGTGGATTTTTGTTGCAACTTTGGGTTTATCTGCTTTGACTGAGTGCATGTTTTTTTAATTGTTTTTCTTATCTAAAAAATACAAAAATATTGCATTCTATATTAGGATGGATTTTGAGATAACAATGCGTGTTCTATAATGTTACGTGTTTAAGATAGGTTTCCAAATTAAATTTGGATTTGACTTAGATTATTTATTAATTCAAATTGGATAATCTTTCACTGAGGTAATTAATTTTCATTATTCATTAATTTCGAATTTTAATAAATAAATCCAAAAATGTCATGTGCATGGCAGATATGATTAGATGCATAAATTCCCATCATATTACCATGCCATGTCATCATCCTTCTCATTTCATCAATGTCATGTCATTTGCCATGTTATCTTCCACGTCATCATTTATGCCTTATCATTGCTTTCATATTATTTAGTGGGTGCATGTTTAGGTCACTTACTTTAAAATTGCATAAAATTTAGGGATTAGATTAGATATTTAAGAAATGTTTAGGAATTATATTGAATAAATTAAAAATTCAAGAGTGATATTGCATACCAACTTAAAATTCAAAGATCGTTTGTATAATTATTCTTTGAATGGAGTACTAAAATGTCAAAAGTAAAAAGATTGAAAAAAAAGAAGTCAAAAACAATGAAAATAGCTCCTTAAACCCTTCTCCCCTCCAAATTCCCTGCTAGCTTCGTCACTCCCAGCTCCGCCTTGAAGCCGATTCATCCATCGAAGAAGGAGAAGGAGAAGGAGAAGAGATGGAAGAGGGAGCGAACGGCACGGTGACGCCGCTGGCGTCGATGTTCCCGGCGGACGAGGCTCAGAAGGCGGCGAGGCGAGTGCAGGACGCGATCGCCGAGAAGCGCCGGGAGCTCGACCGCGTCGGGGGCTTCGTCGCCGACAACGCCGGCCTCGTCAACCTCGTCCAGAAGCTCCCCGAGGAGCTTCACCACGACGTCATGGCACGTTCGCTCCTTTGATAATCGCCTCCGCCTCGTGCTTTATCTATCTTCGTCAGCCAAATTATGTACTCGTTGTGATTTTTCTTTGCCGGAATTTGGTCGATTGAGGGTTTCTTGGCCCTAATCTTTCCGTCTTTATTTTTTATGCTGTTTACATTCAATTTCGAGGGTTGCCAGGAGCTTGTATTCCGTTTGCATTTGTTGACTGCGTAGCGTAGTGTGTACTTTTGTGGTCGGTTGGGCGAATGCTTTGGGGAAAGAACGTCCATGTCGATGTGCGTAGAAGTATCCGCCTTCGGATGAGAGTATATAGAAGCAATGTTCGATAATATGGATTCCTATTTCTCAATGATATCTGACGATGAAGACAATTCCCATGAAACTCTTTTCTAGAAGCGAATTAGTATTCTTTCCAAGCAAATAGTATTTCCTATTGATTTGTCTCCGGGACTGGACCTATTCTGATTCTGAATTATCCGTCGCTACGCTGTTCCCATTTCTTGCTTGGACTGCGCTATTAATCTGTGTGCTTTTCGTGTAGGTTCCTTTCGGGAAAGCTGCATTTTTCCCTGGCCGTTTGATCCACACCAATGAATTCACGGTACTCTCCCTCTCTCTCTCTCTCTCTCTCTCTCTCACGAGGTGACCTTCTTTTGTGGTGTGGAGAGAACTTTAGGCATGAGAAAAAGCACCTTTCTCGTTGGAGAAAACGAAAATGCGGGCTCTATCTGAGCCTTGTATGGAAAATGTGTTGCTGTTTGCAGTGGAGTAATTAGTATTTGACCCTTGTAAAGGCTACAAATTCAGCATGCTACCCAGCATGCAACATTCTTTTTTATACTAGCACTTCTTGGATTTATTTAGGATGTCTTTTTTAGGAAAACTAGCAGAATTAGATGTTGCAGATGAAACACTTATGGAAATCTGATATTATTCTAACCATTTCAGGTTCTGTTGGGAGAAGGTTACTATGCCGAGAGGACATCCAAACAAACGGTGGAAATTTTGAGAAGAAGAGGGAAAGCTTTAGAAACCCACGTGGATTCTCTTAAGTCAATGATTGAGGATCTGAAAACTGAGGCCTCGTTTTTTGACAAGACAGCTTCTGAAGCAGCTGTAAGTTTCATCGTATTGTGTTTTGTCGTCTCAGGATTTGTTATGCGAGGTAATGAGGCTTTATACTTGGAGAACAGAAGTCTCTGTGGTAACTGATATAGGTATTGATATCAATTTGGGGTCATTGAATGATTAGTTCTCTTAGATTTTCTGATGTTGACTTTGAGCCTATTATTGACTAGATAAGGCATACCTGCTGTGCATCCTCTTTATCCTCTGTTTGGGAGAGCTAGGAAAAGAATTTAGGACAAGGAACTGCTACAAATTTAAAAGTTCTCTCCATTTTACTTCTCACCAAAGTTTGAAATCATCCCCAATTTTCCACACCCATTTTTGTTGCCCCCAATTCTACTTATTCTCCCAAACAAAGCCTTAATGCTGAAAGACACAACTCTCTTTACAGCTTCAGTGAATTTTTCGGGCATATTTTCATCTTGACATATTTTTCTAAGCATCTACATTCCACTTATACACCAGGAGGGTCTTGTGGAGATAAGGGAAGAGCTTTCTGGGGAAGAATCTGATGAAGGATCATCTGAATTGGGTATCTTATGTCCTTATCTATAATGTGTTGCATTTGCTAGTTGTCTTAACCTAAGCTTTTCTCTGCTGTAAGTCTGTGTGTAATAGTATTCTCATTTGTTAACAGAGGCTTGATGCCCCCACCCCGTCTCACATTTTAATTCAGGTCAAAAAGAAGATGCTCCTAGTATCTCTGTGGAAGACAAGGAGAAAATTCTAAATGAAGATGAAGAATATGATCGCCTTATGTCCAAATTGGATGAACTTGAGAAGGAAGAACTTGCTGCTGAGGCAGCAGACAACATTGAAGAAGAGACAAATGAAGTTGATCCTGATGTAGTCTCAGATCAAAGTTCTTTCGATCAAAATCTCAAAGATTTGGAGGTACAAATTCAGTATCATCTACTTTTGACTGGAGATGTGAAGCAACTCACTAGAAAACACCAACATGATACCATATCAACCATTGGAAATTGATTTCTTTGTAGGGGTCTCATTCATGTATACCTCCAAGCCACTATGAAGGACAAGCAAGTAATGAAGAGTTCTTGAGACAAAAGCGACAACAAACAGCTTTACTGGAGAAATCAAATGTAACATGACCTCTTCATGGACCGTTCTTTCCTCTTCTTTCTTGTGGTTGTTTGATTATTGGTGGCTTGAATAATTTTACCAGTACATATATCATGACTTTTGGACTTCCATGTGCAGCCCAATGATCTCACAATCACATCTTCTCACAAAGGTTTGTTCTCTGTACTACATCTTGCGCGTTCAATTGGGTTGAGTGAGAAGATACCTAATCTGTCCTTCAGAATGAGAAGACACAAACTTTAGGATAAAGATTTCGAAGTTGCATCAAATTCATAATGTGACAAACTTTCCTGATGAAAGTAAAGCCGGTCTTTCATTGAGTATTTGTTTTCATGTGCACTGCATCTGTCCTCCACTAGAGTATTCTCATCCTAAGATTGAGTTCCAATTTGTCTCTTCACATTCTTCTAGATGCTTATGCTTTCATTGTATGTTTTAAACATCTTCAATGTAAACATTTGCAGCAAACATGCCAGGTCAGCTCGTATGCTAAAAAAGAGATCTTTTTGTACAGCTGCTCCATGAAATTAACAATTTCATAGAGATACAAGCTAGTTGTCAGCCACTCTTACATAAATTTATGATCATCTCTCCTATCATTTCATGACTTGGAACATTGATGACATTGGTAGACAATGTTTGCTGAAAGCTTGTCCTCGTAGAGAAATTGTGGTTATATTATTAAGTGGCATACATCCTGCAGTAGATCTAACTGGGTGTTTATGCAGACAAAACCTCTCATGGGAAAGACCTGTTGCGGAATCTAAAAGGCCCCAATGTTGCAGACAACAGTCCAAAGCTTCCTGCATTGGAGGAGAATGATCATGCAGGATCATCAAATAATGAGGTACTGACGTATTGTCTTTACTTTGCAAATTTATTGGGCGTGGCATGGGGGCAATTCAAAGAAAACTATGAAGTATTTTTGTGGATCTATATTTGTGTTTTCTTTGGGTTACATTACGTCTCCTCAAAGCAAGTTAGAATCTGCCACTTGTATGTTTTATGACAGTGTATAATCTACTGATTGGACTGGTAAGCCCATTTTAGTTACAAATTTTGGGTGGCTGCGGCACTCTGACACTATCATGTTAAGCCTGTCAATTTTAGCACGTTGCTGCTTTGGTTTCTAACATGTAATGATTGAATTTTCCCTTACTGAGTCTCTTGATGAATTCTGGAGAATTTATTTGTGGGTCACCGATATCTGAAACCTGAACATGCTAGATTACAGAATTTACTTTTATTTTTTTGGTAGAAAGAGAATTTACTTCTTTCATGTCTATTATTCTGGAGTCTTATTGCTATTTTATAAATGTGGAACTGGAGATGGTTGAAAAATGTCATTCATGCACAAGTCTGTGTTGTATAGCTAAAAGGACGATACCCCTGCTCTCTGGTGCAAACACTATTGACATGACTTTGGCTTCCTGGAAAAATAAATGAGATTATTTAAGCTTGCGTGCCTTGCAGGTGTAAATGTACTGAGGAAGTTCATTTGCTTGTCAAGCACTGGGAGCTGACTTTATCCTGCATGTTTCTTTCCTTTGATTTTTTCAGGTCCCTATTCAACCTCCTAAACCAAAAGTTGATAGTCTCAGGGTGGGTCCTTGAGTAACTACATTTGCTGTTTGTAGAGCTAAGTTAATTCCTCGGATAAACAATAGTAGCAATATATAACAAGAAACAGTGCCCATTAACGGAAGTTGTTTGCAGGCTTTTACTGGCTCTATCATTGAGCGTTCCCCCAATCTTCCAATTAATCCAGGGGAGCCCTCTGCAACTTCATCACAGGTAGGATTTCTGATCCATGCAGCTGCTCTGATGGTAGTATGAGAGGCGCGTTGCCTCTTACTAATGAAGTAACATCCAACTTTCTGCAGGTTCCTGGTTCTCAATCTTCAAAACCACTGTCCAGATTCAGAATGCAAAGGAAATAGTTGCTGGTGCAGCTTCTTTAAGTCTGTTGCATCTCAAGCAGCTTCGTGGATGACAGAGTTTCAAACAAAGGTGCTCTAGGATGTAGAGCATGCAGTGTTTTGGACTACACACGAGTGATTCATCAGTGACTCATCACTTTTGCCCCGCCGGTGCTTCGTTTCTACTCACTCAGTGGCAGGTCATTGAGGAAATGCAGTTTGACATGGAAGCTGGACATACTGCTTGTGTCTCGAGTTTGAGTTCCAGCTATGAATTTTCAGAACGATAGAGAGAAAGAGGGGGCCTAGGCCCCGCATAATGACCATAACAACTGGAAATGTGCGTGAGTCGACCGACGTTCCTGGAAAGATAATGCGCTTGTTACAATTTATGAGATTAATTAATGGTAGTAGGAACAACCGAATGTTAGGAAGCCTTTTGCCTGTGTCATAACGACTGGTGTTGTAGCTGGCCTGCTCTTACCCGTTTCCAAGGACTACCCGATGGTACATTGTGACAAATGCAAACTTGGTACTGATTGATTAAGTCAAGCTGGACCAAGTCCATTTTTTAGTATGTCAGCGGCAAAATGAGGAGCTTAGAAGCTGAAGTCAGCAGGAAGTACTATAGGATTCTATGAATTTTGAATTCAGCAATATATATCGACCAGCGGCCAAAACGACTTACTAAGAAAACTCACAAGGTAATTGACATATTACAAATCAATTTGACTGGAGATCTATACACAATTTCAACGTGAGAAGAGAACATGGCTATGTAGAATGACAGATGTGAATGATGCGCACTGAGTTCCCATTTTTTTCTGGCACCTCAAACAATTACATCTGTACAAACTGATGACGAGTAGGGATTATATATTTTGTACAACATGCACAGTGTTGACCTTTGGTCGTACAGTTAATAGTATTGCTCTACAGGTACAAATGTTAAGGAATACTTCAACCATTTGGAATCTTTCGCTTTCTTCCCTTGAAGTCATGAAGCACCCTTTCCCGTTCCAAAGGAGTTGCCGATACTAGCCACTTGCTGAACTCGATCTCATTCATACCCTTGAACTCTGCAACAAGCTTAAATTGAACTCTTTTCGGATTCCTGGTTGTAGACGCCTCCGTTTCTCCACTACCGTGACCAGGCTTTCTTTTACTCTTAAAATGAACTGGGAGCTGCTTATCATTCTGGGGCATGTTTACTTTTGGATTCATTTCAATTCCCGGACCAAAATTTACAATATGCTCATTTCGGTGAGCATATACAATACCTGACCATCACAACATCCATTAATCCAAAAGGACCAACCAAAGTCCGCTAAATTCTAATGCTAATTCCCTGTGCTCACTTCACAGGAAAAAAAAAATGCACACTATTTACAAAGGTACAAGTTCAAATGCATGGAATATAGCCTTTAATTTGAAAAACAAATCCGCAAAATTATCTCTTCCAACTACGACTTTCCAAATGTGATTTTCGGTCGGACATGTATGAGATAACTCAGCACATCGTCACAAGCAGTTAATGCAGCACTTCAGTTGACCATCGAAAAATATCGCAAAGTCAGACGGCCAAATATCACAACCTATTCACAGGATTAGATCAACTGTCACTGACCTATGGAATGCAAACTTCCTACTTCCATTATTCCCTTCTTTATTTCACATAAATTAACTATGGAAGGACAAGCACTAAGAGAGTGGTTGCACCAGCAAATCCGCTATAACTGCAAACCAAAGGTTTGCGAAAATATAGTATAAGGAAAAACTTTTAGAAGTCACAACGCAAGGAAAGAACAAAACTTAAATCACGCCAAAAAATTCATTACAAGGTTTCTCCAACAAATTGAAGATAACGCACGGTCATACCGACGAAATGTCAAGGTTTGACAATATTTGCCAATCTAAGAGGTCTGTTTCGAATTATCCACCCTAAGTTAGTCTGTCCATACTTTCGAAATGTAAAGGTTTGACAATATTTGCCAATCTAAGAGGTCTGCATAGAATTATATGCCCTAAGTTAGTCTGGCATAACAATGCCCATAATGCAGCTCTTCATCTTATATAGGCACTATTTAACTCCACAAACGAGTACATTTTCATATGTCCAATAAGTCAAAACTTTCTCCTGACAATTGCCAATGTACAATAAGAAAATACAATGAAGAGAAAAGAGTGCCTTCTTCTGATAAAAAAAAAAGGGGGTCATAATTTACACCAGACATCAGTAGAAAAGAACTGCTAATTAAAATTGGGAAGAAGCAAATCCATGAAAGATTTGACAACTCAATTATCAAGAGATTTAGCTGCAAAATGAACTTACCCAAGTCTTCAAGTGTTGGCTTAATGGTCATAGCTTTTTGTCGATCATAAAGCTTTCTATTTTCAGAGATCTTTGTTGAGCTGACTTCCTCTTGAGGAACATCACTGTTACCCCATTCAGTTGACTTGTGCTTTGCATCAGGGCGTGTTTCACTTTCCAGTCTTTGTTCCCCACGTAGTTCAATAATCTCACTAGTGAAAAGTTTATCAGATAGATCGCGGAACAAATTGCAGATTCCGAAAAGCTCGCCCTGAAACTCCTTGCAGTCCTGGAAACCAAGGGCAAAACAGCATCAAAAGCCAGTATATAACCTATAAATAAGTCAGAAAAATCAAAGCAAGCAGATTTACTCTACCTGCACTCCCTCAAAGTATCTCTTTTCCATTTTTCCAGAAACGGCAATGTTGGACAACTGCTGCTTGTACACTTGCCGAGAATAAACAACTTCTTCGAGAGAGCCAGCTGCAAGAAGACGGAAGACCAGAACATGCCGCTTCTGCCCATAGCGGAAGGACCTGTCCTGGGCCTGCAAATCATGGGCAGGATTCCAGTTTGGATCAAATATTACCACACGGTTCGCACTGACAAGATTCAGCCCAAGCCCACCAGCTCGTGTTGATATAAGGAAAACCTGAAGTAATAAGAGCACATCAGCAATTGTAGTGCAGTGATCCTAAAACATGATTTTCAGTGCAAAACTTGACCTGTTTGCTCGGACTAGAATTAAAGTCATCGACAAGAGTCTGACGTGCGTTGGCTGGAGTAGAACCATCCAGTCTTGAAAAGCAATAACCTTTGCGTATGAGAAATTTCTCAAGTATGTCCAACATCCTGAAATGGTAGTCAACTTCATATATGGTGATAATTAAATGGAAGGGCAGAAAAAATCAGTCACAACTATGGCAAAACATTCCGCATCTCCAAATTTGACTCCATATACAAAAATTCTTTGACCAGATGGTAGTAGTCCCTTAAAGATTCACTTCTCATGGATTTATGAGCAAACCCACAATATGCGACAAACTATCCAGTGATACAAGGTATGCTGATGTTGAAGATTACCAGAACATACATTGTCCTGATGATTATGTATACTTCTCTATCACTAAAGGAACGATGAGGATCACGTGGAGATCTACCAACGACGCACATAAGCACATTCGCATACACATGCGCGCGCGCACACACACACACACACAATCTTCATAACTGAGATAACTTGGCAACATATGCCACATCAAATCGAAAAATCACTCAGATTAGGTTTCTTGGTAAAGAAGGTTTAGTAGATACCTGACCGAGTAACTGAACAGAAGAATTTTGTCACCTTGAGAGATCCAGGAGAGCATTAACTTTTCAAGGGCTCGCATCTTGCCACAATGTTTAACATCACTCAGGCCCATGAAGCTCTCATTCTGGGTATTCCCACCCACCATATCAATATCGGAGCCAAAAACAGCAGCGGCAAATTCAGCATCTTTTTTTTGCTTATCTGGTTCATCCCTAGGATTAGGCTTAATTAATTCCAGGTGATTGCTTATCTGTAAGGCAAGTCAAATTGCACACACGCCATTAGCATAAGTCCTCACAGAATATCAAGTGCTGAAAAAGAGAAATACCATGACTGGCATTCAGTAGAAATTTGGAGCGCGAGTCAATTACAAAGTAAAAGATTAAGTGCATTTCAATTTTTCCATTATCCATGCTGATCTCTAGAATTGGACTCATTCTCATCATCCCTATGCTCATAATTCAATATTCTCCAGCAGAAACTCTCTCTTTCTCGGCCTCTCTCCCCCCTGAACTCTGCATACAATTATTGGGTATATGACATATGGACAACAAGAAAGGCTACAAAACGCATGAATCATTGTCTACCAGTGTATGCATGTTCTATGAGATAAAATTCATTCATACTTCCAAAGATGGTGAACTTATATTGAAGAGGACACCTCTAGTCAATATCCAAAATTGGATCTTCCAATCTATATTCAATGTTGCAATGAATGACCATAGATCATCCACTCTCAACCCAAATCCTACATTCCCATTTAAAACCTCATTTTGTTTTCATCCAAGAAAAACACAACCAGCTATCAAACAGGATTGAATGGCTCATATGATTAATTATGGGGGTTAAACCAATTCACTTGAGAAATAGACAAAAATTTGCAGGCTCATTCACCTGCTGAAGCTTGATAAGGCAAGGCAGGACAAGGCAAAATGGACATGAATCACAACCCTCAGGGTTATCCCTGTGAAGGTGAGGCCAAATGATCCCATCTGGTACAGTCCTCTTGCAACATTCAACTTGACTTAGTGGGCTTCCACAACTACAAGGGATGTCCTTATTAATAAGGCACTGGATATCGGGCAACTGTAACATTCTCCTATACACTCTTTTTTGTAATTCACTCATTGCGCAGAACACGACATTATCTTCCTTACCCATCATAAGATGCCCAATAGTCTCCTCTTTCGTCCTTCTCAGCATATATTTATGAAGAACTCCCACTAGGTGTTGTTTTCGCTTATCAGCAATCTGCACAAATCTTTCTGGAGCAGTGGATCGCTGACCATGCTTGAGAGGTTCATCGTAGAAATCCCGAAAATGCTCCCTCGTCCCCAAGGATCCCGGTGCGACCAAATCGAATAAATTAAACAGTTCCATGATCTTATTCTGCATTATTGTTCCCGTTAGACCAATACGCCGGGGGGTCTTGATATCTAAACACGATGCATAGAGCTTTGATTTCTCGTTTTTGAGCTTATGTGCCTCATCAATTATCACAACTTCCCATTTAATATCAGACAAAATGCTACCATGAATTCTGTATGTGTCAAAACTGGTTATTAGTACCTCGATAGCATGAGCATCTAACTTCTCAAGAATAAGTTCACGGTCTGCGCCATGATAAAAGGATATAGCAAAAGTTGCCCACTTAGAAAACTCACTTTCCCAATTATGGATTACAGAGGTGGGGCAAATTATTAAAACAGGTCGCTTCTTCTGTAAATGACCTTCCCTTGAACCCTTAAGAATATCAGATTCTGCATCTTTTCCAAAAATAGCAGCCAAAAATGCAATTGTTTGAATGGTCTTCCCAAGCCCCCTGCACCGAAAAAAAGCACACGAAAATAAATGTAAACTTGCTATCTTGCCTATTTCAGAGTCCAAAATAAACACAAAGCTCTTCTGGTTTGCATGATTTAGCGCGAGCGCACGCACAGGAGGTTTGTATGTCATCCCATGAATGTGGAAATTATCAAGATCTTAGACAATCTACAATCCATCTCATCATCTTGGAGAGCTATGAGACCCTTAATTGGATCTGTCAAAACAATTCACTTTATAGACAATCAACTCCATATACCCCTTTTGTTCAGACAATATGACTAAGAATGAGAAACAAGGAATTATTTTTCTCCAAGTGACTAATAAATCATTCTAAGCAACACGGATAAGAGAAGCCACTTACATGTCATCGCCAAGAACACCTCCATGGTTGTTCTTGTACAAACCATACAAAAACTTGACGCCCTCCCTTTGATGCTCGAGCAATCTGCAATTGATGGATGAGGGAACCTGCAAGTTCATCCACGTCAACGTCAACTTTATTTTCTTTGTTAGGTTGGGGGTGGGGGTGTTTGTTTGGAGCTAATTCATGAACGTTAACTGCTTCATTTCTTCCTTTCAAATGAAAAAGGGGAAGCAAGTAAATAGGTACGCTCTGCTTGCATACTTCACAAACCAGAGAATTACGTAAACAGAGCTGCCAATCGACCATTTTTCGCCATTTTGCCCAAGTACTATAGAACAAGATAAAGTCTTTAATGCTTAAGCAATCACTAATCCTCAAATCAATCGAACCCGACAGTTCAATCATCCTCGCTTTCCTTTCAGAAGTCACAATTACTCGACCGTTTATATTTTCCCCAAACGACGTCAAACGCAAACACTTCACCTGAACGACCGGAGCTTCTCCCTCGGCAGACAAGACCAGCGGTTCGAACGGCCCGGTGTGATCAAACTGGAAGCTCGCCGACTTCGGCCTCCCGAACAGCACCCTCCCTTCCTCCTCATCCTCCTCCGCCTCCTCCTCCTCCTCTACCTCTCCCTCCGCACCTCCTTCCTTCAATCCAGCGCGGTCGCTGTCCTCCTTAGCGCGTACATGCGGGGGACGCTCCTCCGAAGGGAAGGAGCCCTGGAGGCGCAGGAGCTGCTGCGAGAGGGACGACTTCGGAGGCTTCCTGAGATTTCCGGGCTCGAATTGTTTGGACAGCGAGGGCTTCGACGGGGAGGTTGAGTCGGCGGTGGTGAGGAAGGACGAGGAAGGGAGGGTCGCGCAGGGCTTGAGCGTCTCCTTCAACGCGTGCAGCGACATTCGAGAGAGAGAGAGAAGTGCAGGCAGTTTCAGGAATCACAGAGAATCCTCAATTGATTCGGTTTCAGCTTGTATTTCCGCACCCCGCTGAAATCAAGACGGGCGGGAAGGCGGGTCGGTTCTTTGTGGCGGTTCGGGTTTGGTAACCCAAGTTACGGGCCTTGCGGCCCATTTGGAGGCCCATTTGGGGGCGGTGAGGCCTTCTCTCCTAAAGCTCGCTTGTTTTTTTTTTTGGTCGTGCATTTTTCTTGAATTTTTATGAACTCTGATTTCAGAATAAGGAATTAGGAAGAACCAAAAGTTATGAATTTATCGATTGACGCGTGTAAATTAGTAATTGCTGCTTACACGAGAGAACCACTCGAATATCTATTTAGTTGTCGATGCTGGTTAATTTACGAAGCAATTTCCTTTAATCTGAAAAATTTCTCGAACGATAAATTTTAGGTACGAATTATAAACCGACCGTCCTAAGACAAATGTCACATGAACCGCAAGACAAATGTAGTGTGCAATCCAAAATAAAATGGAATTTTCTTTTCCTATTCCTTGCTAGAGGAGCGCAAGAGAAGTTGAATCACCACAACAATCGAATTCCGTTGAGCACCAAATTCTTCTCTCCCAAAATCCAATTCCAAAAAGATCAAAATTCAAAACTCAACCATCTTCCACTTCAATCCCTTCTTCACCTCGTCTCCCTCCTTCTCATTATGAATGGATCGAGTCCGGCTTCAATTGATTCTAGTCATGGCCCCAGCCATGTCCATCAAATCGTCATCACCGTTCAACCCACACTACGACCTCAATCATTTATTGAGCCATAAGTGTAGTGCTAGGGCCACTCCGTCACGGACAAGCGACAGCGACATATGGGGCATCTCCATGAGGCTCGCCTTTCAGGTGTCGCAGGACAAGCTGGAGAGTGCTTGCACATAGCAAGAAGTACATAAGCTATAGCGCCCTCAAGAAGGACAATGTCCCATGCAACCACAGGGGGAAATCATACTAAAATTGTGCCAAGTCTGGTAAGGCAAATCCTTATAAGTGGGGATACAACACTATCACTCATTGTGTGAGATCTATCGATTGACAAGTCCTTTAAAATTAAGAGTATTTCCTTCTTTGTTTTTCCACACTTTCATTCATGCATTGGATAAATATTTTATTTTATTGATAAATTGGATAAATCCCACTTGTGAATTTGGAGGAGACCTGATTTCGCTTGGTTATTGTTCCATTGTTTTATCTTGAATTCCTATTGTATTGGAGAATTTGTTATGTTAGGATCGTAATTGGTAGGAGGCCTAGGACCGCTCGCCCCAAATGGACAAGTCTAAGCAATCCATGCCTTTCGTGGAACTAACAAATTAAATAATAGTATCGCTTAATTCTCATTTGGAAGAAGAGGAATAGCATCATTTTCTGGGCAAAACCTTAGTGATTTTGGCTCTTAAAAATCACCTTATCAAGGTTGTGAAGGACAAAGTGTTGGCGTTTACAAGCGTTCCGCCTACTCCAAAAAACATAAGACTCCAAAGAAGTTGGGGCTTTCATCCCTTTGTGTTTGCTTCTGCTACATCTTCCTAACATCCTCTCCGTTCTTCGCCTTTATTCGGATTGGACCTCGAGGGTCAGTGGTTATAATCTGATTGTTTCCTTGTTCTAGGTAGTATAGCTTGTTGTTATTATTGCCCTGTATCTTTCGATTTGGCTTCCTCTCACTCTTCCTATTTCTACAGCTAGAGTGTGAGTTTTGGCGCCGTATTTTTTTTTATATTTTCCAAAGCTTATATATACAAATTAAATAATAATAATAATATAGAGAGAGAGGCTAGTATCGGCATCAAACCCAAAATCTAGATCTAGACAATAGGAAGCTGACAGCCCAAACCAGGTTATAACAACACAATTCACCCATAAAATCACTTCATAGGGTGTTTAAACAAAGCTCATTGAAAAATAACAGTAATTGCAATACAGTTGGCCCACAAAACCCACCAATAAAATTTGCTTAACTTTAAATCAGTAGATTAAACCGATAATGCATTGATGGAAGAGGAAGTTCCATCTATACAACATGAAGAAGAAACTGGACTGTAAACCCGGGATGAAGAGGGTAGCAACAATGCTTCAGCACAAATGGAGGATCAAGAAATAGCAACGACAAGCAAATTAGAGGCCTTTGCTTCATTTCGGCAAATGATAATGTATTGATGGAGACGTTATAATTGACATAAAAGCATGATGGATGCAATTAAAAAAGTGTTGTTTGGCGTTCTGTATAAGTCCGCGATTAAGCTATCTATGCTCAATGTAACTAAGTGTTAAGAAGCTAATTGTCTTGATCTATAAGCTAGACGTAAACACATGGTCAACCACTTTAAGGATACCTAGGGGGAAACTTATTTTAACCTATTAACAAAAAGAAAGTCGATAACAATTTTCTTCTTCACAAATTTTAGCATCACAGGATGTGAGATAAAATAGGCTCGACATCAAAACAAAAGTTCCTTATCAAGTGTATAGCATGCTACGTCATTCAACTTGCTTTGCATCCATATGTTCATTGATGCTCAAACGAAAATTTGGGTCCCGATAACGAGAGTATTGTTAATATTTGTAGGTTATCGATGCAGGCCACACAGTTCAAACTTTGAGAAATGGAAACTAATGTTTCACAACCTTCTGAAGGTGCACCACCCCAATGGTTGGCTAATAAATTATTAAATCTAGATTTAGCTCGGGCTCTCGAATGTTCATACCAATTTGCAATTTAGTTCAAAATTCTTAACATGCAGATTAATTTTATTTAGATGTCACAATTATCAGTTTTTGTGGGTCAATTACATACTCAAGTAAAGTATCAAGAGAATTACTTTACTTCTACAAATTAGAGAATTAATGAGTTCGGAGACTTGATTATGCTAAATTACTCTAACACTATTTTGGCATCATTTCATTTTTCAAAAACATTTATGTAGGCGGCTTGGATTAATTTTATCATAAATCACTAACATATAAGGAGTGATCGTGCAGGTACACAATTATTAAAAATAACAATACAAGAAAACAACACAATAAATGAATTGCAGAAATAATCAAGTATAAAGATCATGTAATTTTTGGGTTTTGCTTTAATCCTAACATGAAAATTGTCTATTTATTTAGGAATGAAAATTCAATTAATTTTTGGTTCTTCCACTTTTTAAATGAAGGCTAAACTAGGATGCAACGCATGTAATGTAAACTTAAGCCTAATGCAACTCTAGATTAAACTATTCTACATGACATGCGATTTCAATTAAACAAGCCTAACATGCAAATTACATGACATGCATATCATTTTTTTTTGTTTTTTAATTAAAAATTCGGAATAAATAAAAACCCAAATTAAAACATGCAATCTATCCTAGAAGAGAACCTAATTATCCTAAGATGATTTTTTTTGTATGTTTTTTTACTAGAATAAAATCCACTCTTTATGCTATCCGCCCCAGGAAATAATTAGATTAAATCCTATTTCGGTTAGGAAAAACCATGTTCCATCCGCTAAATATTATGTAAACATGTATTCTTATCTATTAAGGAAAGTCTAATCTAGATTCGACTCTTATTTTATTCAATGATCTATCCTAACCTGCAATCTATTTAAATAGGCAATATTTTCTAGAAATCTTATCTATCCTTCCATTATATCTCTCTCACATGGGTTGGCGAACTCCTAAACGGCGGATACTCTGATTAATATGTTATATTTGTGCTGATTTGTAGAAAATTCTGTAATATACACCCTTATCTATAGATATCTACTTTTTAATTTGTTGCTTTATTAGACACCCTTGTATATATATATATATATATATATATATATATATATATATATATACATAGATCTGTGGACTCTTCAACTCCATCCCCTTCGACCAAACAGAAGAAAGGACTCCGCACCCATCTCTTCCACCACCCCCATGGATCTCGCCCTTCGCCTCGAATTATGCTTCGATTGTCTTCATCGGGATGATTTGAACAATCTTAAAACGTATTACAACAAGAACAGCATGTGAGTATTACAATTCTTTAGCCTGATTTTTTATTTTTTTTTGGGCTCTCATCCTTTTATATCTCCAGCCCAGCCGAACGCCAGTACGCTGAAACAAATGTAACTATGTCCCGGAATGATATGAACGAGATCATCGATTTGATCAAGATGCATGAGATCTTGGTTTTGCATACGGTGAGTGAAACAAAGGTATTCACCCGTTTACTGCCAGAACACTTTAATGATCGCGGTATCCTCAATCGTGTGGAAATCGGCAGTGTGGGCGACGACACCAGGTGGAAAATCCACGGCCTGCTGCTAAGGGCCGGACTCAAGAAGGGCGACGAGGACTTCTTCCACTTCCCGGCCTAATTATTAGCCAAATATATCAGTTCGTGCAAACTCCATCGACTTGTTGTCAGTGCACTTATCTCTTCACCAATGTAGATGTTTTTCGTTTCCCTGGTCGAATAGCTATGCTGTTTTTTTGTCCGTTTACATACACACACACATATTTGGCTTTTACCGAGTTTGATGTATCTTGCCCCTACCCCAATCCCCCTGGTGCGGGTCTATTGTTATCCCTGGAGCTGTACTCTGCATATTGCAATAGTTTAATAGTTACTTATCTAGCAATCTGTTGTTTTACATGCAATTTTCTTTTTCACGTACCACTCGAATGTGCTTCAACTTGATTTGGAGTATAATATGTAGGCAATCAAACTGAGATTTCTTAGTAATCAATGTTAAATAAAACATTTTAATTTTTTTTCTGAAGCTATCGAAGATTCATACGGTACTCTCATGAAAAATATGTTTTGAGTTTGAGTTCAAAGCAAAAATCTGAGTTTTGAAATTAAATTAATGAAGAGGGGAAATCTAATATCAAATTTCCGAAATCAAGACAAGCCGAATATGGTAACGTTCCTTTAGGCGAGTTGGAGTAACCGAAGAAAGAAAATACAAAAAGGAAAGTCAAATTGGGTGGGGTTTCCTTTGACAGTTAAGGTGGGATCTTCGACACATCCAAGTTGGACTTCTGGCGGTGGGTTTAATATAATATTCCCAAGATTTGTTAGTTACATGCATTATAGATGTTGACGTGCCCCAGAGTGACTCATGGCTTGGCAGAGGGAAATTCGTGACGATTACGTCCTGGCGTCCTTCTCCGTGCGTGGAATCGAAGAAAAATACGAGTGTTTTAGCCTATTAAATTCTTGTGTTAAGGCCTATTAAATTCTTGTGTTAAGAATCTGTGTATAATTCCCTCATAAAATTGGTCCAATTCTGGGCAGATTTTGAGCTAATTCTAGGGCGAAGTTCTCAATATCCCCCACCACAAGAAAAAGGCATACCTCCATAATTTTTTTTTTTTTTCATTTTTGGATTTGGACCTATACACGAGAATCAAATTTAGGCTGATTGCGGGGAAAATGTTTTAAAAACATAGTTTTTCTTTGGGATAATGACAAATAGTTCCTCAGATTTGTTCATTTTTGAACTTTTAATTCGTTTAATGTAATCCTTATAATATTTCTAAATATCCGATATAATCCAAGAGCTGTCTATTTGTTCAATTTTGTCCCTTAATTGTTTATGAAAAAAGTCAAAAGTTTTCATAGTTACATAAGATCTTAGAATTTTTTTTTTTATTTCAATCCATTTTCTACATCGATAGAGAGTATGGCTATCTTTCTAAATTCTCATCAGAGTTGTATCGAGTTGATGTTCTTGTTATTTTAATTTTGCTAATTTATAGATTTGACAAAATTTATGTTGGAAGTTGCATTTCTCTCTGTTCCACATAGGAAAAATGGGAGGAAATTGGGCAATATATAAGTTTGAGGTTTTCTTTATATACCAAAATGAATGATTGGGTGTGAGCTAGACCTCACCATACCTACGTGCGGGTGCGCGAATAATTGCGCAATTTTGGCGCAATTATTTGGCGCACTAATCCCTTGGTTATTTTATTTTTATTTAATTTCTTATGGTTATCTTATTAACTATAATCAATTCAAATGTTGTTTTTTTTTTATTGAGAATTTTCGGAAATTAATTAATTAATTAATTTTTCGAAATTTTATTTATTAAATAATTATTTTTATTTTTTTATTTTTTATTCCGAATTTTTGTTTGTCTCTTTTCAAGACAACTTTTGAATAAGATACCTATTCAGTTTGCAACCTTTTCCAAAGGATTGCATTTGTTCGGTTTTTTAACTTCTTACGAATGGACACCTTTGTTCATTTGAGCAATTTTGAAAAAATATATTTGTTCATTTTTTTTTTGACTTTTCACAAAGAGTTGTCTACGTTTTAAAACTGTTTTATATATACTTGTCGATTGAGGAAGAATGTGTGTGATCATTTTTCATCTTTTTGAGTTTCTTTTAAAACGACAGCATTTTTTCAATTGTTTATTAAAGAGATCCTGCAGAAAATACTAGAATTGCTATCTAGTATTCTCATTTTGAGATTTTGTTGTATCTTGGAAGATATTTGCCGGTGACCATTAGCAACTTTGTGGGGCAAATAAATTCTTAAAGAAAGTGATATCACACTTTAAAGTCCGACTCGAGTACTCTAAAGATCCGTCTTCATTGTTCTACCCTATTCGAAGCAGTATTTTACCAACAATTTAATTAAGAACACGCGAAACAAAAATAAAAATAAAAATTTTAATTGCCCAATGGCCCACTTTGAACCAAAAAAGAGTAAAATATAAAGAACTAATAAATCGACATATTCTTTTCTTGATAGGAGCAACTAAAAACAAACCATTATTTACTATGCATTTATTTACTTTTCACAGTATTCATGAAATATTTAAATGAGGGCCATGTGTAAGTAGACACATACATGTGATATCATTTTTTTTTTTCAATTTGAACGACTATTTACCATCAAAAATTAGAAGTCAATTCCTTGTGAGTTTCTCCCTTAGAGTTATTTTCATGCAAACTAAATTCCTTTTCACATCAAATTTATATATGATTGCCCATTAAACAAAAACGGAATGAATGGCATAAAAACAATAAATGACTTATTCATATGATCTTAGAAAATGAAAATTTATATATCAATTTCATATCCCTCTTTTTTCTGTCCGGAAGGCAGGGAAAGAGTGAGTCTGCATTGGGGGGACTCCTGAACTCCCTAGTTTTATATTGATTTGTTTTTGCTGGAACAATTTTATATTAGTTAACAAACAAAATGCAATTTTATTTCACAAGCTATTGAGGTATTTTTTTTCTTTATTAATGCATCTATAGATACTTTTAACTTTATCACTCTTCAAAGAAGGCACGAAAATTATCAAAACTACACATATTAGGTATGGTCTTACTGTGCAATAGTATTTAAGTTAAGTAAAAATTACATCATGAAATCAAGGAGACCAAAGTAATTGTAGGACAGTTAAAATGTTCGACTAAAGTTCTGAGGTAGATTTTAGAAATATAAAGAGTACTGACACTCGTGGAACATTATAGGAATATGCTAAACATCCTCTCTTTTTTCAAGACCCATAATTGTCTAGAAATCTATGGAGGAAAATGCATTAAGCTAGGTCCCAAGGGTGGGTAAAGGTAGAGCAATATTTATATGCTCAAGCATCATGTGGCATTCCATCCTATCAAATTGAAAGCATAGACTGTTGAAATATTCTTGAAAAAAATAAACATTTAACAACAATGGATCAAAGGGAGGCCGGCGAGAATTGTTATCTCCTAATTATTTGTTGCCTAGTGTAATTTTTAGGGATAAACTATTGTAGCCTGTATAGTTTGTGATAAACTTTTTGTATTTATAGTTTCTACTTATAACTTAGAATTAATCTCTAAATCCTTTCTTCAAACAACAAAAAATGTTTATGTGTCAACAACCGCCACCCGCCACGTCGTCGTAGCCACCCGCCGCGTCACCACCACCGTAGACATAGAAGTTAGAACCATCGCTCAGTGTCCCGGCCATCCTCCTTCAGTGCCACGAAGCAGCAAGAGAGAGAGAGGAGGCATGAACCGGGTCTTGGCCGGGTTGGACGAAAGCCCCGTTGGGTAGGGTTTTGAGTAATCCGTGCTGGGTATTTCAGGGCTGTTTTAGTACATTGGGCTTGTGGGCTTCCCTTTTTTTTTTAAAAAAAAAATTAGATTGAACTGGGCCACCTCTAGCCAGGCCTAGTTCTTTTTGGAGCGGGCCAATCGGCCCGCCTTCCCAGCTAGACCAAACCCAAGTCCGATCGAATGACCGGACCCGACCCATGCTGATCGGGCTAAACCCGGGTCGGGTTAGACCGGACCCGGCTCGGTTCGACCCCAAAAAATATTTTTTTTAAAAAAAAAAACTATTAAAATTTAAAAATTTTAAAAAAAAAAAAATCCAAAATCCAAAAATGATGAGGTTTGGTTAGGAATTGCCATATCTTGTCTTCTTAGTGTAATTAGGCTTTTATTTTCCCGTATTTAAATTATATCGTATGTTTAATTTATATATCTGATTATATTTAATTGCACATGTTTAATTTTATTGCAATTAGGATCTTGGTAGCTATGATGGTTACTTTAATAATTGTGCACCCGTATGATCACCTCACATATTAGTAGATAGGTATAAAATCAACCCAAATTGCCTGACAAAAAAAAAAAAAAAAAATCATTTCTTTTAAAATGAATAAGATTAGGTACCGAAATGGCACTAATTGGTCAATTAGTGTAATCAAGTCTCCGACCCTAGATTCTCTGGTTGCATAAAAGTGTGGCATACTCCCGTGCCTCACTTGGTTTCTAGCCAACCCAAATAGGCTAGTGGCGACTTATTTTGTGCAAAATTCCCAAAAAATATCCCAATGTCACGCGGGATATGGTCTTGGGAGAGTTCACGCCTAATTATGGGCCTTAGATCCATCATTTAGGCAATACCCTTAAACATGTTCCCTCCCCCCGAGAGGTAGGTCGCGACAAGTTGGATTAACTTGTCAAGCAATCGCCTCAAACCCATCTAAGGTCCTCTTATAAACCTAAAAAAATACACAAAAAATCTCAACCAAGAGCAATAAAATTAGTTAACAAAAAAAGAGATCATAGCTTTCGCAAGTACAAAGCTTATAGGATGGCTATTTTTGCCACGAAATCAGTCCATGTCGATGATACTCATGCAACTCTCGGGTCATTACATCACTCCCTCATAATGACCAAAGGAGCGTGCCTTAATGAGAGAGTGTTATAACATGCTTCCACATGCTACACAGAGTGATGTGAAACGATGCTTTCTCTCTCTCCCAACCTATTTCCCATGTGCTTCCACATGCACGTAATCGAGTTTAAAAATTTGGACGATGGACATCAACATTTATTTGTTTGCATTGATAATCCTTGTGTGCTTATTATTTGTTTCCAAGTTTTGTCGGATCCGATATTTTCCAAAATATTTTCACATATGATTCTATACATCATTAATTTATTTGATGATTGTAACTTTTCGCTATCTCACTAATCCTCCTCATAGCAAGCGGTATAGCGGGATGTTATTGGTGAAAATTCCAGTCAAAATTGACATATTATTTTCTTGATAGGAGCAACTAAAAATAAACCATTATTTACTATTCATTTATTTACTTTTCATAGTATTCATGAAATATTTAAATGAGAGCCATGTGTAAGTAAGTAGACGTGTACATGTGATATCATTTTTTTTTTCAATTTGGACGAATATCCACCATCAAAAATTAGAATTGGAAGTCAATTCCTTGTGAGTTTCTCCCTTAGATTTATTTTCATGCAAACTAAATTCCTTTTCACAATCAAATTTATATCTGATTGCCCATCAAACAAAAATGAAATGAATGGCGTAAAAACAATGGATGACTTATTCATATGATCTTAGAAAATGAAAATTTATATATCAATTTCATATTTTTATGTTTTTTATCCGGAAGGCAGGGAAAGAGTGAGTCTGCATTGGGGGGACTCCTGAACTCCCTAGTTTTATATTGATTTGTTTTTGCTGGAACAATTTTATATTAGTTAACAAACAAAACGCAATTTTATTTCACAGGCTATCGAGGTATTTCTTCTTTATTAATGCATCTATAGATACTTTTAACTTTATCACTCTTCAAAGAAGGCACGTAAATTATCAAAACTACACATATTAGGTATGGTCTTACTGCGCAATAGTATTTAAGTTAAGTAAAAATTACATCATGAAATCAAGGAGACCAAAGTAATTGTAGGACAGTTAAAATGTTCGATTAAAGTTCTGAGGTAGATATTAGAAATATAAAGAGTACTGACACTCATGGAATATTATAGGAATATGCTAAACATCCTCTATTTTTTTCAAGACCCATAATTGTCTAGAAATCTATGGAGGAAAATGCATTAAGCTAGGTCCCAAGGGTGGGTAAAGGTAGAGCAATATTTATATGCTCAAGCATTATGTGGCATTCCATCCTATCAAATTGAAAGCATAGACTGTTAAAATATTCTTGAAAAGAATAAACATTTAACAACGATGGATCAAAGGGGGGCCGGCGAAAATCGTTATCTCTTAATTATTTGTTGCCTAGTGTAATTTTTAGGGATCAACAATTGTAGCCTGTATAGTTTGTGATAAACTTTTTGTATTTATAGTTTCTACTTATAACTTAGAATTAATCTCTAAATCCTTTCTTGAAACAACAAAAAATGTTTATGTTTCGAAAAATTACGGAAAATGACGTACAAAATTACACATTAATAAAAGTCCATAGCGTAATGTTGTGAAAGTTACAAAAAGTAAAAAATAGAAGTCATCCAAATAGAATTAGTTAATTTTACTTAGGGGTAGATATGATAAAAACAAGTCAAGGAAAATAAATAAAGGATAGGCATTAAAAAATTCACGTTGTATTAGCACCACTCAATTGGACCCCCTTCATATATATTTGAAATAATGACACAAACAACCTCCAAACTTTGGCCTCTTAATTTTTAATTTGTTCAATATGGTTCATCAACTTTTAATTTGTTCAATGTAATCCATGAACTTTTTGTACACGTTCAATATAATCCATGAATTGTAATCCATGAATTGTATGAAAATATTCAATATAGTCAATTTTCCATTAAACATAATTTGTGTTTGCATTGATCCTAACATCCAAGATAACACAGCTATCGCAGTCATGACAATCACTCCAAACATTATATCATATAGACGAGCTAAAGAAACAACCTTGCCCCAGATCCAAGTGGGCTTCAAAACCGGTCGAAGAACTTGCGCTATCGATATGAGGCCCCATTCGGTGGGGATGAACGCCACCAAACTGGTGAAAATCTCCATTAGCTTGAGCTGCCAAAACTTCGCCAATGCAACTAACGCAAGTGCTCCCAGTACAATGACAAGGAACTGCACGAGTCGATGGTGGATGTGTTCTCTTGCCGCGTACATGTCCCAGGCAATGATATAAGCACATGGACCCCAAAATTAAGAAAAACACCAAATTTGTGATTTCTAAGTTGGGTTACATTGCTTTAGAACCCATTTACTATTTAAAAGTGAGAACTTGACAGTTTTTTATTTTATCGCGCAACAAATCTATACGAGCTGGGGGACGGTATGCTTATCAGCAATATCCAGGTCTTCCATGACAGGCTATCAATCATTTAGTTCCTTTGTCCCTGCAGGTTTAGATGCATCGTGATAAAGTTCAATTCTTGGTGACAAACACAATGCTTGAAGAGTACGTTCATTTCAATGATATAAAAATTACTTTCTAGTAAATTTTTTAGGAATACTATTAGTTTTCCTTCATTTAATAATCTCTAATCAAAAATATTTTCTATTGTTTGAATATTATTGGAAAATAATTTCAATTTCATGACTTTATTTCATGCCAAAAAAATTTGAATTTAAAAAATTGATTTTTAATTATTTTATTTTCTTTGTTAAAATGGAATTTTAATTATTTTTTTTTCTATTTTCCTTTTTCTTTTTCTCCCTTCCTCCCCTGCTACTAACCGGTGACGACCATAGGCAAGCTCCGCCCCACTTCACTTCCCTGTGACGGATCCCACCGTACCCGCTACCGCGACAGACGAGACAAGCCCTCCTTCTCCTCCACTCTCCTCGACGCAATCTCACCTGGAACACCCCCATGGTCTCCTACACCGACGCCGCATGGATCAAGCAAGACAACGCCGCTGGCTGCTTTCGGCGGGACTACCTAATCGAGAAGTGGATGGCGGCGGAAGGAGGAGGAGGAGGAAGCCGGCGACGAGAGATGGGCGGTTCACCGCGGTTCGAGGATCGGCGACTGGAACCGCTCGCTCCAACTCCAGCTCCAGGTCGGGAGGAGGGTTCTCGTCGTCCGAGTCAAAATCCAGATGGCGATACTCTGCTTCCCGTTACCCTGCGAGGAGGCCGAAGCCGAAGTCGAAGAGACCGATGCAACTCCTTACGTCTTGGACTCGAGCAGGAGAAGACCAGAGACCGGAGATTGCCCCGCCCCTTCGATCGGAACTGTCCACCGCTCCGGCTTCCCGCGAGTCGGCCCCGCACGGTGATGCTGTGCAGGAGAGGGTCCGTCGGCAAGAGAGAACGAGTCCGTGCTTCCATGGCGATGGGCCCCGAGAGACCGAAGCTTCTCCACTATTTCGTAGATTAGTAATTTTTACTTTTTAGGGCTTCCACGTGCTTCTATATTGGAACGTCGACTGAACCAAACCCATAAAATTCGAACCGGTAAAAGGAAATGTGATTTATACTATTATCCAAACAGAAGATTGAACCGATTCATATTCTTCGTAGGTTTCTTAGCAATTTTCTGAATGCATTTCATTACCTGATTGAGTTACTGTTAAAGTGCTAGTTATATCAAACTTGCCCAATGCTACTCTGGTTCTGGAATTCTTGTTGAGTATGAACAAGCCATGTTTTGGACTGGACATTTCCACACGATGCCTTTTCTGCTGGCAATTTAAATAATTTGAAGTTCATTAAGGCTTGATCTCATACTCTTGAAGAAAATTTTAAGTGGCTTTTAACTTTTCTATGTATTTATTATTCTCTTTCTGCTTTTTTTCTTATTGTCGAAAGTTTTAGGGGATAATTGATTAATTTTGGCTAGCTCTATGGCATGCTTTTCTTTCTCTTAAATCAAAGTTTGAAGTTTTGCGCATTATGTTGGTGCTGTTCCAGTAAAGTTACCTTATATAACATTTACTCTTTTATTCATTAATGATGGATATGCACTTTCACAGTTTCCTTTTTGTCAATTCTCCAATTAATAGTTAATAGTTAATAATTGAAAAATTATGACGAAGATGAAAAAATATTAGAAACTGCAAAATAGAATAAAGCAACATAACTAAAGCAAAATTAACTTGATAATATTACAATTCCAGAAGTAGACAAAGGGACATTAGGCTAGTAGTGGGAAGTTGGGAGCTCAGGGAAGCAGACTAAGGGAAGTACAATCCTAGGGAACTTTCTAAGGGAACTGAAGTAAAGGGAAGTGGAACTACTAGAGAAGTGGAACTAAGGACCTGAAGTACCTCAAGAACGTTTACAATTGGCATTTAGTAGAGGCGTATTTGCATGGGTTGGTGGGGAGGCAAGGGACGAAAGGAGGATTCGAGCTAGAAGTGAAGAGGGACATGGCGCTGGTGAAGAACAGAGAGATGGTTCGAATGGAAGACGGCTTGTGGAAGCTGGAGGATTATGAGATGGATGTACTATTCATCCGATGATGAGTCTTGAACCTGTGATCTTCTGACCATTTGCCACTGCCGTTACCGTAGCCAGATATGAATCTCTCAAACCTAGGCACCCTAAGTGCCTTGATTGCCTGCACAGAGCTAGGTTCGGGACACCTATTCTAATTCCTTATAGAGCGATGTTTGTGAGCTTTGTGAGCAGTGACAAGATGGTTGATGATATAATGAAGGGACTCTTGGTGAAGAATTCCAATCAAGCGTGGAGATAATTGGTGCTTGCAAAAGGCAAACTATGCCGATCGATATGGTGTTCAATTATCAATCTCTTGTATGTTCATATCAAAATCCTTGTACTTTGACGTCGGCTAAAAATTCTCACTAACCTTTCCCTATCCATGTTCCAAGTGAAGAACTTCGTGTGTAGAGAGGACAGTTCAGTAGTGTATCAACCAACGGGAAGCTGCACACTATGGCCAAATTACTGGACATCTCCAACATAGAAAAATCAGATAAGCCTTGGCTTGAAGAGGGCAAGTCTAACTCAAAAACACATAATAAAACCAAATTTCAAGACGAAAGACATGGAAGGAGTTGGTTGGCCGAAACAACTGGAGAGGTAAACCTTTGGATCTTCAATTCCACTTCGGTAAAAGGATAGGGGCCACATAGGATGCGCATGGCAACGCTTCTACTCTGGGGAGCAGTTTCATTTCAGAAATAACCTTTTTTATTTCTACTCCGGGGAATAATTTCTGAGTAAAATAATATGTTTGGTAACGATACAAAATTTATATTCTTGAAATAGAAAAAGAACAGAAATGCGTTTGGTGAGATTTATAAATTTTTGTATTTATTCGTTTTTTCTTCTTGCTCACAGATCGCCAACCGCTATCGGTTGCCACACGACCACCGATCGCCGCCGCTAGCCGCTAACTGCCGCCGCACAACCGCCACCCATAGCCCACTAATTGCTGGCCGTCGGCGCGGGAGAGGACGACGGTCGGTGACCGGTAGCGGCGGTGGTGGTGCGACTGTCGAGTGGTTGTCGTGCGACCGACATGGGGCGATCATGCGGCGGTCGTGTGGCTGTCGTGCGGCGGTCATGCGGTTGTCATGCGGCAGTCGAGCAGCGATTAGTGGCGGTCATCGGCCGTTGGCCGGCGAGGGTGGTCAGTGGGCTGTGGGCAACAGTGATGACGGTCGTTGGCAATCAAAGGCTGCGGTGATGATAGTTGGGCAGTGGCAATGATGACAATCGCCGATGAACGCCGGTGGTCAGGTGGCAACGGCGGTTGACGGTCGGTCGACGATGGTCACGGGCAGCCAGAGGTGGTCGGCGGTTGGCGGGGAGCCGCGGTGGTTGCAAAAAAGAAGAAGAACAAAAGAAAAATAGAAAAGAAAAAAATGGACTTATTTCTAGAAATTGTTCTCGGGAACAAGAAGTTACTTTTTTTTGTTTTTTATTTCTATTCAAAATCTATTCTCCCGCTACTTTTCTATTCTGGGGAATAGAAAAATAACTTGGCGTTGCCAAATGGATTTCTGTTCTTTTTTTGTTTTGAGGAACAAAAGAACAGAAAATTGGGAGAAACATAAACGTTGCCATGCGGGCCCATAATTTCTCGCGCCACCTTAACATCAGATAAATTTCTGCAAAAAGAGAAGGGGGCATAAAAAAAATCAATTGTGGGCACAACACATTTCATAAGCAAGGTGCAATGGGGTTTACAACACCAATCAAACCGGCAGGCGCAGAAAGTTTGCGAAAGCATCTCGATTCCATTGGTGTGATAACCATTATCTAAACCTTTTAAGTTATTCCATGCAGGCTGCAGAAACCCTAGTAAGAGAAATAATCATGACGCAATAAACAGAGGAAGTTACCTAAAAATGTACCAAAACTTCTTGTTGCTCAAGTTGCTGTTGCACCGGGATCATCCTAGCTTGTTATATATCTCCAGACCTTTCTTTATGGCTGCAACTTTCTCCATGGCTTTCTTTTCATACGTCATCTTCTCCTGCATAAATAGTAAGGCTGAATCAATATTGATTGTATTCAATGGAATTAGTTTTTCTTCTTGGTTTTTATAGCTTTTGTGAGCTAATGCTGCATTGACAAGCGGTATCTTACCTCTTCAAGCAGGGAATCCCACTCCTTTGCAGCATCTTTTTGGAGCTGCATGCCACCAAGAATTGAGACTTAATCAGATCAACTCAATTCAGTGATTGAGAGCTAAGAAAAATTAGAGTTCCGAAACTTATTGCAGATTCGAACTTCTCCATTTGACATAGAGGGTTTTCTAGCTGAACTTGAATGATAGGGTAGGGTTTTCTAGCTCCATACCGGCCCTGATTAACTTGTTCCATATGATTCTCTTTGTATTTTCCCCCACACTGTCAATTTCCACCTTTTCAAGTGAGCCACGGTTGCGTTCTCCAAAATATGTATTGATCATGGCTATGAAGACCTTTGCTTGATCTTCAGTGTGGAGGACAAGAACTTTCTCACTCTTGATGGAATTTACAATGTCAATTAGTCTATTTTCGGCTTCGTTCTTTTCGATTTGGGCATTTCCTTTTTCGTCCATGCTGAGAACGTGAGAGAAAAAAACATGAGAGACAAAAAAATAAAAATAAAAATAAGATTAAATAAATTTTATTACTCACCTCTTTTTGGTATTATCTTGGAATTTGCGAAACTTCTTTTGCGCCTTCACAAAATCATCATAGCATTGCGCGAGGAGAAAAGCATTATCTCTGGCAGCCATTGGAGTTATTCAAGAAGAAAAGACAAATGGAGTAGATGGAGTGGTGGTGGAAGGGAAAGGATATACGTATATATAGAGAAATAACTTGAGAAGCATGCAAGAAGATTGTACTCAACAGATTTTGCGTGGGTTAGACCGGTCAAACTCAGGTCAAAATCTACCCTTTCTTCAAATGGCTTGAAGAAGATACTCACGAAGAAAATGATGAAGCTGTGTTGGAAATAAAGTGAATTCTCCTCCTTGATGTGGGGGCCATGTTATGGTAACAATGCTGAGAATGCAGAGGCAACATAATGTGACAGACCCCCATTTTGGGTAAAGGATTGAACTCTTTTTAATTTCTTGGTCGAAAATTTCATTTATTTAATTTGGATTCTTCAAATTACCTTTTTTTTTTTTGCTTTTTTTAAATTAAGGCTCCGTTCGTTTCGCGGAAAATATTTTCCTGAAAAATGTTTTCCGGATTCCGACGTTCGTTTCACGGAAAATGAATTCTAAGGAAAATGTTTTCCATGAAAGGGAAAAAGTCTTCTAAATTGGGGGAAAATGTTTTCCACTTTTGAAAAGTGGAAAACATTTTCCTCACTTGATCTCTCTTATCTCACACATCTACAAATCCTCATTTCCTCCTCCCATTTATTCTTATTCTTTTCTTTTTTATTCGAATTATTTTTAAATTGTATTTTTCTTTTTTTATTCAAATTATTTTTAATTTTCTATTTCTTTTCTATTTCTTTTGTTCTATTTCTTTTCTTTTTTTTTCTTTTTCCTTTCTTTTTTCCCATCTTCTTCTTTCTTGGCTAGTCGTTGGCCGTCACCAGGGTGAACCTCAAGGTCGTCGATCTCAAGCTCGCGCTCGTCGATCCGGCGAGCCTCGAGCTTGACGCCGCGCTGCCAATCTGGGAGCGGAAAATATTTTCCTTACCCAACACTTGGAAAATATTTTCCGAAACATTTTCAGGTTTTAGCCAACACCAAAAAATATTGTCATTTTCCTGGAAAATGACTTCCGAAAATATTTTCCGGAAATAGCTTATTTTCCGCGAAAACGAACGGACCCTAAATTTTAATTCCTAGATGGTTCAAATATTGAACTGACTTTTTGAAATCCTCCAAACAAACGTAAGAGAGAAAAGTAAATTAAATGTAGAGCAAACGACAATGATTTTGTAAGCTCGACTGTTAATCGCATGACTTGAATGGCTAGAGAAAAGACCGTATCGCTCTCTCGCTCTCATCGACTACTATTACGGCAACGTGCTGGAAAAGGACAACCCCTTCTTTTCTTTTTGGACCGCAACTGATCTTTTTTTTACTTCTTCTATCATTTCTTTCTTGTGTTTCTCCATTTTCTTTACAGTGAAATTCTCGAAAACTCACGGCACGAAAAGTGGGTTGGTTTGGTTTCTTGGCAATCCAGCTTTTGTGTGGAAAACATATTTCTTGCCAATTGTATGGCGCCACGTCGATTTCAATCGTTGAAATTCAGAGACTTCCAAAGGGAGTTAAGTTGGCGGATTAAAGTTATCCATTTCATAAACAGACAATGGAGGGGAAGCAAAAAGATGGCAGCCAAGAGTGAAACAAAGTCATTAGGCTGATAAAGTCAAATTATAACCGTGAGTAGAGGAATTCTTTGAATTAAAAGAAATCGAGATGAACAACAGCAATGCATGTGATCCGAATTTTTAGGATAGATGTCCAACAATGTTTATTTGCATTGCTTATCCTTATGGTCTGAGGATATAGCACACTTATGATTGGACAAAACTTTTTCATAGAATATATAAGGTTATACTGTCAGTGTTTAAAAATAGTTCCTACCAGTGATTCTATTCATCATTAATTTGCTTATGGTAACTTTTCATTATCTCATTAATCCTCTCCTAATCCTCCTCATTGACAGAAGTCGGTAATTGGATGAGACCGCTTGTGAAATCCTTCTTACAATATGACATTTGCTCTAATTTTCCCGTTTTTATATGAACCTTGGTAAATGTGATTTTTTAAACGGGGAATTCGAATTTTCTTTACTTATCTAATTTATAAGTAATAATTCGAAGATTTCACGGGCTTATTTTAGGCCTTATTTAAATAATGGACTAAATTAACTTAAGACCCTTCACTAATTAATTTCACGGGTTGCGATTAGATTAAATTGAGCTCAATTCCGCCCGTATTCCCCATAGAGAGTGAATGAGAGAGGCGCGACGAGCACCAACCACAACCATCGGGATCACAGCTCTGGCACCAAGATCACGCCTCTCGTGAACGAGAGTACTGAACGAGAGAGAGAGAGAGATCGCATCTCTAGCACCAAGATCACATCTCCTGCATTTCACGCAACCACCCTGCAGTGGCTTCTTCATGCCACCACCGGTCATCTCGCATGCGCCATGCTATTATCGCTATGCCATTATTGCTAAAGGTCCGAAAGATGGAGCAGGAAGTCAGGGCAAAACAATTTAAGTAAGATGGGTGGGTTTTACTTAAAACGTGCATGAACCTAAAAATACACCAAGTCTCGCCCAAGAGCAATAAAATTAGTAGCTTTAACAACGACAAAGATCATACCTTTCATAGGTACAGAGCTTATACTGCAGTTATTTTCTTCCCCCTTTTTCTTCTAATTGTCTCATTACACTCTTAATCATGCTTTTTGAGAGTTGGGTTAACTTGTCAAGCAATCGCCTCAGACCCATCTAAGATCCTCTTACAAACCTAAAAATACACAAAATCTCAACCAAGAGCAATAAAGTTAGTTAACAAAAAAAGAAATCATAGTTTTTGCTAGTACAAAGCTTATAAGATAACTATTTTCTTCCATGAAATCAATCCATGTCAATGATACTCAAGCAACTCTTTGGTCATTACATCACTCCCTCGTAATGACCGAGGAGCGTGCCTTAATGAGAGAGCGACATAATATGCTTCCACACGCTACACAAAGAGTGATGTGAAATGCTGCTTTCTCTCTCTCTTCCAACCTATTTCCCATGTGCTTCCACATGCACGTAATCGAGTTTAAAAATTTGAACGATGGAATTCAACATTTATTTGTTTGCATTGATAATCCTTTCGTGCTTATGATTTGATTCCAAGTTTTGTTGGATCTGATATTTTAAAAATATTTTCACATGTGACTCTATACATCATTAATTCATTTGAGGATTGTAACTTTTCACTATCTCACTAATCCTCTCATAGCAAGCGGTATAGCTTCAATCAGGCATGTTAATTGTTAAAATTCCAGTCCAAATCAACATTTTCTTTTCTTGATGGGAGTAATTAATAATAAACCGTTATTTATAATGCATTTATTTACTTTTCACAATATTCATGAAATATTTAAATGAGAGCCATGTATAAATAGACGCGTACGCGTGATATCATTTTTTTTTTTATCTGGACAAATATCCACTGTCAGAAATTAGAATCGGAAGTCAATTTTCTTGTGAATTTCTCTCTTGATTTATTTTCATGCAGACTAAATTACTTTTCACATCAAATTTATAACCGATTGCCCATTAACCAAAAACAAAATGAATGGCCTGAAAACAATGGATGACTTATATTGATTTGGTTTTGCTGGAACAATTTTGCATTAGTTAACATACAAAACACAATTTTAGTTCACAAGCTATTGAGGTATTTTTTTCTTTATTAATACATGCATAGATACTTTTAACTTTATCACTCTTCAAAGAAGGCACGTAAATTATCAAAACTACACATATTAGATTTTGTCTTGCTACGTAATAGTATTTAAGTTAAGTAAAAATTACATCACAAAACAAGGAGACCAAAGTAATTGTAGGACAATTGAAATGCTCGACTAAAGTTCTAAGATAGATTTTAGAAATATCGTACTGACACTCGTGGAACATTATAGGAATTTGCTAAACATTTTTTTTTTCAAGACCCATAATTGTCTAGAAATCTATGAAGGAAAATGCATTAAGCTAAGTCCCAAGGATGGGTAAAGGTAGAGCAATATTTATATGCTCAAGCATTATGTGGCATTCCACCCAATCAAATTGAAAGCATAGTGTCAAAATATTTTTGAAAATAATAAACAAATTAACAACAATGGATCAAAGGGAGGCCGACGAGAATCGTCACCTCCTAATTATTGGTTGCCTAGTGTAATTTTTAGGGATCAACTATTGTAGCCTATTAGTTTGTGATAAACTTTTTGTACTTATAGTTTCTACTTAGAATTAATCTCTAAATCCTTTGTTGAAACAAGAAAAACTGTTTATGTTTTGAAAAATTATGGACAATGACTTACAAAATTACACATTAATAAAAGTCAAGAGCGTAATGTTGTAAAAGTTACAAAAAGTGAAAAATAAAAGTCATCCAAATAGGATTAGTTAATTTTACTCTGGGTTAGATATGATAAAAACAAGTCATGGAAAAAAAAATAAACGATAGGCATTAAAAAATTCATGCATCTCAATTGGACCCCTTCCATATATATTTGAAATAATGACACAAACAGTCCTTAAACTTTAGTTTTTGAACTTTTAATTTGTTCAATATTGTCTTTATACTTTAACTCAATGTACAATGCAATCCATGAAATTTTAATTTGTTCAATGTAGTCTCAGTATTTTTTGAACATATTCAATATAGTCCTTAAATTGTATAAAAATATTTAATATAGTCATTTTCCATTAAATAGAATCTGTGTCTACATTAACCTTGGTGTCCAAGATAACACAGCTACCGGCTACCGCAGCCATAACAATCACTCCAAACGTTATATCGTAAAGACGAGCTAAAGAAACAACCCTGGCCCAAATTCGAGTGGGCTTTAAAAGCGGTCGAAGAACTTGCGCTATCGATATGAGGCCCCATTCGATGGGGATGAACACCAACAAACTGGTGAAAATCTCCATTAGCTTGAGCTGCCAAAACTTCACCAATGCAACTAGCGCAGGCGCTCCTAGTACAATGACAAGGAACTGCACGAGTCGATAGTGGATGTGTTCTCTTGCCGCGTACTTGTCCCAGGCAGCGATACAAGCACGTGGACCCCTAAAATTACGGGAAAAAAAAAAAAAAACAAATCAAAGAGAGCAAGTAAAGAGCGACACTTCTACTTCTGGGGTTAGCTTGGACCAAAATTTGTGATTTCTAAGTTAGGTTGCATTGCTTTAGAACCCATTTACTGTTTAAAATTGAGAACTTTATTGTTTTTTATTTTATAGCCTAACAAATCTATACGAGCTGGGAACTGTATGCTTATCAGCAATATCCATGTCTTCCTTCGCGTGTATGACGGTGTCAATCATCTAGTTCCTTTGTCCCTGCAGGTTTAAATGCCTCCTATTGCAGTTCAATTCTTGGTGATAAACACAATGCTTCGAGTACATTTATTTCATGGAAAATTCAATGATATAGAAAAATGCTTTCTAGTAAAACTTTTTTAGGAATACCGTTAATTTCCTTTACTTGTTAATATATGATCGAAAATATTTTTATTGTTTGGATATTATTGAAAAATAATTTCTATATGATGACTTCATTTCATTATCAAAGAAGTTTTAATTAAAAAAAAAAAATTGATTTTTAATTATTTTATTTTCTTTTAACAAATGGAATTTTAATTATTTTAATTTTATTTTTCTATTTTCCATTTTCTTTTTCTCCCTTCCTCCCCCGCTACTAGCCGGTGATATCCATAGGCAAGCTCTACCTCGTTGGGATCAGGCGAGCAGTGAGCTTGCTGGCATCAATGGAGCTCGGACTAGCGAGCTCAAGCTCGCTTGAATTGGGCAGGCCGTGAGTTTGGGCTCACCTACATCTAGCAAGTTGCAAGCTTATCAACCTCGATGGAGCTTCGGCTGGCGAGCTTGGGCTCACTTGGAGTGGCCAAGCCTCAAGTTCACCGGCACCAGTCGCCATCGGCTGAGGAAGAAGGTGAAAGAAAATGAAAGAAAATAAATAAAATAAATAAAAAAAATTGAAGATTTTTACAAATAAATTAAAAAATCAGTTTTTTTTTTTTTTTTTTAATTTCTATAAGAATAACCTTTTCATCAATCAAGGACCCTAAGACTAGGAAAACATTTTGAATAACATTTTCCGACTATTTCAAAGAGGAAATCGTTTTCTTGAATTTAAGCTTTGGTAGGAAAATATTTCTTGTTGATTAGGAAATCATTTTTTGTTAATTCATTTTTCTAAGTGAACAAAATGCAAAAAAATGAGAAAAACATTTTCGAGAAACAAACACACCTTAGGTTGAAACAAACATCCCTTTTCTTCCCTTCTTGTGGCTGTGCGAGCAAATTACTGTTTGGTTCGGTCTTGTAAAGAACTGACACTGAACAAGGACTTTCTTGTGCTTTCCGAACGGGCTGCTTCAGCTTTACCGCAAGGAAACATCCTAATCTTATGATTTGCCTTCTATCCTAAATACTAAGATTATGCGGTGGCTTATTTTGTCTTTTAGGTGACAAAATTCAATCTCTAGTCTAATGTCTGATTCCTGCTGGGTTCTTTGGTGAAGCATCACTAGATAAAAAGGGTTGCGAGGTTTCTGATTTTACAATAAAATCTTTATTTTTTTTCGGAGCATGAAGTAAAAAGGTTAGGCTCATAGTTACTCGTCTATCACCCGGTATGATATGGCCTTCGAGAATAAAACAATCCGAGTGGGTGCAATTTGCGCCATATCTGATTTCATGTATGATCTTCGTTCAAGATATTCGGTGCTAAACAACCTCAACAACGACCTTGCCTTGGTAAGCTAAATTCACAAGTTCAAAACACTCACATAATTACCATGTGAACTTATTGGACTCCATTGTTGCTGTATATATTTTCCTGAGTAATTGAAAACTCCGTTAATTTTTCCAGAATCTGGCTGTCTTCCACCAAGCTTAGCAAGCTTCATATGTGATCATAACGATAACATTGCAGCTCCGTGGCCGTCCTCCACTTCTCTCGTACCTTTGCCTTCTTGCAACAAGAGTACATCTCAGCCATCTCTCTCTCTCTCTCGGCATTTCGCCTTTGCTACTTTGGTTTCAGCACTTCTGTTCCCGACAAGTTTGCTCTTTCTCGGCATCGCAGCTGGCAATTTCCAGCGCTTCAAAAAGCAACTTCTGCGCATTGCGGTTGAGGAAATTTCGCACCCATTTTCAACCAGATATTGCACTGTTATTATATTTTTAACCCATTTTCCCCAGTTCAACACACATTAAAGTCTCTTTGAGTGCATGCACGTGATAGCTTACGGGTGAATTTTCGTATATTAAGGTGATTATAGAGATCCAAATCCTTTTCTTCTTGATTGCCATCTCAACGGGCGTGAGTGACTATATGGTCTTTATGCAGTATACATTTGAGAAGGTCACTGCTTCCTGAGTCAAGCCCTTTTCTTATTATCCATTTAAATTAAATAAAGGAACTGGATTACAAAGCCTAAGAGGCTTATTTGGAAATTATCGAGTCTGTTGGTTCGAGGGGTTTGGAATGGATGCATGGTGCATAGACTGATGTGAGATCGTTTCTACTTAATTAGTAGAACTTCGCAACGGTGTTCTCTTTCCATAACGAAATTCCATCACTAGTAAGAAAAAGATCATTTAGGTAACTCATAGATTAGTGTCAGTCCGGCCGACTCCAACATCGTCCTCATCTTTCTCCATACATCGTCCCCTACCTCGCGACTTATTTCCACCTTCGTTGGTGAAAGGCGCTTGCCCTCTTCAAAGTATTCTGCAAGCAGGCATGTGACGGCCTTCGCTTCCGCAACGGTGTAAAGGATGAGGACTCCCTTGTTATTGATGGTGTGTATGATCTGAGCGAGAGCATCTTGAGCTGCTTGGGCATCTTCCTGGCTGTAAGAGAACATGAAAGAAAAAAATGAGAGCCAGAGTAAAAATAACTAGAAAAAACAAGACTAGATAAGTTAGATTACTCACCTCTTTTTCGCCTCTTGCACAGCATTATAGCGTTGGAGGAGGGTGGCAGCATCACTGCCACTGCTGGCCGCCATTGGAGCTGGAGGTGTTCGAGAGATGGGGTGGTGGTTAGAGAAGAAGAGACTGTCTACATCTAGAGAGGAAACATAGAGAGTAAATGAGAGAGGTGCAACAAGCACCAAGCACCAAGATTAAACCTCTGGTGAGCAAGAGTACTGAACCAGGGAGGATCGCATCTCTGGTGCCAGGATCACACTCCTTGCGTTTCACGCAACTACCCGCAGTGGCTTCTTCATGCCAATGATGGTCATTTCGCATGCCCCCATGCCATTATTGCTAAAGATCCGAAAGGTGGGAGCAGGAAGTCAGGGCTAGACAATTGAAGTATGATAGCTGGGCTCTACTTCAAACGTGCATGACCTAAAAATGCACGCAAGTCTCACCCAAGAGAAATAAAATTAGTAGCTTAAGAACAACAAAGGAAATCATAGCTTTCGTAGTACAGAGCGGGCAGCTATCTTCTGTCACGAAACCAGTCCACATGACCTGGATGATGATACCCAAGTGCGTCACTCTCTGGTCATTACGCCACTCCCTCGTAATGACCAGAGGAGTGCCACACGATGAGAAAGGGAACAATGCTTCCACCGCAAGCTACACAGAAAATGACGTAAAACGCTTCTGTCTTTCTCTCTTTTAATCTTTTCTCTGTGTACTTACATGCATGTGATCGAGTTTAAAAATTTGGACGATGGACGTCGACATTATTTGTTTACATTGGTAGCCTTTATGGTGTAAAAGAACAGTGTATCTATGATTTGATTGCAAGGTTTGTCCGATCATAATATATATGTATGCACAAGCTTTTTAAGGCAAGAAAATTTTAAAAATATTTTCGCATGTGATTTTATCCGTCATCAATTAATTTGGGAATCGTAATTTTTTATTTTCTCACTAATCCTCCAAAGTCTCAGGCAACAAGAGAGGGGAGGTTTTGCGTGAGGTTCGGTAAGTGGTGTAGTTTCAATCAACGATGTTAGTGGTCAAACCCCCGACATTTTTTACTTAAAAGGGGCCAGTCCTGTGCCTGCGTTAACAGTAAATCATTGTTTGCTCTGCATTATTTACTTTTTACGGTACTCTATTCATTTTATTTAAATAAGAGCCATGTGTGCGTAGACACACGTGGTAATTTTTTAAAAATTTTGGATCAACATGCACCATCTAAAATTGGAAGTCAATTCCTCATGAATTTCTCCTTTGGATTTGTTTTTGCGATACTATGTGTACATGCAAAATAAATGGTTTTCGACAGCAAATTTCATTAAACAAAAACGAAATGGACGGTCTAAAAACAATTTGCTTAAAACCGGATGACTTATCCAACGGGTTTCGGAAAATAAAATTTTAAAAATGAATTTCTTATTTCTATATTTCTCTGTCTGAGAGGCAAGGGAATAGTGAGTTTGCCTTGGGGGAACCGCTCAAATCTTTTCTTTCTTTTGTGGGTAGAGTGAATTTTCTAGTTTTATATTAATTTGGTTTTGCTGGAGCAATTTTATATTTGTAACAAACAAAATGCAGTTTTGTTTCATCTCAAATCTAATGTCCGATTCCTGCTTGGTTCTTTGGTGAAGCATCTAGATAGAAAGGGTTGCGAGGTTTCTGATTTTACAATAGTATATATATATAAGTAAAAGGTTAGGCTCATATATACTCGTCTATTACCCAGGATAACATGGCCTTCGAGAATAAAACAATCTGAATCGATGCAATTCATGCTATCTCTGATTCCATTTGAGAACTTGGTTCAAGACATTCAGTGCTAAACAACCTCGACAACAACCTTACCTTGGTAGGCTAAATTCACAAGTTTCAAAGCATATTCACATAAAGTACCATGTGTACTTACTGGACTCCATGGCTGTTGTACATCTCTCTCTTGAGTAATTGAAAACTCCATTGATATTTCCGGAATCTGGCTGTCTTCTACCAAGCTTACCTCCAAATGCAACATTGACCAAATTTCAGGAGTAAGCTTCATATGTGATCTCAACGATAACATTGCATCTCCGTGGCCGTCCTCCACTTCTCTCGTACCTTTGCCTTCTTGCAACAAAAGTACATCTCAACTTTCTAACCACGATATTGCACTGTCATCACTTTTTTTATTCCCTAGCTCAACACACATTAAAGTCTCTCCGAGTGCATGTGATAGCTCACCATTGAATTTTTGCGTATTAAGGTCATTATGGAGATCTAAATTCTTTTCTTTGTGATTGGCATCTCAATGGGCGTGAGTACCTGAATGGTCTTTATGCAGTATAAATTTGAGAAGGTCACTGCTTGCTGAATCAAGCCCTTTTTTCTTATTTTTCATTTAAATCAAATAGAGAAACTGGGATTACAAAGCCTAAGAGGCTTATTTGGAAATTACTGAGTCAGTTGGCCCGAGGGGTTTGGAATGGATAACTAATAGAACTTCGCGACAGTGCTCTCTTTCTATAACGAGATTCCATCACTGTTAAGATCTTCATGTTTTCGTAGACAGCGAGAGAGAACAATTCGGACTAAATTTCAGTTTTCTCGCGAGGAGTCTTCGCTTCTGATTCACTTGCTAATTTCCAGTGGACGATTGAGCTATCTTATCCTTACCCAATCTTCAAAAAGAAAAAATAAAATTATCGTGCGTCTGTAACCTGCTAGGGCAGAGCCCCTATCTCAGAATAGAGTCTAGGTTGGTAGTGCATGAAGTGAAATACATGAATAAGGCAGTGGAATATAACTAAAGCAGTGGAATAACTACATACGTGCTTAAAAAAAAGATAAGTGGAATAAGAGATCGATGGAAGAACTGAAAAACAGAAGATGAGAGATCAGTGGAAGAACTCAAAAAAAAAAAAAAACTCGAAGATCAGTTTGGGGTCTTCTGATATTAGTAACGAAACTCGAACGTCAGCTTGGGGTCTTCTGATATCAGTCCGGCCAATTCCAAGATCCTCCACATCTTCCTCGTGGCATCATTCCCCACCTGGCTAGGTATCTCCACCCTTCTCAGGGAAACGCGCTTACCCTCTTCAAAATATTTAATCAAGCATGTGAAGGCCTTTGCTTCCGCAACCGTGTTGAGGACGAGGACTTCCTTGTTATTGATGGAGTCGATGATCTGAGCGAGGGCATCTTGAGCTGCATTTCTTTGAGCTTGGGCATCTTTCTTGCTGTAGAAGAACATTAAAAGAAAAACATTAGAGCCAAAAAAAAAAAAACAGAAGATATAAGATCAAATCAATTTTATCACTCGCCTTTTGGGGTTCCCTCTGAGTCTGATCAGCTTCTTTTCTGCCTTTTGTAAAGCATCATAGCATTGGAGGAGGGTGGCAGCATCACTACTACTGCTACTAGCCGCCATTGGAGTCGGAGGTGTTCGAGAGATGGGGGTGGCGGGGGATTGGTGGTTACAGAAGAATAGAAGTCTTATATGTAGAAAGTAAATGAGAGAGGCGCAACGAGCACCAGGCACCGGGACCACACCTCTGGTGAGCAAGAGTACTGATCGCATCTCTGGCACCAAGATCACTATCTACATTTCACGCAACCACCCTGCAGTGGCTTCTTCATTCGTCTCGCTTGCTTGTAGGATGGCTATATTCTGCCAGGAAATCAGTCCATGTCGATGATAGAGAGCAACATAATATGCTGTCACACGCTACACAGAGAGTGATGTAAAACGTTGCTGTCTCTCTCTTTCAACCTATTCTGCGTGCTTCCACATGCACATAATTGAGTTAAAAAAAATTGGACGACGGACTTCGACATTTGTTTGTTTGCATTGATAATCCTTAATAAGGATACAGCGTGCTTATAATTTGATTCCAAGTGTTGTCGGATTCGATATTTCAAAAATATTTTCACATGTGATTCTGTACATCATTAATTCATTTGAAAATTGTAACTTTCCGCTATTTCACTAATTCTACTCATAGCAAGTGGTGTAGCTTCAATTAGGGATGTTATTGGTCAAAATTCCAGTCAAAATCGATGTTCTCTTTTCTTGATAGGAGCGATTAATAATAAACCATTACTTACCATGCATTTATTTACTTTTCACAGTATTCACGTAATATTTAAATGAAAGCCATGTGTGAGTAGACGCGTAAGTGTGATATCATTTTTTTAATTTGGACGAATATCCACCATCTAAAATTAGAATTGGAAGTCAATTCCTTGTGAGTTTCTCCCTCAGATTTATTTTCGTGCAAAATAAATTACTTTTCACATCAAATTTATATTCGATTGGCCATTAAACAAAAATGAAATGAGCGTCCTAAAAACAATGGATGACTTATTCATCTGGTCATAGAAATGAAAATTTAAATATCAATTTCATATTCCTATTATTTTCTGTCTGGAAGGCAAGGAAAGAGTGAGTCTGCATTGGGGGGACTCGAGAACTCCCTAGTTTTATATTGATTTGGTTATGCTGGAACAATTTTATATTAGTTAACAAACAAAAACGCAATGTTATTTCACAAGCTATTGAGGTATTTTTTATTTATTAATATATGCATAGATACTTTTAACTTTATCACTCTTCAACGAAGACACGTAAATTATCAAAACTACACATATTAGGTATGGTCTAGTTACGCAATAGTATTTAAGTTAAGTAAAAATTACATCACCAAATCAAGGAGACCAAAGTAAGTGTAGGACAATTGAAATGCTCGACTAAGGTTCTGAGGTGGATTTTAGAAATATAAAGTGTACTGACACTCGTGGAACATTATAGGAATTTGCTAAACATTCTTTTTTATTTATTTATTTCAAGACTCATAATTGTCTAGAAATCTATGAAGGAAAATGCATTAAGTTAAGTCCCAAGGGTGGGTAAAGGTAGAGCTATATTTATGTGCTCAAGCATTATGTGGCATTCCACCCAATCAAATTGAAAGCATAGAGTGTTCAAATATTTTTGAAAATAATACACAAATTAAAAACAATGGATCAAAGGGAGGCCGGCGAGAATCGTTATCTCCTAATTATTTGTTGCCTAGCGGAATTTTTAGGGATCAACTATTGTAGCCTATATAGATTGTGATAAACTTTTTGTATTTATAGTTTCTACTCATAACATTGAATTTGTCTCTAAATCCTTTCTTGAAACAAGAAAAAATGTTATGTTTCAAAAAATTATGGACAATGAGGTACAAAATTTGTGACAGCCTGAATTTTCTGAGTTGTTTTCGATTAAATAAATCGGGCTTTTCGTCGACGCGTTTATAGTGCTATTCTCTGAGTTGGCCACTCACGAGATAACTGATCTATCTGGAGAAGTAATTAAGGGATCTAAATGCAATGGACTTGAGAATTCAACCAGAAATCGACCGATCGACCGTGTCCATCTATCGAGATCATTACGGCACTGTCGAAATCGATTAGAGACCGGAGATAGGTCGATTCGACTGAGATATGTGATCAGAGTGTGGGTGATTCCACTTGATTGCAAAATACTCGTCGATTGGCACTAGACCGATTTTTCTATCGTTTTGGTACCCGGTGTCCGTATTTGAAACCTCGAGATTTTCACGACAACCAAGAGTCGCCAATGTGTCGAAGATGTACGTTGTGACTCGAGACAAATCGATCACGGGTCAATTGCACCAAAAGTTCCTAAAAACTACTCGGTAGATTAGGTCACGCTAAAAACGCGCCGGATTAAAATTAACCGCTTATTTGAACCCGATTTCAGAAACTGAAAGTTCTGTGATGTCACGAGCTATTTTAAGGACGTCGACTCATCCTCCGAAAATTTTTCGGAGATTTTGAGATTTTTACGGAAATCCGATTCGGACGCCGCGGAATATTAGCGGAAATTCGTACAAGCTAAATTAAAGGAAATTTTGACTTGCAAGCCGAGCTGTTTGACGAGGGGCACTTGTAGAAATTACATGGGCTTTTTCTTCATCAAAATTGGACGTCGTATTTGGGAAATCGTTGACGAAATCGAAACTCAAAATCCAATGAAATTCGGATCTAGAAGAAGAAAGCAATTTTTGGCTTTAAATTGGATAAGTTGGTGGATTTATTTGGCAAGAAAGTAATGGAGACCAAATGGGATAAGTTTGGATTGCTTTAAGGGGACCAAGCATTTAAGACATTGGCTAAGATTTGTGGACTTTTGCTCTTTCTCTTTCTTCTAGCTTGTTGGACAAGCTCGACCGAACCCCATCTCCTTCGCGGCTTCTACTTCAGCAAAGGGAGAACTGCTTCATCTTTTCTTTTGATGAACCACACGCTCAATTTCCCACCGCTTTGCCGCTTCATCACCCATCGAAGACTCCACCGAAACAACTCTCTGCCACCGAGATTTTCTTCAGCTGCCACTTGCCCTCATGCCAGTCAACACCCACAAGAACGAAGTCTTTTTTTTTGTTGACTCCATTCGCGCGCCTCTCCACCGAGCTCTCTTTCAACTGGCAGTTATTTTCCTTCCATCTTCATGCGGCCATTTCCCTGAAGCCACGCAACAACCCACCGAAGAAGCCCACACGCTCGTGGACTTCATCAACTTGAAGACTCCATCGAAGAATCACCAATCTTTGGCTTCCTTGGTCAACAACATCCCTCACAAAAGCAAAACGTTGACTCCATCATTTTTCCCTTATTCGGTGTTGCTTCATCGTCCGCCCATCTCCTGCCACGCCGTCCACGATGCCACCGACTTTCATTTCCCTTCGCTGCTCCCTCGTCTTCAACAGCTCGAAGACCCAGCGAAGAAGCGTCACCGTCCACAAAGCAGGCTCGTGAAGTCCAAGTGAAGCAGCACCGTCCATGAGCCCAGCTCCACCGTGATTTCTGCCGCAAGTTGAGGCCCATCAACCCAGCTTTCAACCGCAACAGGCCGGCCCATTCCAGCAGTCTTCAAGCCCAGTTTTTGAGGCCCACTCTAGCTTGGTCCATTTAAGTTATAGCCCACTTTCAGTTTTGAAGTTTAGCCCAGCATTGGCCCAAGAAGTCAGCAGTCCAAGCCCGCAATTTTGAGACCCAAGCCCGTGACCAGCAGCCCAAGTTGAAAACAAATCTCAGTTGGGCTGAGATTTGTTGGGCCCGTTTTAGGCCCGGCCCGAGTATTCGCCGACACTGCCGAAAATTAAGATTTCGGCCGCCGTCGCGTCATTGTCGCGATGAATCGGTTTTGCGATACACCGGTGAGTTTATTCTCTAAACTCTTCTTAGTAGGCTTTGATCTTTAAAGGGTGTTTAGATTTATTTAATTAGGAATTAGGTGGTTAGTTAGATTAAATTAGTGATTTAATTATTTAATTGAGCATGTTAGGTGGTTAGAATGGTTTAGCTAAGGCCTATTTAAATTGTATTATTTATCTATAAGGGTTCGGGAATTTTCCGGGTCCGTATTGGTATTTAATTTGTTAATTTTGGCCTAGGTTAGTATTTTTAGAAATTAAATTGAATTAATTAGTTAATTTTCGAAATTAATTATTTAATTAATTATTTTTTCGGAAATTAGGCCGGGATGGCCGGTGACCGGAATTTCGTGCGATCAATGAATGTGGTTAGTTTCTGCAATTGAGTGTTAAATTATGCAAATTGAGTGATTATTGGACTTTTAGTATTTAATTCCAAAAATTGTGAATTTTCAATATTTACTCGAAAATCCCTAGTGTCGGATTTTAACACCGAAAATAATTTTATATACTATATAAAATAGTGGGATTTTAAAAAAGGAAGAATGTCAAATTTTCTGGGTCGAATTGACCGTGTACCCACACACGACTATTTTCATGCGTATTTCTAATACGAAGAAAAAGGCCAGGTTCACCATTTTAACTAAAACATTTGAGTGCACGCACGGTGCCATGGGCCATATTTGAGTGATCGTGTGATGACAAAGAGAAATCGTCTCGGGGCATTGAGCTGAACGTTATCCTATTTGGGATACCCTTGATAAAGGGAAGCGGTCGCCAAGTAAATTCGGACCCTATGCTCCTTCGGGAAAGCCGTCGACGTAGTGACGTGCCGTGCTCAATGGGGTGAGACGATGCCTGGCAATGCCAGAAGACCGCCAAACAAAGAGTAGGCCGTGCTATATGCCGAGATCAAAACTAGGAACGCATGTTAATTTGAGTATTGTGTTCCAATTAATTGAGCTTGAGTGATGCTCTAATTTGTGATGTGATCTATGCTGACCTGCAGGGTGGAACTGAGACGAGGTAAGTCTCATTGATTGTGTGATTGCGTGCTTAGAATGCTTCTTAGCGTCTTTCCCTCCTAGCCATAGCTTTAGAGCTTAGACTTGGCTGAGACATTGTCTCACCTGTATCAGTATAACCACTTTCAGGTCATCGAGTGGAGGACCTAGAGCAGAGAGAAGGTGATTTGAAGCATAGGTCGGATAGGACCGCTTCTTTTTGGAGAACAGTCTTTTGTAGTCTTTTGTGGTCTTTTGACCATAGACTTTTGTACTTGACTCAGTATATGTTTATAAAGGCATGTTTGTTTGTGAGATTATTGTTCTGCTTTTCTATCCCGAGATAGTTACTGTCAGGGGATTTGTTTTCGCTTCCGCATGTGCAATAAAATGAAAAGGGTCGGCGACTAGTCCTGGGAAGTCGCAAAATTTTATCGACCAGAGAGGGATGGGTACGCGCTCGGGGTTCGAGGCGTGACAAAATTACACATTAATAAAAGTCAAGAGCGTACAAAAAGTAAAAAATAGAAATCATCCAAATAGAACTAGCTAATTTTAGTTTGAGTTAGATATGACAAAAGCAAATCAAGGACAAAAAAAAAAAAACAAAGGATAGGCATTAATAAATTTACGTTGTATTAGCATCACTCAATTGGACTCCCTCCATATATATTTGGAATAATCACATAAACAGTCTCTAAAATTTGGCCCAATGTACGATTTGGTCCCTGAACTTTAATCCAATGTATAATATGGTCCATGAACTTTTAATTTATTCAATATAGTTCTTAAAATATTTTGTGTATGTTCAATATAGTCTTTGAACTATATGAAAACATTCAATGTAGTTTATATGATAATGTTCAATGTAGTCATTTTTTATTAATTCAAGATCAGGGACTACATTGAACATTTTCATACAATTCATACATTAAATTGAACATGAACAAAAAATTCAATGATTGCATTGGATAAATTAAAAGTTCAAGTATCACATTAATTTAGTTCATAAACTTTAGGGCAATGTGAAATTTTATTTATCCAATACAATCTTTGAATTTTTTGTTCATGTTCAGTTCATGTTCAATGTAGTCCTTTTCCATTTTCAAGACCGTCATTTTCATTTTCTATATTGGATTAGCACAGCAAAAAAATTCAAGGATCACGCTAAATAAAAGTTCCGGTGAACATGTTTTGTCATCTGTTGAATTTTCTTATTTATTGGATCACGCTATTTATTTTTGTTATTGTTTTGAATTTTGTGATGATATTCTATCTCACTCATTGCCTTTCTTTTCTTTTTGTTCTTCGCCTGTTAATTTTTTTCCCTTGGTTTCACCTACTACTCCTCGTGTCTTATCTCGTCTGACATTTCTTGCGTTTCTTTCTCTTGTTTTTTTTTTTCTTTTTCTTTTTTCACAATGAAATTCTCGAAAACTTAAAGCATGAAAAAAATTTTAACGAGAGTTATATAGTAGGCATCGATAATGTGGGGTTGTATTAAAGCTCTGTCTATCCTCGGTTTGCAGTTGACCGGGTGGCCCGAGTCGAACTTAGCTTCGTTCAATTTGGACTGGTTTGGGTGGGGACTTTTGTTTTTTTGTTTTTTTGGCACCAGTGTTAATTTCCCTCCATGTTTGAGCATGTAAAGGATGAGTTCTCTTATTTTTCTTTGGGGTTTCCTTTCTTTTTAAAAATACATGCATTCATTCATACATACAGAGAGAGGAAGAGCCAAATAACTGACAAACCTCCTTTTTGGGGGTAAAGGATTGAAGTCTTTTTAATTTCTTGGTCGAAAATTTTATTTATTTATTTGGGATTCTTCAAATTGCTTTTTTGAAATCAATTTTAAATCATGTGTGGTTTCAAATAACAAACTGATTTTTTTGAATTCATCCATATTAATTTGAGCTTGATAGAGAATTATCCTAGTCCAAACTGTTCATCAAGATGATGATGCCCATTTGCTAGCTTGAGTTCATTGAGTTCAGAATGACATATTTCCATCATATGTGACTAAGCATACCACTCTAATTTAAATATACATGAAGTACCATGAAAAGTGAAACAAATGCAGAGTAATAACAATGGTTTTGTATCATTCGCTCGACTGTTAATCACACGTGAGCCAACATAAACGCTCAATATATCAGAAAATGCATATAAAAATTCTCCAGTTAGAAGCTACTTCACCCCAATCTACCCAAGGCCCGACCAGTTCAAGGACTTGGCTTATTCAATGCTCAATATTTCAGAACTCGTGCTTGGTTTCCAATCCTTCATTTTAGTAGAGTATATATGTGAAAAGCTTCGCTTGCCCAGCTTCTTTCACCTTTGCAGGCTTGGAAAGCATTTGCCCTAAACAAATCAGAACAAAAGTTCGAGCACAAAGTCTAAAAAGTGAAAGTGCATCCTAGGACAGCAAGAACCGAGTGACAGTTAAAAATGAAATAAAATCTAGAAGGAAAGAAAACAAATTTCCAAGCAGCATCATTGTCATATCAAAGGGTCATCAATAGAGTTACATCTCATAAAGAGGAAAAGATCCCCACAAGCTGCAGATAAGTAGATTCCTTATGAATCACTTGTTAAACAAGAGGAACATGGGAAGAAAGTATTAACCAAGCCGAATCAGTATTCCCGAAATGTCCAGCAAAAAGAATCTCCTCGAAATCATAAGTGAACCTTCAACCTTTTTGCGGAGACAATCCGTGAAATCCAGAGTCCTTCGCTAAATGCTTGGTTAAATAGAATCCGTGTCTGCATAGACCCCGGCAGCCAAGAAAACACAGCTATCGGAGCCATGACAATCACTCCGAACATTATATCATAAAGACGAGCTAAAGAAACAACCCTGCCCCAGATCCAAGTGGGCTTCAGAATCGGTCGAAGAACTTGCGCTATCGATATGAGGCCCCATCCGGTGGGGATGAACGCCAACAAACTGGTGAAAATCTCTATTAACTTGAGCTGCCGATACTCCACCAATGCAACTAACGCGAGTGCTCCTAGGATGATGATGAGGAACTGCACGAGTCGATAGTAAATGTGTTCTCTTGCCGCGTACTTGTCCCAGGCATATGATACAAGCGCGTGGACCCCCAGAATTACGAAAAAGCAAATCAAAGAGAGCAAGTAAACAGCAATACTTCTACTTCCAGCTGGGATTCCGAGTTGGTATACAACCCCATACTGGAAAAGGAAGAAGCGGAGATCCAATATTACCTCTACTAGTTTTCCCCAAAGACCTGTTGTTCTTAGATGATCCTGCTCCTCATACCACCAGACTTCCCAACTCTCTTCAGCTTTAGCGAACACACCGCGGAACCATATCCAGTTCATGAAATCGTCGAAGTCATGCACCGTCTTCGACCAATCGAAACCCAGAGGATTGAACAGAAAAGGAGCCATTATCCATGAAACAACAAGGAACCAACTTGATATGGTCAAGGCTTTGTAAGTGAAGGTATCTTTGTCAGTAGGGCTGCGCGATGCATAGAATGTGAGTAATAGGCCTAGTTCAATCGCCTTCACAAAGTGACTACGCGCATAGAGCCTGTAGTTCTCTGCGAAACTTTTGTGGTCCACGACAAACCCATGTCCTGTGGGACGATATTTCTCACTACCGTGAAGAACGGTCCGGCCGAAGTAGTGGGCACGAGTTCCCATAGAAAACGTGTAGAAAACAGATGATAACTGGAGCTGCTTGGTCATGAAATCCCACATAGCTTGAAGAAATCCATGCTGAAGGGTACTCTCCACTATCATAGGGATTGCCGTGAATAGACAGAGTTGGATGACAAATAGATTTAGAATTGTACCGAGTGCTTTATTGTCATTGCTGCTGCTTGCAGCGGCACCTTCAAGCCCCTTTGGGCAAAGATAGAGCCGGCCCCATAAAAATGCATAGGCTGTCAGGATGACCATCGTTGTGTTAAAGAAGTATCCCACACTGGTGTAAAAGAAGGATAGCATCCGGAAGAAGTCAAGCCGATGCCCCAACCGATAGACATCTCTGCTAAGGACCTGTTCACCATTTCCAGCAGCAACCTTGGCTTCAACCATTGATATCTGATTCAATCCAACATCCCTTCCCTTTCCCACTTGTATGTACTCATGGTGTGTGACCTTGCCTCCTCTCAATGTGCAATTAAATCCAGCAGAAATATCTTCACTAATGTTGATCATTCTGGATGCTCTGCTAATACCACCCCTGCTTACGAACCAAAACCTGTCGAAAACATCTGAATGGCTGTAATTCATTCGAACTTTCAAAGGATTAGCCAAGATGCGTTGCCCCAACGTGACTAAACTTGTCTCTTGAGCTGACATAAACCAAGCAAGCGATGAAACTGAACCAGTGAAGATGTGTTCTCTAACCCCCAAGACGGTAGGCTTCCGTATGCCATAGTAAGTCTTGAATTCTTCCAGCAGATTCCGCATCTTGAGTGCCTCCTCGAAATAGTTGTCTTGGTTCATATCGATAGTCTGGACGGCATCGCCACGAGTGAAAATGAGCGCATGGTTCTGGTTTTCCGGTTTTCCCTCTCCAAGCTTCAAAGGACCAGGCAATTGGACCCTGTATAGTTCTACTTCCTTCTGGCGTTGCCGATCGTACTTGACCAGAACAGAGTAGTATTCCTTTTCAGACCTCCCGGTGGGGACTTCATCCACATAAGCTACTCGGAGCGCTTCATTACTTTTCATCAGGTACAATATTTCCTCTGCACGATTATCTTTCTCTGCCTTTTGAGACCCATAAATCTGGCAAGCGACCACGAATGTGCATTTCATCGCAGATATATGGTCTTCTGACGATAGATTGGTTGAACTAATACTAGTATTAAAACTCAGAAAAGAAGACAACTCTTCCAACCTAGAACTGTTCGTGCTGCCATCTTGCCCCGCTGAGTCCAGTCTTTTTGCTAATTCCTGAATTTCCACCTCTGATGCAGAATCAAGAAAAGCCATCACCTTAAGTGCTCGATGGTAATACATCATTCCTCTGACTGCTCGAGCAAGTGTCAGGCCTCTGTATGACGCCCAAAGCCTAAGATCTCTCAACTCGGCCATTGTTTCATCGTCCTCATCGGCCTTCACCACCTTTCCTTCTCTAAGCATTCTCTCTATGAAATATTTCCACTCATCAGGATATACAGTCTTCAAATAAAACAATATGCAAACTCCATCTTCGTTCTTTTCGAGAAGCTGTTCTTTGCTGTACAGTACCTCTTCATTGTGGTAAGGAGTCAGAACACTGAAACCAAACATTTTCTCCACTTTAGGTGCGTGGGGCATGTTCATAAATAGCGAATTACTGAAAAAGCTAATTCGCCGTCTCGCCTCAACATTTGAAGGAACGTTGTGCGTAGAGTCCCTCGAGGTAAGAATAATGTGCAAGCGACGAACTTGCCAATGGAACTGGTTATTACTCGGATCGGGCAATGCAACTGCATCCATGAAAGGCAATCGACCACCAGATGCCAACTGATCCTCCCCGTCTATGGAGAACTCCCTAATAACAATCCGATAAACGGCCTGCAGAGCGAGCACAATTTTACTCACGTCTTTCTTGGAATCTTTCAATAGCTTAGCCAACTTTGATATATATTTGTGTATCTTGGGCAACATGGACAAGTTGAACTGCTTCGTAAATTTCCCATCCTTGATGGAGCGATCAATCTTTTCGAACAAATCAGTGATCACGGAATGCTCCTCCGAGTCAATTTTGACTATTTCGAGCAGCAAGTGCTTGACACTGTCGTATGCTTCGATCACAGCGCAGCGCCTGTACTCGTTCTTGCAGATCTTATACCAGAGCCTCTTGTCAGTAGCATCAACTAGCTCCTTGGCCTGTCTTAAAGCAAGCAACAGCTCATTGAACAGGAGAAAACATGGCCAGGAAATAACTCTATCACTCCAAGCACTCCTCCGTAGCTCCAAGAGCTCAACTTCCTGGTCAGATACTATATCCTCTTCCCTAAATATGGCTATGATCTCATTCCAAAGCAAAGCAAACCTCAGCGCTTCAATCTGATTAGGTTCAAACTTCTGGTACGGCTTGCCCAGTCCATACCTCAGCTTCCGCCGGTGAAGCAAATCCTTGAACTTGTTTCCTATCGTTTGCAAAAGCTGCCCCTCAGGCATTAGATTAAACTGAACAGCGCTCGCAAAGAACTGGAACCGCAATGTCACCTGCTCCAGATTTCGGATCTCACCCAAGTGATCTAACAACCCTACTGCTGCTCCAACCAAGGACGAATAGATCGAGAACCAAATCTGCAGATCCATAAGGTAAATAAGCACCACGGGGAGCCACAACAGCCCAACAGCAAACCTGTTGCTGTCGCCGAAGAACTGGTGCCACTCGTATTTCACATCTCGCAGCGTCAAGAGCTGTTTTGTGGGTTGGATCATGGGCTTAATTTGGAGGAAGTAGCTGAATAAAAATTTGGTGGCTAGTACATGTATCCAAAATAGAGAGTACTTCACACTATCGACCAGACCTTCTCTAAGGCCACGACCCACGAAGATACGGCTCTGGAACCACCACGTGAACAGGCGGAAGATCCTCCAGTTTCTTTCCTCTAGGAAATTTTGAATCCATGGAAGGATCATCAGGGCCAATCTCAACAGCTCAGGAAGAACAAAGACGAAGGCCAGCTCGAGAAAATGCACCAATCTCCTGTTTGCCTCTTGCGACCATCTCTCATCGGCATTTCTTTGCGACCAAATCCGTCCATAGAACACCCAAAAAGCAATCATCCAAAGACTTGCCACGACAATCTTCATCACCATCCTCACTCCTAAAAACATCGTTTCTCTCGACACCAAGAGGTACTGCGTTCCAGCATCAAGCAGGGACTGCAAGAACCTCATCCCACTCCAAGTCATGAAAATAGTCAAGACCTTGACTTGAAGGTCCCTGCTCTTCAATGCCTGCCATGGATACTCCTTATCATCGTGCCAAGCCACAATGATTGCAGCTTGCAGAAACAGAACCAACATCACCCACAATCGATCGAAGCTCCGGAACAAGTTCCAAAACGTCCTCGTCTCTACGAACCCCATCTTGCCAACTCGATATCTGTTCCCCTTCCTAGTGAAAAAACTACTTCCACGATCGATCGGCCATCTCAACTTTGCAAAGCACCTTCCAGACCAGAAGTACTCATTGATATCATCATAGTTCCTCCATGCACCGGGGGGCGCAGTCCCATTCTTGCTCCTGTCGACCTCTTTCCTAATCGTGTTGTAAATTGGCTTCACAACTTGTTTTAAAAAGGCCTTCTCTCCTGAGACCGAAGGCAAAACGGGCTGTCCAGTGTTCGGGTCAATGTAATTTTCCAAGATCCTGTTCATTTCCATCGCCATGTTGTGGAAGATGTAGCAAATGCACTCTGGCATAAGCCGCAGGTTCGCCGACTCGCCCCACACAAGGAGATAGAGCGAGACATAGAGGAGCTCACGCCGTGGGTCCGAGACGTTTGACTTCCTGCCCAAGTAAGAGCACCAGAGGGTGTAGTTCCGCAGAAGCTTTTTCCGGAAGCAGCAGAGGACGGCGACGTCAAGGGCCTCAATGTTGTCCGGCCTTGACGCGAGCCGCATCTGGAGGTTAGCGAGGTGGAGAACGAGGTGCTCCCGTTGGTTCCGGACATTATCCTCCTGGAAGCCAAAGAAGAGGCGGAGCCAGTCGAGGAGGTCGTAGTCAGGGCGCCACGGGGACCGTGGCGGCCAGCGGAGGTCGCCGACGGAGCGCAGGGCGGCGCAGGCAGCACGGACCTCCGGGACGCGGAGGGAGGGGTGGTCAGCCCGGACGGCAGCAACTGGGATGATGTTGTACGGTGGTTCTTGATCATCGCCACCAGGCGGGGTCTGGCCGGGCCGGGATCGACCCCTCAGGGTGCCGGGTATATTCAGGTTGCGAAGGCGGCTCATTGGGTTGGGGCTGTTGCGGGGGAGCTCGGCGGTTCGACTCTGTGAGTGGGTCATGCGGTGGTGAATCGGCTTTGGTGAAGCTTTTGGACTGAAGATGGCAAAGCATGATCGATGGTCACGCCATGGCACACAGTGAGAGAGAGAGAGAGAATGGCGCGTTTTTGCGGGATTCGATTGTTTTGTGCCGTGCACGAGCTTTGAGTTGTTTCACTTTAGCTTTTAGATGCGGTCTGATCCGACGATCATTAAGAAAGACTAAAGAGGGTGGGAAAAGGAAAGAAAAATCATCGGACCAACGATCAGCTCCATTTGTTTTGTCTTGGATTTTCGCATGTTGTCATGACTTATTGCTAATTTCATACACCAATCAAATAGCAATTCGGACAGGATGTCATAGTTCGACAACAAGCAGACAAGTAACCCCATATTTTGCACTCTTGAATTTCTTTGTTATTAAGGAACGGTACGTACCATAGATCCTTTTGCTGTGGCAAAAGACCCGTTAATTGTAGTTATCTGAGTTCACAAAAAAATTCATGCATGCATAGATAGTAATTCCAACCAAAGTTTCATATATTCAACGATTATTGTATATTTATGCTGCATCGATTCAGTAGGTGTCTAGTTTATACCTCATGGGATTTGACCCAACATCAAATGGATCGGGAATTTCACAAATTGTCTTGACCAAAAAAATTAACCATGCGTGAAAAACAAAGGAAGAAACCTTGAAGTTTCAAAAAAGAGTTTCATGCAAACTTTAACGTTTAATATGCTATAACATAAAGCTTAAAGTTACTCAAATGATGCAATTTTCAATGTGAATATACTTAAAGTTACTCAAACCTAAAGTGCTTTTTATAGGGCATCTTCCAATATGACATGTCTCGCATGAGTTTTAGTTATTGAAAGGAATTGTTTCTCAATAAAGGTTTATGTTTGATCTTTTTCTTCTCTTTTTTGCAAAGTTCCAACTTATAATGTGAAAATCACATGCATGATATTTTACTACTGGGGAGGTACAAAAATCGTAAGGTCAAGACAACGAATGAACTCCCCCGTGCCCTCGTTTCGGTTTTTGCAGTATGTGAACTTTCGATCAAAAGGAATTTGAGCCGCTCCCTCACCACGTTCAATTAATTTTATTTCACAAAAAAAAAAAGATTAAAAAGAGAGAGACCTTTGAATAGGCCAAGCACATGTTTATATCGCATCAAATGTAACATGAATATAACTAATCCACATAATTATATCAATACTGCACGTGATTATCATAATTACGGGGAAAAATCATGAGGATGACTAAGCTAATGAACATGATAGGTTCAGATTAAAAGGAGTAAAGCAAGGCATGTGCTGGTCCTGAGAAAGGCGCTACCGTCCCGTGATTATATTAAGGGGAAAAATCATGAGGATGACTAAGCTAATGTTCCTCGAACTTTCGTGCTCGAAGGAAAGGAGAATCCGGGCATTAGATTCCCCCGCCTTTTCAACACGTTTTCTCCCGTAGAATTTGGTAGCTTTTCTCTCTTGACCTGGGAAAGCTAGTCATGGTCGGTGGCCGTTAAAGGAGACATTCCCTCATCCGGCTGCTGCAGAACTGAACCAACAGATCCCGGTTCAAGAATTGAGTTCGGACGCATAGGGCAATGATGCCTTGTCGATGAAGGTCTCGTTATTAGAAGTGATCGATCTCGAGATAGATATATTCCAAATCAAAAACCCGAAACCTATCTTATTAAAGCAATTCCCAACTGTTGGAATCAAAAATCAAATTGCCCAACCACATAACTGAACTGGCCAGTTCTAGGCTGGGTCCATATTTGATCTAGGAACCAGCCCACCTTATTTCTCTTTTCTTTTTTATTTGTTATTTCTCTTTATACTCACTCGAAGCTAATGTTGCATAAATATGCACCTTCAGGAGGAATTTCCGGGTGAAATATGCAATCAGATTGTGGTGTCTAACCTTTTTAGCAAGTCAGTTCTGTTGCTTAGTAATGAATCGATGGGATTAGGCTAGCTTTGGTCTCTTCGATTTCCAGAGAATAACACAGCCGCCGGCTTCTAATTTCCATGCTTTGTTAAAAATGCCACAATGGAAAAAATTCGAGGATGAGCAGCTGGATCTCTTGTCTTTATTTGAATACGACATAAAAGATAAAAGACTCCTAGGATTCGATTTTAAGCCAGCCCTACCAGAAAACCAGTCTTGAAACCGGTTCTAATGAAATATATTGATTGTGGATGATGATCTTTTTTTCTTTTTTTGTTCTAATTGGAGATTTTAAGAGTTTCCTCAAGTGATTGTGACTATTGAGAGCATAGCGATGGAATTGCTCCCAACAGTTTTAATTTCAAATGATGTTGATGTTGGGCCAAAGTAAAACGGAATTGTTCATCAACCCAAAGAATTATATCAATGGGAGAATTATGTCGAGAAGCATCAAATTCATTGTTACATTCGCAACCAATGTAAAAAAATGAAATTGACAATAAAATTTTGAAAATTAAAAAAGGACGAACAAATTTGGATATCATCATTCTTCATCTTCTATGAAAAAAACTGTGAAATTGATTGCTTTTTTCATTTTCATATTTTAGAATCTAGTTAAACGTTTTCGAATTGATTATCTAAATTGAGAAATTAATTTAGGAGCCCATGAAACTTTTGAGGTACCTTTTTACTTGGCAATTATCGAGAAATTAGCCCTATGTTTCGGCAACTATTAGAAAAGCAAGCTCGTGTTGACGTTAAACTAGAAAATATTTTAGAAAATATGACTATTTTTTTTTTTTTGGTGAAAAGTAATTAATATATTAAAAAGGAACGAGTGAACAAAAGAAAGGAAAATGAAGAAAAGAAAATACGACTTTCCGCTTTGCTTTGGCACGAAATTTTTCCTACTATTAGAATAGCAAACTTGTGTTGACGCTAAACCAATAAGTTCTTCAATAGATTAGTAAATCTTGTTCAGGAGAAAATCTACATGCAATAAAATTATCGAACGGCAGATGTATACATCACTTCTTATATGGATGATGGACCTGATAAAAATTTGGTGCCAATGCGATTTGCTCATCCGGTTTGTGACATACTAAGGCAAATGTTTTTTTTTTTTTTTGGTCGAAAAAGATGGCGATTGGCTACTTCCAAGGAATCTGCACGGTTGTAACCCCTCCAATTGGTCCCGTGAAATTCTCTAAAAGGGATCTAACTTGAAAATGAGGTGAATTTTTAATGACCGACTGATTATAGAATCTGTTCACTGAACCCGAATTGCCCATCATACTCGGCGGCGGCGGCGGCGGCGTCCTCGTACCCTCTGATCCTCAGGATCATGAGCAAGCAGCGGACGCGGGCGTGCCTCTTCGTGCTCGTGTACGCCGTCCTCCTGTCCTCCACGTGGAACTCCCTCAAGTCTATCCTCGCCTGGTACCAGTCGCAGGCCAACCAGCATCCGTCGTCCGGGTGGCCCGCGCTCTACACGTCGGTGCTCCTCGGCGCCGTCTTCGGGGTCCTCTCCATGGTCGCCGCCCTCGCCGTCGCCATCCCGGCGACGCTGGTGACGTGGATCACGGTCGTGATGCTGCTGGCCTTCTTCGGGAAGCCCAAGAGGACGCTGGTCCACGAAGGGAGCAAGATGACGAAGGAGATCGTTGGGATGGTGGGCAAGGTTCTGCTCAAGGAGGGGAATGTCGTGGCCGCGGTTTGTGCTGTTGTTGGGTACTTCGCTCTCGTCAAGAGGAACGCTGAGGGTGACTGATGGGATAGAATTCGAGTTGTGACAGATTCAGATCGGCAAATTTTTCATTTTCTTGGGAAGAGATTAGGGATTTGGGGGTTCTTGGTGAGAAAAAATTGGGAAAGTTTACTTCTTTTTGGGGGGTCTTCTTCGTGACGAGTTCTTGAATTCCTTTTTTTCTTTGGGGGTGGGGGAGGTTCTTGAAATGGGTATGCTCGGAAGCCGGGGACTGAACTCTCTGTAACTTTTGATTGGCTAGCTCTTGTAAATTCTTGCCACTATCATGATCTTACTTTGCTGAATGCTGTATCTTGATGATGTTTCTCTGGTGTTTACCCGAATCATTATGTTTCCATAATTGTTGTCTTCGTTTCCCATTTCATACGACCTGGCGAGTGATGAATTTTTTGTTCATGTTCATGTTCAATGTAGTCCTTTTCCATTAATTCAAGACCAGGGACTACATTGAACATTTTTATACAATTCATGGATTAAATTGAACATGAACAAAAATATTCAAAGATTGCATTGGATAAATTAAAAGTTCAAGTTTCAGATTGCACATTAAGCTTAAGTTTAGGGACTAAATTACACATTAAGTCAAAGTTCATTGACTATTTATGTCATTTTTCCTATATTTTAGCACTAGCTAATGGATCACGCTAATATCCGGTGAACATGTTTTTTCATATTGTTTCGTATTTTGTGATGTGGATATTCTATCTCACTCATTGCCTTTCTTTTCTTTTTTTTCTTCGCCTGTTAATTTTTTTTCCCTTGGTTTTACCTACTACTCCTCGTGTCTTATCTCGTCTGACATTTCTTGCCTTTCTTTCTCTTGTTTTTTTGTTTTTCTTTTTTCACAATGAAATTCTCGAAAACTTAAAGCATGATAAGAATCTAAGGAGAGTTATACAGTAGGCATTGATAATGTGGGGTTGTATTAAAGCTCTGTCTATCCTCGGTTTGCAGTTGACCGGGTGGCTCGAGTCGAACTTTTTTTTTGGGTCTAAAACGGTAGGTATATTAATAACGCAAAGAAGAGGAACTGTTCAACAGGATGTCCAAATAAATAAGATCTAGCAGATAAAGAGGAGGAGAAATAGGCCAGTTAGGAGGAAGTAAAGAGGCCCCATAGGCTTTGGCGGCCCAGTCAGCAACAGCGTTCGCTTTTCTTCTGTAGTGTCAAACCTGCAAATTAAGGAAACATGGCAAAAGCGCCATGCAGTCATCAAATAGAACTATGTTCTCCCAAGGCGTCAAGTTAGGGTTATGGAGGGCTTCCACAAGAACTGAGCAGTTAGATTCCAACACCATGTGATCTGTGAATTTCCCTTGCTGCAGTAGAAATTGAAGAGAAAGATAAAGTGCGAGCACCTTTGCGTGCAGGGCTAAGAAGGCAATAACGATGCTTGTGAACCCGTCGATCAGGATGCCGGAGGAGTCCCGGCACACACACGCCATCGAACCTTCATTGAGGGCTGATGGGTAAGTAGCATCTATGTTAACTTTTAACACTCCCGGATCTTGTGGACGCCATCACTGATCTAGTTCTAAATGTTGCAAGCCCTATTTCGGCTTCATCCCTTTGTAGCACCGACTGGACCTAACGTTTGCTAGTGCCGCCTGCACCACCTGCTCAAGTTTGGCCTCTGCTAGCGGAAGACAAAATTATTGCAGGCCTTCCAGATCTGCCAAAGAATGGATGTAGTAGTCTCCAAATCTGGTAAGCCGTCTCTGTTTACTAACAAGTCTGCCAACTAGGCTTCTATTCTATGCACTCCACAAAAATGTATTATGATGTTGACTAGCATATGAGACCAAACAGCCTGTGTCCAAGTACATAACAAAAAGAGATGTTCTATTGATTCCAGGACCTAATCATTGCACAGACAGCATACCGGATCCGATAAAATGTGTCTGTTGTGGAGATTTTCTTTTGTTGCCAATGCATTATTGCATACAGACCACAAGAAGGATCGTAATTTAGAGATAGTATTCATATTCCAAATTCCATTCCACAGTTTACGAGGACTTGAAAAGATGAAGAAGCATGGTTATGGATGTTGCTGTTGTGTTGTGATCTGATAGAATTGTAGCAACTCTTCATCGTAAACATGCCATTTAGCTTTCCCCTCCACATTAGTTTATCATCAGTATAATGTGGTCGAATTGGAATAGAGAGAATTTCTTCCACAGTTTGATTATCAAAACTCTGGCGAAGAAGGGAAATATTCCAAGCATTTTGGTCCGGGACAATAAAATCAGCCACTTTCTCTAGTTCGCCTCTAGGTGCAGGTCCACCAATAACGCCCCTAGCAAGCCATTGATCCTCTTGGATTTTTATCCTTTTCCCGTCACCAACAAACCATTGGATCTTATCTTCAATTGATTCCCGACCTATCAATATATTCTGCCATCCCCAAGAGGGCCTTGTTCATTTTGCTACGTGCCAGAAATCTTGAGAATGAAAGTACAATCCTTTGAAAAGTCTGCTCCATAAGGAGGAAGGATGCCGTAATAGCCGCCATGCCTGTTTACCTAGTAAAGCCTTATTAAACACAATAAGATCACGAAAACTCAGACCCCCATTATCTTTCCGACTCTTGAGAGTTTCCCAATTCTTCCAATGGATGCCGGACTTGCTGCTACTGGTTTGCCACCAGAATCTTGCAATTTTCTATTCTATTGATTTGCATATTGACACAGGTAATTTAAAAGTAGACATTGCAAATTGTGGGAGTGCTTGAACGACTGTTTTGATTAAAACTTCTTTACCCCCTTTGGAAATAAGCTGTTTTTTCCACCATTCCAACTTGGAATGTACTCGACCCAGAATCCAAGTGAATATTTCCCGTTTTGATTTCCCCCAATCTAAAGGTATACCAAGATACTTGCCAGTCTTTTCTAACACAGGGACTCTGAATTCTCTGGCCAAATTCACCTGCAGGCTATTAGGACAATCCTTACTAAAGAACATGCCGGATTTGTTTTTATTAACTGCTTGTCCTATAGCTAGGCAATATTGATTCAGTACATTAGCTAAATTCTGGCATTCCAGGAGTTTACCTTCTAAGAAGAATATGGCGTCATCTGTAAAAAAAAAAAGATGAGATAGGGTAAGACACCGCCGATTTAATTTAATACCTTTAAAATTTCCCATATCCACTACTTGACTGATAAGAGTAGAGAGAACGTTAGCCATCAGGATGAAAAGTTTCGGAGATAAAGGGTCACCTTGCCTAAGACCCCTAGTCGGATGAAAGTAGGGTAGAGGTTCTCCATTAAACTTGACGCTCAAGGAGACCGTAGTTATACATTGCAACATCCATTGTACCCATTGAGAATGAAAACCAAGCTGCATAAGATAGTCTTTGAGAAAGTCCCATTCCACCTGATCGTAGGCCTTTTGCATATCTAGCTTAAGAACTGCTTGAAACGTCTTTTTCCTTTTCCTTATCCTGAGTTGATGAAGCACTTCTTGAACCACAAGAATATTGTCTTGAATTTGACGGCCACTGACGAAAGCACTCTATTCTGTCGCGATCAGCTCAGGTAACTAGGGCTTGAGTCGATTGGCTAGGACCTTTGATATAATTTTGTAAATAAAATTGCAAAAGCCAATTGGTCGGTATTGATCAAGCCGTTCTAGGTGAGAGATTTTAGGGATCAGTGATATATGTATATATATATATATATATGTCCTATTATATTTAGGTGGCATCACTCCGGAGTTGAAAAATTCCTGCATAGCCGAGAAAATGTCTTCCTGTAAAATATCCCAATGAGATTTGTAGAACTGACCATTCAAGCCATCAGGACTCGGAGCTTTTGCTTCCCTAATTGAAAAGCTGCATTCCGAACTTCCTCTCTAGTGACTACTATGACAAGGTTACAATTCATTTCCATTGTCACCACAGGAGTGCATTGCACTAGGACAGGCCCGTAGTCACGATGCCCTATTGATGTGTATAAGTTCCTAAAAAATTGAGAGGTCATCTTCTTGAGGTGGGTCGGGTCACGAACCCAAAGGTGTTGATCATCCTACAGCATGCTTATCTTATTGCGCCGTCTTCTTTAAATAGTTGTGGCTTGGAAAAACTTCGTATTATTGTCTCCCCATCTGAGCTAGTTGACTCTTGATCACATCGCCCAAAATTGTTTCTCCTGTTGCCATAACTTCTGAATTTTCTCTTTTAGGGTGGTAACCAGAACCTTGTCGTATTGACTATTGGGTTGATTAGTCGGAATTTGAAGCTGTTGTTTGAGGGAATTGATCTAAGGCCTAGTAGTGGTGAATTTGGATCGGCTCCAACTTCTAAGAGCAGCAGATACGGCCTTTAACTTTTGAGGTAACGTCACTGTGCCAACCTGAAAAGAAGCCCATGAGTTTGCAATTATAGATCGACACTTCTGGTCCTGTAAGCCCATGAGTCTGCAATTTGGAATGGCTTGGGTGGGGACTTTTGTTTTTTTTTTTTGTCAAAATTTAGGTCGGGACTTAGCAGCGTTAATTTCTCTCCATGTTTGAGAGGTGTGGTATAAGGATGAGTTCTCTTATTTTTCTTTGGGGTTTCCTTTTCTTTTTTAAAATTTTCTTTGGCACCTTTCGCGCTAGCATGTAAATTGGATTTAAAGAATACATTCATTCATTCATACATACATACATACTGAGAGAGGAAGACCCAAATAACTGACAAACGTCCTTTTTGGGTAAAGGATTGAAGTCTTTTTAATTTCTTGGTCGAAAATTTTATTTATTTAATTAGGATTCTTCAGATTGCTTTTTTGAAATCAATTTTAAATCATGTGTGGTTTCAAATAACGAACTGATTTTTTTGAATTCGTCCATATTAATTTGAGCTTGATAGAAAATTATCCTAGTCGAAACTGTTCATCAAGATGATGATGCCCATTTGCTAGCTTGAGTTCATTGAGTTTAGAATGACATATTTCCATCATATGTGACTAGCATACCACTCTAATTTAAATATACATGAAGTGTAATGACCCGGGTCCCACTGTGTAATATTGTCCACTTTGGACACTAAGTCCTCACGGTTTTAAAACGCGTCATACAGATTAAAGGGCCCAAGCCTTTATAAAAGGCCCAGAACTCCCTCCCTAGGCGATGTGGGAAAGAGAGGGACCCATTTCTTGCGCACGTCCGGGGACCGAGGCACGTCCACCATCCCTCCTCCCCACGCACCGCCGCTCAGGCTGTCACACTCTCCCCCCCTTAGGAGCACAACATCCTCGCTGTGGCCCCACATACGGTTGAGAGTCGACTCTGATACCATTTTATAACGACCCGTACCATCCGTACCATTTTATAACGACACTGAGTCCTCTAATACCATTTTATAACGACCCGTACCATTTTATAACGACACTGAGTTCTCACGGTTTTAAAACGCATCATACAGATTAAGGGGCCCAAGCCTTTATAAATAAGCCCAGAACTCCCTCCCTAGGCGATGTGGGACAAAAGAGAGACCCTTTCCTTGCGCACATTCGGGGACCGAGGCGCAGACACACCGCCATCCCTTCTCCCCACGCACCGCTACTCGGGCTATCACACTCTCCCCCCTTAGGAGCACAGGGTCCTCGCCGTGGCCCCACACGCGGTCGGAGTCACACTCTCCCCCCTTAGGAGCACGGGTTGTCACACTCTCCCCCCCTTAGGAGCACAGGGTCCTCGCCGTGGCCCCACACGCGGTCAGAGTCACACTCTCCCCCCCTTAGGAGCACAGGGTCCTCGTTGTGGCCCCACACACGGTCGGAGTCACACTCCCCCTAGGAGCACAGGGTCCTCGTTGTGGCCCCACACGCGGTCGGAGTCACACTCTCCCCCCCTTAGGAGCACAAGGTCCTCGCTGTGGAGCCACATGCGGTTGGGAGTCAGCTCTAATATCATTTGTAACGACCTGGCCCCACTGTGTAATATTGTCCGCTTTGGACACTAAGTCCTCACGGTTTTAAAATGCGTCATACAAATTAAAGGGACCCAAGCCTTTATAAACAAGCTCAGAACTCCTTCCCTAGGCAATGTGGGACAAGAGAGGGACCCATTCCTTGCGCACGTCCGAGGACCGAGGCGCGGACGCACCGCCATCCCTCCTCCCCGCGCACCGCCGCTCGTGCTGTCACATGAAGTACCATGAAAAGTGAAACAAATGCAGAGTAAATAACAACGGTTTTGTATCATTCGCTCGACTGTTAATCACACATGAGCCAACATAAACGCTCAATATATCAGAAAATGCATATCAAATTCTCCAGTTAGAAGCTACTTCACCCCAATCTACCCAAGGCCCAACCAGTTCAAGGACTTGGCTTATTCAATGCTCAGTATTTCAGAACTCGTGCTTGAGTTTCCAATCCTTCATTTTAGCAGAGTATACATGTGAAAAGCTTCGCTTGCCCAGCTTCTTTCACCTTTGCAGGCTTGGAAAGCATTTGCCCTAACAAATCAGAACTAAAGTTCCAGCACCAAGTCTAAAAAGTGAAAGTGCATCCTAGGACAGCAAGAACCGAGTGACAGTTAAAAATGAATTAAAATCTAGAAGGAAAGAAAACAAATTTCCAAGCAGCATCATTGTCATATCAAAGGGTCATCAATAGAGTTACATCTCATAAAGAGGAAAAGATCCCCACAAGCTGCAGATAAGTAGATTCCTTATGAATCACTTGTTAAACAAGAGGAACATGGGAAGAAAGTATTAACCAAGCCAAATCAGTATTCCCGAAATGTCCAGCAAAAAGAATCTCCTCGGAATCATAAGCGAACCTTCAGCCTTTTTGCGGAGACAATCCGTGAAATCCAGAGTCCTTGGTTAAATGCTTGGTTAAATAGAATCTGTGGGTGCATAGACCTTGGCATCCAAGATAACACAGCTACCGGAGCCATGACAATCACTCCAAACATTATATCATAAAGACGAGCTAAAGAAACAACCCTGCCCCAGATCCAAGTGGGCTTCAGAATCGGTCGAAGAACTTGCGCTATCAATATGAGGCCCCATCCGGTGGGGATGAACGCCAACAAACTGGTGAAAATCTCTATTAACTTGGGCTGCTGATACTCCACCAATGCAACTAACGCGAGTGCTCCTAGGATGATGATGAGGAACTGCACGAGTCGATAGTACATGTGTTCTCTTGCCGCATACTTGTCCCAGGCATATGATACAAGGTCATGGACCCCCAGAATTACGAAAAAGCAAATCAAAGAGAGCAAGTAAACAGCAATACTTCTACTTCCAGCTGGGATCCCGAGTTGGTATACAACCCCATACTGGAAAAGGAAGAAGCGGAGATCAAATATTACCTCTACTAGTTTTCCCCAAAGACCTGTTGTTCTTAGATGATCCTGCTCCTCATACCACCAGACTTCCCAACTCTCTTCAGCTTTAGCGAACACACCGCGGAACCATATCCAGTTCATGAAATCGTCGAAGTCATGCACCGTCTTCGACCAATCGAAACCCAGAGGATTGAACAGAAAAGGAGCCATTATCCATGAAACAACAAGGAACCAACTTGATATGGTCAAGGCTTTGTAAGTGAAGGTATCTTTGTCAGTAGGGCTGCGCGATGCATAGAATGTGAGTAATAGGCCTAGTTCAATCGCCTTCACAAAGTGACTACGCGCATAGAGCCTGTAGTTCTCTGCGAAACTTTTGTGGTCCACGACAAACCCATGTCCTGTGGGACGATATTTTGCACCACCATGAAGAACGGTCCGGCCGAAGTAGTGGGCACGAGTTCCCATAGAAAACGTGTAGAAAACAGATGATAACTGGAGCTGCATGGTCACGAAATCCCATATAGCTTGAAGAAATCCATGCTGAAGTGTACTCTCCACTATCATAGGGAGTGCCGTGAATAGACAGAGTTGGATGACAAATAGATTTAATATTGTACCGAGTGCTTTATTGTCACTGCTGCTACTTGCAGCGGCACCTTCAAGCCCCTTTGGGCAAAGATAGAGCCGGCCCCATAAAAATGCATAGGCTGTCAGGATGACCATCGTTGTGTTAAAGAAGTATCCCACAGAGGTGTAAAAGAAGGATAGCATCCGGAAGAAGTCAAGCCGATGCCCCAACCGATAGACATCTCTGCTAAGGACCTGTTCACCATTTCCAGCAGCAACCTTGGCTTCAACCATTGATATCTGATTCAATCCAACATCCCTTCCCTTTCCCACTTGTATGTACTCATGGTGTGTGACCTTGCCTCCTCTCAATGTGCAATTAAATCCGGCAGAAATATCTTCACTAATGTTGACCATTCTGGATGCTCTGCTAATACCGCCCCTGCTTAGGAACCAAAACCTGTCGAAAACATCTGAATGGCTGTAATTCATTCGAACTTTCAAAGGATTAGCCAAGACACGTTGCCCCAACGTGACTAAACTCGTCTCTTGAGCTGACATAAACCAAGCAAGCGATGAAACTGAACCAGTGAAGATGTGTTCTCTAACCCCCAAGACGGTAGGCTTCCGTATGCCATAGTAAATCTTGAATTCTTCCAGCAGATTCCGCATCTTGAGTGCCTCCTCGAAATAGTTGTCTTGGTTCATATCGATAGTCTGGACGGCATCGCCACGAGTGAAAATGAGCGCATGGTTCTGGTTTTCCGATTTTGCCTCTCCAAGCTTCAAAGGACCAGGCAATTGGACCCTGTATAGTTCTACTTCCTTCTGGCGTTGCTTATCGTACTTGACCAGAACAGAGTAGTATTCCATTTCATACCTCCCGATGGGGACTTCATCCACATAAGCTACTCGGAGCGCTTCATTACTTTTCATCAGGTACAATATTTCCTCCGCACGATTATCTTTCTCTGCCTTTTGAGACCCATAAATCTGGCAAGCGACCACGAATGTGCATTTCATCGCAGATATATGGTCTTCTGACGAAAGATTGGTTGAACTAATACTGGTATTAAAACTCAGAGAAGAAGACAACTCCTCCAACCTAGAACTGTTCGTGCTGCCATCTTGGCCCCCTGAGTCCAGTCTTTTTGCTAAATCCTGAATTTCCACCTCTGATGCAGAATCAAGAAAAGCCATCACCTTAAGTGCTCGATGGTAATACATCATTCCTCTGACTGCTCGAGCAAGTGTCAGGCCTCTGTATGACGCCCAAAGCCTAAGATCTCTCAACTCGGCCATTGTTTCATCGTCCTCATCGGCCTTCACCACCTTTCCTTCTCTAAGCATTCTCTCTATGAAATATTTCCACTCATCAGGATATACAGTCTTCAAATAAAACAATATGCAAACTCCATCTTCGTTCTTTTCGAGAAGCTGTTCTTTGCTGTACAGTACCTCTTCATTGTGGTAAGGAGTCAGAACACTGAAACCAAACATTTTCTCCACTTTAGGTGCGTGGGGCATGTTCATAAATAGCGAATTACTGAAAAAGCTAATTCGCCGTCTCGCCTCAACATTTGAAGGAACGTTGTGCGTAGAGTCCCTCGAGGTCAGAATATTATGCAAACGACGAACTTGCCAATGGAACTGGTTATTACTCGGATCGGGCAATGCAACTGCATCCATGAAAGGCAATCGACCACCAGATGCCAACTGATCCTCCCCGTCTATGGAGAACTCCCTAATAACAATCCGATAAAGGGCCTGCAGAGCGAGCACAATTTTACTCACGTCTTTCTTGGAATCTTTCAATAGCTTAGCCAACTTTGATATATATTTGTGTATCTTGGGCAACCTGGACAAGTTGAACTGCTTCGTAAATTTCCCATCCTTGATGGAGCGATCAATCTTTTCGAACAAATCAGTGATCACGGAATGCTCCTTCGAGTCGATTTTGACTATTTCGGGCAGCAAGTGCTTGACACTGTCGTATGCTTCGATCACAGCGCAGCGCCTGTACTCGTTCTTGCAGATCTTATACCAGAGCCTCTTGTCAGTAGCATCAACTAGCTCCTTGGCCTGTCTTAAAGCAAGCAACAGCTCATTGAACAGGAGAAAACATGGCCAGGAAATAACTCTATCACTCCAAGCACTCCTCCGTAGCTCCAAGAGCTCAACTTCCTGGTCAGATACTATATCCTCTTCCCTAAATATGGCTATGATCTCATTCCAAAGCAAAGCAAACCTCAGCGCTTCAATCTGATTAGGTTCAAACTTCTGGTACGGCTTGCCCAGTCCACACCTCAGCTTCAGCCGGTGAAGCAAATCCTTAAACTTGTTTCCTATCGTTTGCAAAAGCTGCCCCTCAGGCATTAGATTAAACTGAACAGCGCTCGCAAAGAACTGGAACCGCAATCTCACCTGCTCCAGATTTTGGATCTCACCCAAGTGATCTAACAACCCTACTGCTGCTCCAACCAAGGACGAATAGATCGAGTACCAAATCTGCAGATCCACAAGGTAAATAAGCACCACGGGGAGCCACAACAGCCCAACAGCAAACCTGTTGCTGTCGCCGAAGAACTGGTGCCACTCGTATTTCACATCTCGCAGCCTCAAGAGCTGTTTCGTGGGTTGGATCATGGGCTTAATTTGGAGGAAGTAGCTGAATAAAAATTTGGTGGCTAGTACATGTATCCAAAATAGAGAGTACTTCACACTATCGACCAGACCTTCTCTAAGGCCACGACCCACGAAGATACGGCTCTGGAACCACCACGTGAACAGGCGGAAGATCCTCCAGTTTCTTTCCTCTAGGAAATTTTGAATCCATGGAAGGATCGTCAGGGCCAATCTCAACAGCTCAGGAAGAACAAAGACGAAGGCCAGCTCGAGAAAATGCACCAATCTCCTGTTTGCCTCTTGTGACCATCTCTCATCGGCATTTCTTTGCGACCAAATCCGTCCATAGAACACCCAAAAAGCAATCATCCAAAGACTTGCCACGACAATCTTCATCACCATCCTCACTCCTAAAAACATCGTTTCTCTCGACACCAAGAGGTACTGCGTTCCAGCATCAAGCAGGGACTGCAAGAACCTCATCCCACTCCAAGTCATGAAAATAGTCAAGACCTTGACTTGAAGGTCCCTGCTCTTCAATGCCTGCCATGGATACTCCTTATCATCGTGCCAAGCCACAATGATTGCAGCTTGCAGAAACAGAACCAACATCACCCACAATCGATCGAAGCTCCGGAACAAGTTCCAAAACGTCCTCGTCTCTACGAACCCCGTCTTGCCAACTCGATATCTGTTCCCATCCCTCGTGAAAAAGCTACTTCCACGATCGATCGGCCATCTCAACTTTGCAAAGCACCTTCCAGACCAGAAGTACTCATTGATATCATCATAGTTCCACCATGCACCGGGGGGTGCAGTCCCATTCTTGCTCCTGTCGACCTCTTTCCTAATCGTGTCGTAAATTGGCTTCACAACTTTTTTTAAAAAGGCCTTCTCTCCTGAGACCGAAGGCAAAACGGGCTGTCCAGTGTTCGGGTCAAAGTAATTCTCCAAGATCTTGTTCATTTCCATCGCCATGTTGTGGAAGATGTAGCAAATGCACTCTGGCATAAGCCGCAGGTTCGCTGACTCACCCCACACAAGGAGATAGAGCGAGACATAGAGGAGCTCACGCCGTGGGTCCGAGACAGCATCATGGCAGTCGGAGATCCACATGTTTGACTTCCTGCCCAAGTAAGAGCACCAGAGGGTGTAATTCCGGAGAAGCTTTTTGCGGAAGCAGCAGAGGACGGCGACGTCAAGGGCCTCAATGTTGTCCGGCCTTGACGCGAGCCGCATCTGGAGGTTAGCGAGGTGGAGGACGAGGTGCTCCCGTTGGTTCCGGACATTATCCTCCTGGAAGCCAAAGAAGAGGCGGAGCCAGTCGAGGAGGTCGTAGTCAGGGCGCCGCGGGGACCTTGGCGGCCAGTGGAGGTCGCCGACGGAGTGCAGGGCGGCGCAGGCAGCACGGACCTCCGGGACGCGGAGGGAGGGGTGGTCAGCCCGGACGGCAGCAACTGGGATGATGTTGTACGGTGGTTCTTGATCATCGCCACCAGGCGGGGTCTGGCCGGGCCGGGATCGACCCCTCAGGGTGCCGGGTATATTCAGGTTGCGAAGGCGGCTCATTGGGTTGGGGCTTTTGCGGGGGAGCTCGGGGATTCGACTCTGTGAGTCGGTCATGCGGTGGTGAATCGGCTTTGGTGAAGCTTTTGGACTGAAGATGGCAAAGCATGATCGATGGTCACGCCATGGCACACAGTGAGAGAGAGAGAGAGAATGGCGCGTTTTTGCGGGATTCGATTGTTTTGTGCCGTGCACGAGCTTTGAGTTGTTTCACTTTAGCTTTTAGGAAGAGCTTACTTTTAAAGTAGCTACTCTAATGCGATACCTCCTTTTCATTTTATATAAAGATAGATGCGGTCTGATCCGACGATCATTAAGAAAGACTTAAGAGGGTGGGAAAAGGAAAGAAAAATCATCGGACCAACGATCGGCTCCGTTTGTTTTGTCTTGGATTTTCGCATGTTGTCATGACTTATTGCTAATTTCATACACCAATCAAATAGCAATTCGGACAGGATGTCATAGTGCGACAAAAAGCAGACAAGTAAACCCATATTTTGCACTCTTGAATTTCTTTGTTATTAAGAAACGGTACGTACCATAGATCCTTTTGCTGGAGGGAGAATTCGACAAGACGTTTCATTGCTACGACAGGCTTGGGAGACCATCGGGTGGAAGAGGACTCGGGTCCATTGGCATGCGTTTGTCTGGAACAACGCAATTACACCACTGTATCAAGTAAACCTTTGGCTTATGGCCAAACGCAGGCTCCCCACTCAGGCGCTTCTATTGTCCCATGGTAGAATAGAGAGTGGTGCTTGTGCCTTCTGCAATGATGTGCTAGATTCTATTGACCATCTGTTTTTTAGTTGCCGTGTCACAGCCAGGGTTGCCTTCTCTTGGGCGGCCAAATGCAAGTCGTGGGAGGATAATCTCCGTTGGGCCATCACCATGCTTATGGGCAAGGAATTTTATAAGTGCATAGCTCGTTTCTCCTTTGAGTCTCCGTGTCATATTATTTAGAATAACAGAACATCATTCTCTTCAAAGAATAGCATCTTTCTATCCCAGCTATGAAGAACCACCTCCTTAAAGTGGTTAGAGATAAGGCCATCACTTTTACAAATGTTGAAGATAACTTCAGGAATAGAAGGTTGCAGCGGAGCTAGGGCATTGATCCGGTCATCTTTTTGGAGATCGTTAGCTGCCTTCCTTTCAGCTGGTGCGTCTTTTAAGGCCTTCGGTGCATCGGCTTTTGTTGCTTGCTGAGGAGGTTCTTCTCCCTTAGGCATTTTTGTATCTGTTTGCCGGTTGTTCATACCGTGCTTTTGGGTTACCAAGACTGTGGCTTCTACATCCCGGCATCCTTCCACTTATTATGATTTGTTGTTCTAAGTGTGGGTTTGATGCTGTGATCTTTTATACATTTGGTCTTTCCTCAATGTAATTATTACCTTTCACCAAAAAAAAAAGAAAAAAGAAATGGTACGTACCATAGATTCTTTTGATGTGGCAAAAGACCCGTTAATTGTAGTTATCTGAGTTCACAAAAAAATTCATGCATGCATAGATAGTAATTCGAACCAAAGTTTCATATATTCAACAATTATCGTATATTTATGCTGCATCGATTCACTAGGTGTCTAGTTTATACCTCATGGAATTTGACCCAACATCAAATGGATCGGGAATTTCACAAATTGTCTTGACCAAAAAAATTAACCATGCCTGAAAAACAAAGGAAGAAACCTTGAAGTTTCAAAAAAGAGTTTCATGCAAACTTTAACCTTTAATATGCTATAACATAAAGCTTAAAGTTACTCAAATGATGCAATTTTCAATGTGAATATACTTAAAGTTACTCAAACCTAAAGTGCTTTTTATAGGGCATCTTCCAATATGACATGTCTCGCATGAGTTTTAGTTATCGAAAGGAATTGTTTCTCAAAAAAGTGTATGTTTGATATTTTTCTTTTCTTTTTTGCAAAGTTCCAACTTATAATGTGAAAATCACATACATGATATTTTACTACTGGGGAGGTACAAAAATCGTAAGGTCAAGACAACGAATGAACTCCCCCGTGCCCTCATTTCGGTTTTTGCAGTATGTGAACTTTCGATCAAAAGGAATTTGAGCCGCTCCCTCAACACGTTGAATTAATTTTATTTCACAAAAAAAAAAAAAAAAAGATTAAAAAGAGAGAGAGACCTTTGAATAGGCCAAGCAAATATTTATATCACATCAAATGTAACATGAATATAACTAATCCATATAATTATATCAGTACAGCACGTGATTTAACATAATATTGTACTTGCACAACGGATTCTCAACGAGGAATACTAAGAAGTGATTGTGAAGAAGAATCTCAAACATGGATTAACATCACCCAAGTTCATTGGAGAAAAGAAGGCTAACTTAAGAAAGAAGGTAACGGAATCGCCAAAGTGCATGAACATGAGAGGTTCAGATTAAAAGGAGTAAAGCAAGGCATGCGCTGGTCCTGAGAAAGGGGCTACCGTCCCTTGATTAGTTGAAGGGGAAAAATCATGAGGATGATTAAGCTAATGTTCCTCGAACTCTCGAAGGAAAGGAGAATCTGGGCATTAGATTCCCCCGCCTTTTCAACACGTTTTCTCCTGTAGAATTTGATAGCCTTTCTCTCTTGACCTGGGAAAGCTAGTCATGGTCGGTGGCCGTTAAAAAAGGAGACATTCCCTGATCCGGCTGCTGCAGAAGTGAACCAACAGATCCCGGTTCAAGAATTGATTCGGACGCATAGGGCAATGATGCCTTGTCAATGAAGATCTCGTTATTAGAAGTGATCGATCTCAAGATGGATATATTCCAAATCAAAAACCCGAAACCTATCTTATTAAAGCAATTCGCAATTGTTGAGATCAGAAATCAAATTGCCCAGCCACATAACCGGACTGACCAATTCTAGGCTGGGTCCATGATTGATCTAGGAGCCGACCACCTTATTTTTTATCCATGTTTCATCGACTGTTCTTTTGCCTCTCTTTCTTCTCTCTTTTTTTTTATTTGTTATTTCTCTTTATAAGCTAATGTTGCATAAATATGCACCTTCAGGAGGAATTTCCGGGTGAAATATGCAATCAGATTGTGGTGTCTAACCTTTTTAGCAAGTCAGTTCTGTTGCTTAGTAACGAAGCGATGGGATTAGGCTAGCTTTGGTCTTTTCGATTTCCAGAGAACAACACAGCCGCCGGCTTCTAGTTTCCATGCTTTGTTAAAAATGCCACAACGGAAAAAATTCGAGGATGAGCAGCTGGATCTCTCGTCTTTATTTGAATACGACATAAAAGATAAAAGACTTCCAGGATTCGATTTTAAGCCAGCCCTACCCGAAAACCAGTCTTGAAACCGGTTCTAAATGAAAACCAACTTTAGGTAGAATCAACTTGTTCAAGGTGATTGAATCATCCCTGGGCGAACCTGTGTGAACCGACGTGGTTGCAAACCCCTTCTCACCACCGCTTATGCCTTGAGTGAATGGGCAGCAGGGTGTTTCCAAAAACCCCCAGTGGCGAGTGACTTAGATGGGTCGACACTTCGCATGAAAGAAGTCCAGGATGCCATTCGAAGGGCAGCCACTTTCGCGGCCGAAGAGAACTTACTGGACACCCAGACCTTCGTAAAGGACTAAGAGGAGGAATTGGCCAAAGAAGGGGTCTGAACAGAGGAAATGATCGTCTCCGGCGATCCTCCGGTCGGAGTAAATCTGGGAACTGATAAAGAGCCATCGATGGCCAAAGAATTAAGTTGAAATCCTTCAAAGGTTCAAAGATTGCTTTGTCTGGGAATACACAAAGACATGCCAGGACTAGATTGAAGCTTGGTCGAGCACAAACTGCCAACCTTACCTGAAGCAAGGCCTGTTAAACAACTCCCACGAAGAATGTCAGCCCAGATAATAGAAAGCGAATCCTAATGATATCAGGGAGTTAGTTCAACATGGGATAAGAACAGCAGGAGTGTCATCATTTTCGTACGTACAGTGCTCACTTAAGGATCGTAACTTTTTTTCTCTCATTTTGCCACAAATTTAAAAAAGCAATAAAGTGTCATCGGCAATTTGTCTCACTGGAAGATCCAACGTGGCATTAATTTATGACAACCTATCCGAAGTAGCGTGTTGACAAGCTAAAGTCAGCAATCGGGAGGCTAAATGACGTTGAGCAAAATCCAATTTTCATTTTCGAGAACCCTAATCCCAATTCGAAGTATCATCTCATCAAATTCACAATCGAGAGCTGAAGCAAGAGTAGCGGCTCTCGGTTTTATGAATAAAATCAAGATATAAGTCAATATTTTCACTATTGCGGGCCGTGAAGTCCAACAAGAATTTCTCGTCGCTTTCCCTGTCGCAGCACCGTCTCCGCTCCGGCTCCGGGCGAATCGTCGTCGTCGTTCGCTCTCACTCGGAAGCCAATTCGTCCTGCAGTCCTCGTTCTTTCTTGCTTCTCCGACCGTGCCTTCGCCTGTAAAAAGTCGAACCAGAAAATACCCAGAAAATACTCAATTCTTTTCGTCGTTTCGCTGTAGTGGGCGATGAAAAGAGGATACCCTGGACCTTCTCCATCCACGTCTCCCAGCCCCGCCTCATTCCAGATTCAAGCACAACCCTGAATGAATGGTTCTTTTGCTGCGTGGCTTTGATTCTTTCTATCTTTTGTCGCACTTCCTCTTTTTGTTCCTGAAATTCGCGGAATTGGGGATCAGATGCTGGTGGATGGAAAGGTCCCGTTCTTCAATTGACACCCATTTGGTTTCGAGCCCTTTGCTGTGGCTATTCTTTTTTGGTGATTGATGATGGAGCTGGAATGACTTGTTTGTATTATTAACATGCTTCAGATTGTCCTTAGATCGTTCTCACTTCCACATTAGACTTCCATTTATTTTTAAAAACTCCATGTCAGAGTGAAAAATTAAGTGAAAAAATCCATGTAGGACGATTTATCGGAAAAGGACACTCGAATGATAAATACTACACCAATGTGATGATATTCAAATGAATGCCGTACAAAAGTTATCGCACTCCTGTTATTTTAATCCATGTTCAAGGCTCACTTTATTCGAATTGCAGGCTGCCAAACTACGTTGATTGGATCTCCGACCTTGTACCCATTATAAAAAGGAATGAAAAAGTTCGTGCGTATCAACTTTAGGGATTCACACAAAGCAACTCCTAAAAATGAATACCCCATGCCTGTGGCAGAGTGAATATTTGATAATGAAGTTGACAATGAGCTATTAACCTTCATGGACAGATGCTTAGGATACAAAAACAGATCTAACTAAAGAAGATATTCACAAGACAGCTTTTTATTGTCCTTTCCTTTAGGTATTTGTTATGCCATTTGGTTTTAAAAATGCCGGGCTACTCCTTAATAAATGCCATTTTAAGTGAAATGATGGGCAAACACATTGAAGTTCATACCGATGATATTGGGGCCAAAACCACGAGCAAGCCTTGTATGTAGAAACAATTTTTTTTTCCCTATCACATCCCTCATTTTTAATCTAATGTGACTTTTTCATTTGTATAAGCATGAAATATATTGATTGTGGATCATGATCTTTTTTTCTTTTTTTGTTCTAATTTGGAGATTTTAAGAGTTTCCTCAAGTGATTGTGACTATTGAGAGCATAGCAATGAAATTGCTCCCAACAGTTTCAATTTCGAATGATGTTGGTGTTTGGGCAAAGTAAAAAGGAATTGTTCATCAACCCAAAGAATTATATCAATGGGAGAATTATGTTGAGAAGCATCAAATTCATTGTTACATTCGCAACCAATGTAAAAGAAATGAAATCAACAATAAAATTTTGAAAATTAAAAAAGGATGAACAAATTTGGGTATCATCATTCTTCATCTTCTATGAAGAACCAGTGAAAATTGATTGCCTTTTTCATTTTCATATTTTAGAATCTGGTTAAACGTTTTCGAATTGATTACCTAAATTGAGAAAATAATTTAGGAGCCCGTGAAACTTTTGAGGTATCTTTTTGCTTGGCAATTATTGAGAAATTAGCCCTATGTTTCGGCAACTATTAGAAAAGCAAGCTTGTGTTGACGCTAAACTAGAAAATATTTTAGAAAATACAACTTTCCTCTTTGCTTTGACACGTAATTCTTCTTATTATTAGAAAAAGCAAGCTTGTGTTGACGCTAAACTAGTAAGTTCTTCAATAGATTAGTAAATCTTGTTCGGGAGAAATTCTACATGCGATAAAATAATCGGACGGCAGATGTATACATCAGTTCTTAATGATGGACCTGATAAAAATTTGGTGCCAATGCGATTTGCTCATCCGGTTTGTGACATACTAAGGCAAATGGTATTTTTTTTTTTTTTTGGGGGGGTCAAAAAAGATGGCGATTGGCTACTTCCAAGGAATCTGCACGGTTGTAACCCCCTCCAATTGGTCCCGTGAAATTCTCTAAAAGGGATCTAACTTGAAAATGAGGTGAATTTTACTGACCGACTGATTATAGAATCTGTTCAGTGAACCCGAATTGCCCATCATACTCAAGTCAATTCCAAATTGACTAAGCCGGGGAAGCCCTCGCCACGCGCGCCACCGGAGGCGCGTGCGTCGCACCCCGCGTCTCCCCCTTTCTTACACCATATCTGCTTCGAGCATCGTCTCAGAGACCACGCAGGGCAGAACGCAGAAAGGACGACAGCATAAAGGGCGAAAGCAGTCGCGGCAGATCAAGAAAACCTTCTCCTCCGAAAGAACCCAACAATCCAGATTCATCGAACGCCCAGAAGAGAAGCAGCCCACCTGCAGAATCGTCGTCAAGATCGAACCCCTCTTTTTTTTTCTTTTCCTTCGGCCGTTCTTGTCGGGGCCTCCTCTCGCCATGGCCGACAGGGAAGAAGAGCCGCCGGCGTCCCCCGCCTCGGCGGCGGCGACGCCGTCCTCGTACCCTCTGATCCTCAGGATCATGAGCAAGCGGCGGACGTGGGCGTGCCTCTTCGTGCTCGTGTACGCCGTCCTCCTGTACTCCACGTGGAACTCCCTCAAGTCCATCCTCGCCTGGTACCAGTCGCAGGCCAACCAGCACCCGTCGTCCGGGTGGCCCGCGCTCTACGCGTCGGTGCTCCTCGGCGCCGTCTTCGGGGTCCTCTCCATGGTCGCCGCCCTCGCCGTCGCCATCCCGGCGACGCTGGTGACGTGGATCACGGTCGTGGTGCTGCTGGCCTTCTTCGGGAAGCCCAAGAGGACGCTGGTCCACGAAGGGAGCAAGATGACGAAGGAGATCGTTGGGATGGTGGGCAAGGTTCTGCTCAAGGAAGGGAATGTCGTGGCCGCGGTTTGTGCGGTTGTTGGGTACTTCGCTCTCGTCAAGAGGAACGCTGAGGGTGAATGATGGGATAGAATTCGAGTTGTGACAGATTCAGATCGGCAAATTTTTCATTTTCTTGGGAAGAGATTAGGGATTTGGGGGTTCTTGGTGAGAAAAAATTGGGAAAGTTTACTTCTTTTTGGGGGGTCTTCTTTCTGACGAGTTCTTGAATTTCTTTTTTTTCTTTGGGGGTGGGGGGAGGTTCTTGAAATGGGTATGCTCGGAAGCCGGGGACTGGACTCTCTGTAACTTTTGATTGGCTAGCTCTTGTAAATTCTTGCCACTATCATGATCTTACTTTGCTGAATGCTGTATCTTGATGATGTTTCTCTGGTGTTTACTTGAATCATTATGTTTCCATAATTGTTGTCTTCGTTTCCCATTTCATACAACCTGGCCAGTGAAGCTGCAGAGGAGCTGTTCATTGTCGTCTCTTGTGCCCCGGTCACCAATTTTAGCAAAAACCAGATGGCTTTCCAAGTTCTGTGTTCACTTCTTCTGCATTTTTCGCATATGGGATGCATACCAGTGAGTCCTCACTTTTTATTCATGTTTTGGGGAATGAGTTTGGTCAGTAGAAATTCAAAGACAGTGCATAGAGAGGATAGATGCTGCAAAAGGAGTAGCTCACCAATAGAATTTGAAGGTCCTGAGTTGATCTTTTGGATGATTGATTTCTCTCTGAACAAGGTAAAGTCCATGTTGAGGCAAGGCAATGGAAAATTTTCAGGTCAGCAACTCGCACCTAGAACGGTGCCATGCTCCATTGAAAGCTTATGCGCGGCATCCACGTTTTTGACAGGTGAAAAAAGAAATGTGCTTTTGGATGGCTTGAGGCCTTGTGGTATGAAATCACTTATTAGCGAGGTCCAACACAATTACAGAGTGATATATCTCCTTTCGGTGATTAACTTCATCTATTGCAATGAGATGGGATAACATGTCATTTCTTACAGCAGTCAATCGGGTGCGTCAAGAATAGGGAATATACTAAAACCACCATAGCGTTACCAAGTGAAAATGCTATCAGTCGAACTTATCTAGAAATTCACATCCTAAAAATGAGAGAAAATTAACTCAGCGATACTAAATCAGGGCCGATTAACATATGCTGGCAACTGACGTAACTTTTTTCGGCAGCATGGCTGGCATTCTTTGCCTGGTGTGGAACTCGTATACTTAGCTTAGGAACGTGGCAAAGCTTATACTAACGGAAAAGTCAGCTCGCCCGTTTGATTCTTTACTTCAACTCGGATATCGGATCTGATACTTTTGTCTTGCACAAGGACAGCGAATGTAGTGGCTCTGTTCTTATTGAAAGCCTGTCGGGTGCCGACATTTGTATGCCGTGGTTAAAATATTGACTTGGAGAAGACTTTATCGATCTCAGAAATCCCAAATGAGAACGCTAGGAATCATGTCATACTAAACAAGAATTCTGGCAAAAGGAATAAAAGCAATCGCACCACCAAAATCTCTCCCTCTGCAGATGCATATTTGGTGACCAACTCCTGCAGGCTCCGAGGCGTGTCCTTGACATAAGCAGATATACATGGACCGTGCCTATAAAATAACAGGTAACTAAAGTCAGCGATTTTTATTGATTTCATGTGAGATTCATCTAATAAAATAATATAATCAACCATATTTAGGATTTATTTTGCTAAAAATTAATCATATATATATTTCTATTTCCTCCCGGTAAAATGAACTTATATAAGATTCCAAATTTTATAGCGCACCAACGTTGTTTATGGAGATTATTGTCTTCATTTAAAACATGTCAATCTTTTAGAAGTATGTTCTTTTTCGATATATAAAATACATTGATATTGGCTTTTATCAAATTCAATAATCTTAACTAGTGTTTCCTGATACCTTCTAATAAGATTTACGATACATAATTATATCATTTTGTTCATGATTACCTTTTGTAACTGGACCTGTTGCTTCATCTGTTCTAACACCAACCAATAACATGTTTGTTGTTGTTGGTCAAGAAAGAAAAAAGGGAAGCGCTTTTTCAACCCATTATTTGCAATTTTTATTGATTATGATTATCTTCTTGATGCAACCTATTATTAGATTACGGAAAAAAAAAATCAATTTGTAGGCATGACCATCCTCGCCAATGGAGCAATCGAGTCCTTGCCTACAATCATAATTCATGATTGAGAGCAAAAACTATTGATCATCCTCTTTATGATTGTTTTCTTGATGCTACTTATCATGAGATTACGGAAAAAATTCACTTTATAGGCATGATCATTCTCCCAAATGGAGCAATTAAGTCATTGCGCATAATTGAAATCCACAACAGAGCGAAAATCACTAATCACCCTCCATATGTTAGAAGATGAAGAAAAATAGGAAATTTGCAAATTTGTAAAATCCATTTAACTTTGGAAGTCCTCTATTTATTCTTCAGCGTAATTTACTATTTAATCTAAACGATACATTATATGAATTGTCAAAGGGAAATCTAAATCTGGCCCCAAAACTTGGATTTCTGAAGCAATACTAAAGTCATTCAAACTAAACGAACTTGATATGTAACTTAAAAATGATGATGATGATGATGATGATGATGATGATGATGATCATTAATCAAGCCATCAAATTAGAGCAGTTAATGGGTTAGAGGTTTAAGTAATTCACAAATTAACGTGTGATCTGTCTAAGATATTGACTAGATTAGCCATCAAAGACTGTTGAAGGAGGATGGATGGTAAATGTCCGGTCGTTGCTAATCCAGGGGAGCGACTGACTGACGATGACTGCTGGTCTTTGTGTGGTTAACATCCCTTTTCACAGTGATGGAAACAGTGCTACTTTTCCGCCTTCTTTTTTGTTTTGTTTCTCTTGTCCGAGCCGGCAAAATACATGAATTTTCTTCCCAAACCTGCGGCTTGATTGGCTGTCGATACATGGTATCAAGCTGCTTTCCATTTTGTTTTTGGTGGGGCTGGGAGCGTTCATCATTGAGCTGCTTTTCTTTGAAATGTGGCATCTCTAGCATCGAATTAATTTGAATGCCGACGAATTTGTGCTTCTAAGCGCTAAGCCCGCTTAATTACGCGCAGCGCATGGCGTGTGGTCCAGGAAATTTTCCAGGAAATTCAGGGCTGGTTTCCAGAAGAAACCCACAAAGAAAATGTCACCCCAGAAAGTAAATCCGGGAATGCAGAACACGTTTGAGTGGAAAAAGAGTGCAGAAAGAGCAGAAAAGAGAAGATTGAACTGGACTGTGTGAATCACGACTCTGGAAAAGGAGGAAAAATTGTGAGATCTTGGTCATCACGCGAAACCATCTTGGCCATTTAGCTCAGTCAAAAGCACCAGAGCGAAACCACCAGCGAAAGAACCGAAAAAGGCTACGGCCAGCAGTTACTTTCGCCCTGGCTTGCGTCACACCAGGACCAAAATCTCAGTGCGATAAGCAAAAGAGGCACAAGATCCTTTCTTTGGCCTGTTTTTTCTTTCTTGATTTAATGGCTAATTTGTTGCTTTTGATTTGGTGAGAGAGGAGAACGAGAGGTCCACATCCACCCCATGACCATGGCCCCAAATGCTGCCCCCCCATCCACGGTCCGACGCTGTTGAACGACAACAGCCTTTGGCTGCTTCGGTCAGTCCAAAACATTGTAACTCAAGCAAAAGGAGAGAACGGGGAAGAGGTGTAGAAACAGGTGCTCCAGATCCATCATCTCAATTAACCCGAGAAGGGCTTGAAGCAAACGCGCCACCATACTTGTTTCCCCAGCAACCTCCCATGTCCTTGATTCTCTCTCTACTGAGTTTCTCTGACGGTTCTTGAATCAAAAGTGAACTTCTCTCTCTCTCTCTCTCTCTCTCTCTACACGCGTTGGTCCGGTTCGATGTGCTGTCTTTCACTTTCCTTTTCTGTCCATTCAGTACTTCCTTGCATAGAACACCTTTTACCCACTTCCCCTATAAAATTGTCCTACACGAAAACTGGTTCATGCGATCTCTCTCCCCCTCTCTCGCAGCGAGGAGTGACGGGAAATGTGAGGAGCGTGAGTCTTGACTTCACGTTACTGAATTCTGGCTTCTCCTCATTTCAGACTGCTCGGCATTCTCAGGAAGTCCTCAAATTGGGCCGTTATAAGCGCCCATCCGACGTGATCTTCAGCCCCGTCGCGGCGTCTTCTATCGTCCAAGCGTCGCCTTTGTGGGGAATTCAGTGCCGAAAGGGATCTTGGTCCCCTGAAATTGGCTTCTTCTCGACGTACCGTCACATTTTCGGTCTTGGCAGGTGGAAATCTCCTTTGGCTGTTCATGATTCGGACTCTTTCTTGACGTAGAGCCAAAAGGGTACCTCAAAACCCTCCCGATTTGTGAAATTCTGCATCGATCGACGTCTTCTTGAAGCTGCCAGCACTATGACATCAAGAATTGTTGCGAGGAATGGGCTGTTCTACCCAATTGTGGGGTTTGCATCCTGCGTGGCATTCATTTACATGTCTTTTGGTGACTTCAGGCTCAATTTCTATGTGGGGAAGAGGATGGACTTCGTGGGAAGAAATGGGACACAGTTTGTGGTCAATGGTAAAGTTTTCTGCGTGAATGGGTGGAATTCTTACTGGTTGATGGATCAGGCGGTTGACGAATACAGCAGGCCTAGGGTTAGGACGGTGCTGCAAGCTGGTGCGCGGATGGGTCTCACGGTTTGCAGGACCTGGGCCTTCAATGATAACACTTATCATGCTCTCCAGATTTCCCCTGGTCAGTTTGATGAGGGAGTGTTTCAGGTAAGAATAATTCTTAAATCGTGCAGATTGGCATCCGTTGATTAAACAATCATGGTTATTCTTAATTCCTTATCCATTATTCTATTCGTCAAGTCATTATAATATCTGTAATGCTAACATGTCAGTGAGATCCAGGATTCCATTTTATTTGCTGCTGCGATCTTCTTCAGTTATGTTTAGGCTTTAAGTTTTGATGGCACTCCATGTAAGTAGGTCTTGGAAATAAAGTGAAATGGTTTGGAGTGAGCTAGATTAAATGTCAGTTAACGCTTGCTACCCAAACGAGGGGAAAGAAGAAGATTAGCAGCTTAAGGACTGAGAAGGTAATCCATGAGGTCATACTGGAGGACCGATGGAGATTGCTTAACATCTAAAATTGACTTTTTGAATAAAGCAAATCCACCCAATATGAGCCATGGCACCCAATGCATTCTCTAGTTCAAGTGATTCTTTTCCCCTCATGAAGATTAGTAAAGTAATTCTGGAGAGTTATTGTCTTTATTTAGAGAAGCACAGTCCAAATTAATTACTATATCTATTCCAATTCTATGTAGTTTTCTTTCCCTTTAATATCTTCTTAAGTGAGGCAAAACCCATTGCCATTTTTTCAGCACTAAAATCGCAGACTTCCATTATTATTTGCAGTGGTATGCTTTTTGCAGCTTGAGTCACTTCATACTATAACATCATCTCTAGTGGAATGCTACATGCATTGGAGGAACAATCTAAATTAAGATATCCTGAAGGCGAAAAATTCTATTCATGGGTGGAAACAGCTACCTCTTTAACATTGCGATGACTACTAAATTGTTGATACAAAAATGGTCAGCATACCAAAGATAAATTTTAAATTAACTCTATGAAAGATTCAGTTCTCAGATTTTTTTAATTGCAGCCGTCCAGCTATTTTCTGTTTTTAGTACTTGTCATTGATTTCTGATTAATGTTGGCATTGTGCGGCAGGCTCTGGATCTTGTAATTGCAGAAGCAAATCAACATGGAATCAGGTTGCTTCTCAGTTTAGTTAATAACTTGCAAGCATTTGGCGGAAAGACTCAATATGTCAAGTGGGCGTGGGAAGAAGGCATTGGATTGAGTTCGTCCAATGATTCCTTTTTCTATGATCCTTCCATTCGTCAGTACTACAAAAATTATGTCAAGGTAGTTACTTGCTGGTAATTTCTGCCTCATCTGACAAGAATGCTTTGATTGCCTCTATCTGAATAATCAAGATGTTCTGTTTTTCCTATCCCATGGCATTTTTTTTCAGAGAAAAAGCAAGATATCTATGGAATTGCCCTGACAGCATAGAAGAGTCCACTTACAAGAGTAAAAAATACTTCAGGATTTTACACATAAATAGGAATATGGCTTTTCTGATTCCTTTCTTACTGAAGTCAAGCTAGTGGATGTTGAGTTTTACATAGAAACGGTTATTCTAAGCAATAAACGCTTCTAGAAATCATAGCTAGTATGATTGAATAAACTAAGCACCATCCACACCCAAAAAAAAGAAAAAAAAAACTAAGCACCACGTTTTTTGCTTGGTGCGTGTCTGCAGTGCTTAATTTACTATTAAGACAGGCTCATCTTTCTGTTGCTTTAAATACAACCCTTTTTCCCTGCCCTTGATACTGCATGCATAGTAGTTTTGCAATTATGGAGCAAAAGTGAAGGTCTCTATTTTCTGTAGGCTGTGTTAACCAGGAAGAATACCATTACTGGCATCGAATATAGAGATGATCCAACCATATTTGGATGGGAGTTGATGAATGAACCCCGTTGTATGACAGATCCTGCAGGGGACACGCTTCAGGTAAGGCTCCTACTTTTAAAGCCCTTTCTTTGCTACCATCTAGCGTCACTTTTTCATTTGACAGCGCAATGGTAATTAGACCGGTGCAAATTTCTCATTGGGGTGAATGCTACTTCAAAATGAGAGGTTCTTAATCACAGTATTGTACTTTGTTTTATTCAATAAACAGCATAATGGTAATTGGACTTGTGCAAAATTCATCATTGGTGTGAATGCTACAACATATGTGGTTCTGGATCACGGTGTTGTGCACTGTTTTGCTGGAATTATGCAGATGTTGAAGGGATGCTGGCGGTGCATCTGTTTTACTTGTATTTGCCAACCTCTAGAATTTTTGGATGGAAAAAAAAAGCTTCAAGTTGAATCCATGTTGTTAATACTCTATAACATTTAATGATAACCTTAAACAACTAAAAGAAATGTTTGAACTATGGATATATGCTTGTTTTGGTTTAGCTGACCAGTTTAGGCTGAAAAAATGATTGCTTGAGGTTGGGATCTTCTAACTATACAAACATTTGGTTTTCTTTTCTTATATAGCTTCATTGGGGCGATCTGTATTGTTGTAAACTCCTTGAATTACTGGTTGTTAGGAGGATATCCATTTCTTTAATGATCTTAATTGCAGGACTGGTTAGAGGAAATGTCAACATTTGTAAGATCAATTGACAAGAAGCATCTACTGACCGTAGGCCTTGAAGGATTTTATGGTCCTAAAAACCCCAAAAGTTTAACTGTGAACCCGGCAGACTGGGCAGCCCTTTACGGGTCAGATTTTGTTCGTAATTCCAATCTCCTGAATATTGATTTCGCTTCAGCTCATATCTACCCTGACCACTGGTACAAATTCCATCAGAATCAATTCAATAATGAACAGTTGTATCTTCATTCAAATGGAAAATTAAGTGGCAAGTTATGTGGTTTCATCTCTTTTTGGTAGGTTTCATGAGATAGAATTCGAGGAGTCAGTAAAGTTCGTCTCAAAATGGGTGCGTTCCCACATTGATGATGGTGACAGGGAACTGAAAAAGCCAGTCGTGTTCACTGAATTTGGATACTCAAACCAGAACCCAAACTTCCATCCATCTCAGCGGGATCGGTTTTTCAAGACAATCTTCGACGAAATCTATGCATCTGCCAGGAAGAACGGGGCAGGGGCAGGTTCTTTTGTGTGGCAGTTCTTTGTCGGAGGGATGGAAGAATACAACGACGATTTCGGGATTGTTCCATGGCAAAGATCATCTACATATCAACTGATCACGGAACATTCATGCAGATTGGCTGCTCTCCGTGGATTAAACCAACTGAAGGGAAGCTTGAGAGAACTGTGCCTGCAGGACAAATGAAGATAACATAAAAGCAAAGCAAAATCCATCTAGTGGGAATGACATGGCTTTGGGTCACTATAGAATGTGAAGTCGATGCATTGCTCCATGATCTCCTCGTTTGCTATGGGGTTCACAGTAAGTGAACTATATGACTATATACAGCACAATCAGCTACAGGATTTGGTAGAGAGTGTAGGTATGTTGAGCTGGTCATGACAGAACCGGCGCCCAACCCAAGAAGCAAAGTCTGGCATAAAGAGACTCCCCTTTCCTGTATATCCAAAGATGTCATCAATCTGACTGGAGTATAGAAGAGGTGAATCTCCGACATTCATTCTTCATTCCGTTCTCTGGGGCTCGAGTTAAGTTTGAATTCATTTGTTTTGTGCAAAGGTAACAATAATAGCAGGCTTGAACTATTGTTCTGAAACTTCAGGCATGTTTTGCCAGCAGCTAGACTAATGGGTCGTTCCATTCATAGGCAAAGTGGATCAGCATCATCCTGAGTTGTGGCCGATGCTGTATCCAAAGGGTAGAGACTAAGCAAAAGCAAGAACTTTCATACTTTGTTATAATTTGAGGATGCCTTGCAAAACCCCCAACTGCAAAACATCTGCAGTTACGGGTCCCATCAGAACATAAGCTCGAGCGACGATTCTAAACCAGAGAACGTTTAAGGCAGGGGATTCAAGTTCACCATTTCTGCAGTAGAAACTACATCCCTTTCGCCAGCCGTAATCACATCGCAGTAATCCTCCACTAATAATTTAGATTTATCAGTTGAAGAAGAAACCCGGTTAAGCGTATAACTTAAATGCAGACTAAGTAAGACTACAGATCAGCATCCACAAAGAAACTTGTTTCCTCAGCCTTTTATTTAGATGGGTTAGTCATCAAGCCGCTTAAAAACCTAAAACAGGGAAAAAATAAAAACAAGAAACACGAGAAATCCTATTACACCGGCCTTGAACACGAGCTAAGACAGATCAAATCACACAAGCACAAATTCACATTATCTATCCACGTTTGGCCAATCTCGGGGAAGTTCTGATCGCAGTCGCGCCGGAGGGACTAGTCTCCACGCCCTTCGCCGATCTCGGAGAAACCCTCTTCGCGCCCTCGCCGCCGCTCTTCTTCTGCATCTTTTTCTTCTTGCCAGTGCCCTCCTCCACGACCTCTCTGTTCACGTCCTCGACCACCCTCATCACCTCATCACCGATGCCGCCTCCGCCTCTCTTCGCCCGCGTCCTCGGCGAAGCGGCATCGGAGCCCTTACCCTTAGCCTTCTCGCTCTCCTTGGCCACGCGATCGAACTCCTCGTAGAGCTTCCTCGCAGGCCTCTTCTTCTCCTCGCGGACTTCGCTCTCCTCCCCCTTCCGCTCCGCCTCGTCTTCCTCCTCTTCTCCCTCGCTGTCGTCGACCAAAGCCACGTACCTCCTCCTCTTCGCCGCCACAGGCGCCGGAGGCGGGGAGACGGAACCGGCCCTCTTCCTGCCGCCGTCGTCGGCCCGAGGTTTCGAGGGTTTGAGATCTGAAGCCTGGGATTTGGTCTTGGAGATCTTGGCCATGGCCCGGACCGACTTCTCCCGCTCGGCGCGGAGCTTCTGGATGCTGCCCTCGATGCGGCCCTGGAGGCGGAGGCGCTGGAAGCTGAGGCCGCCCATCGACCAGTGAGCCTCGTTGGCCCAGGAGAGGAGCGGGTCGAGGACGGGGACGGGCGGGCAGACCCGGTCGGCGCCGTCCTTGTGGAAGCGCGGCCGCGGGAGGCTGCTGCCGTAGAACTTGCCGGGGCCTAGAGGGATCACCATGGCGATCTTGGTATGTAGAGAGAGAGAGAGAGAGAGAGATCTGAAGCGGTGGATGCGAGAAATGACAAGATGCGCGGCGGGGCGTTTCGTTTATAGAGGAGGAGGAGAGGCCGCCGCGGGGGTCGGCTGGCGGGAAGCGAGGGCGGGAAGAGTTGGCGCCAAATGGATTACAAGATCGCGGGCTTGGGCTTGGGCTTGGGCTTGGGCCTGGTCTTGGGCCTGGGCTTTTTCTCTGAGATATAAAGTTTTGTTTTTTCAACCTCTTCATTCACGTTTCCACCTTGCTTTCCATTCCAGGTATTGTCTGAATTCCGACAGCTTATTACGTGTGACGGCAAAGGAATTCAGTCGATGTGCAGGTCCACGCAGCATATGCAGAGATTCAGATACCAACATGGGCACGGATATTTCCAGTTCAGTGATGCGAGAGCAAATCTCTTTATGCAACCTCTGGCTGTTGTCAGTTTAACGTAAGATCCAGTTTTGAAGTTGACAAAACATTTCTCGCCCTGGTCAAATATCGAAAGTCGACGTCAACAAGACTCAAGTTTGAAAGTCTACTCACTGACGGTTCCATCGACAAACAAATAAAAAGTTTCTATTCTCGATTAGTCTTTATCTCAATGGCTAAGGAATATCTTTCGACTTTGGATTCAAACTACACGATCTTACATTCGTATCCGAATTGATTTAGATTCTCTAAGATTCGCAACTTATTTGGAAAGTTTAACTTATGGAAACCAAGATCCGATTGTATGGGCGGCGAGGATTGATGGGGTATCTACACTTACCTTAAAAGAGCTCGAGATCTCTCCAAATTGATTCTGTCCAACGGGTTGATTGGAAGAACTTCTTTGGAAGGTGCCAACGGTAATGAAGGCATGAAGAAGCGTATAAAGAGAGACGTTCGAGTTGTTGAAGGGTCTTTGGATAGAAGAATTCCAAAGTCCGAATCTCCATATTTCGTTTGTGATCTTATTCTTCGAGCAATACATGTAATCAAAAGAGTGATCATAGAGTTGTGAGACCTTGAGGAAGTGTAGTAGAAGTTCTACATTGTGGACTCAAGAGCGTGAGATTGTAACTCTTTTTGATTCTTAGTGAAATCCAAACTGAGAAGGGTCGTCCGTCAGGTGCGGGAGAGTGGACGTAGCCGATCTAAGCGAACCACTATAAATCTAGAGTCTTGATTCTCTATCCCTTATCCTTTTATCTTTCATTATTTCCAATTGCTTTGCGATTGTTTGTTTCTAATTCTTTAATCTCATATTCGGATTTGATTGTTAAAATTGCTTTAATCACCTATTCACCCCCCTCTAGGTGCTAATTCTAGTCCTAACACAAACTACTCTCCTATGTCCAGTTCGTGTGGATTTCTTCAAGCAATTTCATTGATGTCAAGAACCGGCTAAAGGCAACGCCAAAGATGCAATTATTTTATTGATCTTTCACAGTGTTTCAACCAAGAGGAAAGTGGCTAACTGGCTAACAGAACGTGTGAACCATTTCTAGAGAGAACTGAGGAAATGCTGTCGCGCATTCCAGGGATGTAGTGAATGTGGTACGGAAAAGGAATCGCTCGTTCATGGACAAAATCAAAGTTTGTGCTGGGATTAATTCACTCTTAACTTACATAGCAGGAAAACCCTCACTGGTTCAGGTTTTTAAAAGTTTGAGCTAACAGAAAAACTTGAGAATAGCAGAAACAGCATATATTCTCAAACCAGAAGCCACTTTGCCCCAACCCACCAAAACCCAACCAGTTCGATGACTTAGCTCATTTAATCATCTGAACATCCCCGAGCTCGTGTTTGAGCTACCAATCCTTCATTCCAGCGGATTTATGATTCCAGAACTAAAAGCTTCATCCATCATAAAAAAAAAGGAAAAAAAAAAAAAACTAAATAAGCTTTGCTTGCCCACCTGGTTTGACCTTAGGTGCTTGGAAAGTATTTGTTCTTGATAAGTTATAGCCAGAGTTCGAACACCGAGTCCAAAAAGTGAAAGTTCATCCTAGGACAGCAGCAAGCCAGTGACAGTGAAAAGGAATTAAAAGCAGGAAGGACCGAAAAGAATTCAGAGGATCATCATCATGTCAAAGGGTTAACAACAGAGTTACGTCTCCTAAAGAGGAAAAGTTCCTCACAAGCTACACATAAATGGATCCCTTAAGAATCACATATTAAACAAGAGAAACATTGGATGAGACCATTAGGCAAGTCACATCAGTCTTTCTGAAATGTCTGGCAAAAAAATCTCCTCGAAATCATAAGTGAACCTTCAGTTTTTTCGCAGTGACAATATGTGAAATCCAGAGCCCTCGACTAAACGCTTGGTTAAATAAGATCTGTGTATGCATAGACCCGGGCATCCAAGATAACACAGCTACAGGAGCCATGACAATTACTCCAAACACTATGTCGTACAGTCGAGCTACAGAAACAATACTATCCCAGATCCTAGTACGCTGCAGAAGTGGTCGAAGAACCTGCGCTATCAATATGAGGCCCCATCCAGTGGGGAGAAATGCCAACAAACTGGTAAAAATGTCAATAAATTTGAACTGCGTAAACTTCAGCAATGCGACCAACACAAGTGTTCCTAGTGTGACGACGACAAACACAAGTCGATAATAGATGTGTTCTCTTGCCGCGTACTTGTCCCTGGCATGGTGCAACAAAAGTCATCGACACCTTGATTAAGAAGGAGGGTGGAAATAATAATCACAGGATCTAGCGATTGGTTCCATTTGTTTTATCACGATTTTTCGCATTGTAATATGACTTTGACTGATTTGCAACTTTTGGACGGAGAGTGGCATGGTCCAACAAAATGCAGACAAGTAAAAGACATGTTGATTACAGTTCTATAAGTCCACCATAATCATCCTACACTAACCGTTAGTTTATACACACATCCATGGTTGACCCCACATCGAAATAATTAACCGCGATATTATATCAATTCGTGGATTAATGGAAAGTATTTTGAAATTCCAAAAAAAAAAAAAAAAAGAAAGATATTTGTTTCATACATGGAGAGGCAGGAAGCAAGCGCTTCTCAAGGAGCATGTATGGTCCAACGTGTTCCGCGTGAAATTTAATTATCGAAAGGAATCGTTGCTTAATAAATGCGAAAGTTATTTTGGTTTTATTTTTTCTTGAAAGTTAGAATCGTTGACGCATGAATGTCATAAGTGTCAAAGGCAAGGGATGAAACTTCACCTTTAAGTCAAGAGGGATTTTGAACCCTTTTTTTTTTTTTGGACTCTCCCCCCAAAGTTGGATTCATTTTATATTTGAGCATAAGAGGAGAAGAAAAGAAGAGTCTTGTCCAAAGGCCAAAAACACGTGAAAAAAAATAAAAATCTGGAGTTTCGGGGCCTTGAGATCTTGCCCTCGGATAGAAGCTTCTTGACGCTGCCCGTCGGCCGGGGAGCCTCTTTGGGCCACGAGAGGAGCGGGTCGAGGACAGGGACCAGCGGGCTCGCCCTGCCAGCGTTGTCCTCATGGAAGCGCGGCCGGGGGAGGCTGCCGCCGTGTAACTTGCCCGGCCCTAGAGGGATCACCGTGGCGATCTTGGCATGTAGTTTGGTGTTGTTCATCTGGCGGGAAGTAAGGAAGGGATGTGTTGGCGCCAAATGGATTTCCAGATTGCGGGCTTGAGCTCGGGCTTTTGTTTCTGGCCTAGGCCTGGGCCTTCGGCATTTGGGCCTTCGTCTCGTGATTGCTGTTCGGCCCAGGCTCTTCAGATCACTAAAAGCCGTGGGTTGCTGTTACTCCTTCGCGATTGCTTTTTGAGGTGTTGTTTTCCTCCTCTCTTTCCTCTGAGGAGATAGTTCCTTTTACAGCTCGTTATCCTTTGACAATTTTTACTCTCTAGTGTTAATGTGCGGATCCCTTTGTTGTGCTGCATCTTTTTTGGTTTTTTTCTAGTTTTAGTATTTTTTTCGATCGAGATGGTATTGGATTTTAAAATTTCCTAAATTTAATAGGAGTTGGTTGAAATATTTTAGAATAGTTTCGTAGATCCACCCGGAACCGGACTAGACTGGTGACTCGATTCTCCATAGTAGGTCCATAGAGCTAGTGGATGATTCCCAATTTCCATTCTATGGAACTAATTTTTAGTGGGTGATTCCCAATTTCAAGGTGGAAACTGCTCCATCTTGAAACTAGTCACCCTTAGCTATTAAGTGAAAAGGCATAGGTTGTTATGCAAATGATGTCCTAAAAGGATTGTCTAAACATGAGAAGTACACTATTTTATTAATGATGAACAAGGAATTGGATGTGGAGTTGTCTATAAGCTTGAGGTACTTGAGTAGAAGGTGAACAAGCCTAGAATGGAAAGTTTGGTAAAGCTTGAAGATACCATGGATAGGTGAATAGTGAGGTAGAGCCACAATTGCTAATATACTTGGAAGGACCAAAAGATAGAAGTTAGAGTGGAGTTGAATATTAACATAAAGGTTGATATACCGGAAGCCTACATAAAATGGATATTAGCATAATATTGTGGAAGCTAAATAAAATTAGCATACTGCGTGAATATCAACAATGTACTATGTGGATATTAACAACATAGTGAGTAGATATCAGTAATTGCTATGAAAGCCGCATATAAGTAGAAGCCGAGTGAAAGTTTGATATGATCATAAAACTAAAAGCTAGATGTAATCAAAACTGCATATATAAGTAGAACACTCAAACTAACCTATAACAACAATCTTGTCACAAACTTCGAGATTATTATCTTAAGATATTTTATTTCTTTTCTTGATAGCTTGTAACCTAATATGGATTCCTAATTTAGAATACACTGCTTAACCAAGATTATTTATGTGAAATATTAAATCACGTGAGATAACTTGGTGTTGATTCACAATCATCCCGAAGGTTAGATATTTTTCATAGTTGAAGTACTCCATTTTTTGGAACCAAGATTTGACTGGATGGACAAACAAATCTCAGAATTTTAATTAATTGACTTCGATTGCTAATTGATCTTCTCAACAATTGTCAAACAATTAGTTTGGAGATTGATCCTCTTGAAGATTGTCCAACGGGAAGTTTGGATGGCAAGGAGTATAAAAGGAAATCAATACGTCGAAGAGGAAAAAGAGATCGAGAGTTCATAATTCCAAATTTTGATAGAGCTTTAACATTCTTTACATTATTGTTTAAGAGCCTCATATTATAATTTATTTAGATGTGTTGGTAGTGTGAGAGCTTGTGCTTGGGTGTAAAATAATGAGATCTATTAGCTTGGATATAAGCAGCATTGATTTCGCGGAGAAGTGCTCGAGCATAAACATCATTTACTACTATAACTTGAGGAAGATTTTTAGTGGAATATAACCAGCATGCCATTAATGTGGAAAAGTGGATGTAAGCTTATCCCAAGCCAAACCACCATAAGCTCTTAGTGCATTTTCTCTATCTCCCTACTCATGTTCACTTATTGCCTGATAGATAGAAGGTTGTTTGATCTAACTAGTTTGTGCATATATCTATACTTTGTCTCACTTGGTTTAGTTTATATCAAACTTGATAATTTTAATTTTGTAATATTTTGTTGAGTTTTCTTGAAATCGTCTATTCACCCTTTATGTAGGTGATACCGCCAGCCAACGTCAGTTTTCACTTTGCTTTGTTTCATTCGTGTCTGTTTCTTGCTCTTCTCAGCTTGTTTTAAGTATTGTCTAAATTCCACGTATAATAGGAAAGGAATTCGGTTGATGTGGAGATCATCTCTGCATATGTAGAGACTCAGACACCAACAGAGGCACAGATTTTTCTAATTTAGGGATATTACAGCAAGTCACTATTTGTTTGTTGTCAGTTTATTTTCAATTCCTATATTTCAACCCCGGAGAGTGTCTTCAAGAAACTTCTTTAGAGAAAAGTAAACTAAAAATGCCATGACTTTTGTATGATGCTTGCTTTGATGCTAAAACTTTTCGCTATATAAGTTAAGAGCCAAATCACATAAAAACGATCACTTAAGTACTTCCAATGATGAATTCCAACAAGAAGTTTTACATGTTTTTTAATTAAATGTTAATTCACACTTGGTTCTTTATAATAATAATAATAATAATGATAATATATAATTAAAAAAAAAACTAGTTCAACGTGGATTATGACGTGACATTTCTATACCTAAACCAAGTCATATCCTCTTTAACTCTCTCCCAAAATACACAAATCTCTCTATCGCTTCTTCTCCCTCCGCTTTCCTTCTCTTATCTGCAAGCTCTTCGACTTTGGCGATAATCCTACTTCCTCTCCCTACCATGGCTGGATCGACATCCGGACCCAATCGCGTTTCAAATTAGGGTTTGAAGAATTTTTGGGGGTTTGAAGAATTTGGAGCAATTGCTTGATTTGTCCAAATTAGGATTTATTTGGAAAAAAAAAATGTTCAATGACATCATCTAAGACTATTAATGCTGACTTGGAGTTTCGACAAGCCATGTCAGCTAAAAAAATTTATAAAATATAATCACGTTGGATTTCTAATATTCCAAATCGACGATGGTATTTAAGTTATTATTTTTTTTATATAAAAAAAAGACAATCAAGTGATCTAATAATAAGTTTGCACACCAAAGTAACATAATACAAAAGTTATAACACTAGTAGTATATTTTTTCCCACTTCATTGATGTCACTAGTAAAATGCTGAAGATGGCGTTATTTTATTGATCTTTTACTTGCTATCATGTTCAGCGTTTCAAACAAGGTGTGACCATTTCTATAACGAACTCCATGATAGGAAGGAAATGGGATGGCGCATTCCATGGATGTAGAAGATGTGGTACGGAAAAGGAATCGGTAGTTCATGTTCGTGCAAGGATTATATTCCATCCGGAACTTACATAGCAGGAAAGCCCTCAGTAGTTCATGTTCTTTAAAAGTCTAAGCTAAGAGAAACACTTGAGAACAGCAGAAACTGCATGTATTCTCTGATCAGAAGCTACTTAACCCCAACTCAACTAGTTCGAGGGCCTAGCTTAATCAATGCTCTGAAAATCTCTGGGCTCGTGTTTGAGTTTCGAATCTTTCATTCCAGCAGTTTTACCATTCCAGAACTCACTACCCATTTAAGAAAAGAGGACTTAAAAAGCTTCACTTGCCCACCTTGTTTGACCTTAGGTGCTTAAAAAGTTTTACTCTAAAAAGTGAGTTCATCCTAGGACAGCAAGAAGCCAGGGACAGTTGGAAGAAATTAAAACCAAGAAGGGCAAAAAGGAAATGTGTGCACCATCATCATGTCGAAGGGTTATCAACAGAGCCACATCTCATACATGCTACAGTACAGATAAATGGATTTCTATTAATGAACAAGAGAAACAAGGGAACAGACTATTAAGCAAGCCTAATCAGTCTTTCTGAATTGTCTGGCAACAAAATCTCCTCAAAATCATAAGTGAACCTTCGGTTGTTTTGCGGTGACAATCTGTGAAATCCGGAGTCCTCGACTAAATGCTTGGTTAAATAGAATCTGCGTCTGCATAGACCCAGGCATCCATGACAACACAGCTACCGGAGCCATGACAATTACTCCAAACATTATGTCATACAGTCGAGCCACAGAAACAACACTGTTCCAGATCCTAGTGCGCTGCAGAATTGGTCGAAGAACTTGTGCTAGCAATATGAGGCCCCATCCAGTGGGGAGAAATGCCAGCAGACTGGTAAAAATGTCAACGAACTTGAACTGCGTAAACTTCAGCAAAGCAACTAACACAAGTATTCCTAGTGTAATTATGAGGAACTGCACAAGTCGATAATAGATGTGTAATCTTGCCGCGTATTTGTCCCTCGCATGTGATATAAGCACATGGACCCCAAAAGCTACGAAAATGTAAATCCAAGAGAGCAAGTAAACGGCAATACTTTTACTTCCAGCTGAGATTCCGAGTTGGTATACAACCCCATACTGGAAAAAGAAGAAGCGGAGATCCATGATTACCTCTACTAGTTTTCCCCAAAGACCTGTTGTTCTTAGATGATCTTGCTCCTCATACCACCAGACTTCCCAACTCTCTTCAGCTTTAGTAAACACACCACGGCGGAACCATATCCAGTTCATGAAATCATCAAAGTCATACACTGTCTTCAACCAATCGAAACCCAGAGGGTTGAACAGAAAAGGAGCCATAACCCATGAAACAACAAGGAACCAACTTGAGATGGTCAGGGCTATGTAAGTGAAGGTGTTTTTCGCGATAGTGCTTTGTAATGCATAAACTGTGAGTATTAGGCCGAGTTCAATTGCCTTCACAAAGTGACTACGCGCATAGAGCCTGTAGTTCTCTGCGAAACTTTTGTGCTCCACGACAAATCCACGTCCTGTGGGACGATATTTCGCACCGCCGTGAAGAACAGTCCGGCCAAAGTAGTGGGCACGGGTTCCCATAGAAAACGTGTAGAAAACAGATGATAACTGGAGCTGCATGGTCAAGAAATCCCATATGGCTCCAAGAAATCCATGCTCAAGGGAATTTTCGACTATCATAGGGAGTGCAGTGAATAGACCGAGTTGGATGATAAATTGCTGATTTAGAATTGCACCAAGTGCTTTATTGTTATTGCTGTTGCTTGCAGCGGCACCTTCAAGCCCACTTAGGCAAAGATAGAGCCGGCCCCATAAAAATGCATAGACTGTCAAGATGACCATCATTGTGTTAAAGAAGAATCCAACGGTGGTGTAAAAGAAGGATAGCATCCGGAAGAAGTCAAGCCGATGCCCCAACCTATAGACATCTCTGCTAAGGACCTGTTCACCATTGCCACCAGAAACCTTGGCCTCAAACATCGATATCTGATTCAATCCAACATCCCTTCCCTTACCCACTTGTATGTACTCATGGTGGGTGACATTGCCTCCCCTCAACGTGCAATTAAATCCAGCAAAGATATCTTCACTGATGTTGATCACTCTGGATGCTTTACTGATACCGCCCCTGCTTAGGAACCAAAACCTGTCGAAAACATCTGGATGCCCGTAATGCATCCGAACTTTTAAAGGATTTGCTAAGACCCGTTGCCCCAGCGTGACGAAACTCGTCTCTTGAGCTGACATGAACCAAGCAAGCGATGAAACTGAACCAGTGAAGATGTGTTCTCTAACCCCCAAGATGGTAGGCTTCCGAATGCCATAGTAAGTCTTGAATTCTTCCAGCAGATTCCTCATCTTGAGTGCCTCCTCGAAATAGTTGTCTTGGTTCATATCAATAGTCTGCACAGCATCACCACGAGTGAATATGAGCGCATGGTTCTGGTTTTCTGGTTTTCCCTCTCCAAGCTTCAGGGGACCAGGCAATTGGACCCTGTATAGTTCTACTTCCTTCTGGCGTTGCCGATCGTACTTGACCAGAACAGAGTAGTATTCCTTTTCATCCCTCCCAGTGGAGACTTCATCCACATAAGCAACTCGGAGCGCTTCATTGTTTTTCATCAGGTTCAATATTTCCTCTGCACGGTTATCTTTGTCTGCCTTTTGAGACCCATAAATCTGGCAAGCAACCACGTATATGTACTTCATCGCAGCAGTACCAGATATATGGTCTTCGGACAAAAGATTGACTGGACTAATACTAGTACTAATACTTTGGAAAGAAGGGTACTCTTCTGGGCTAGAACTGTTCTCGCTACCATTGTGGCCCGCTAAGTCCAGTCTATTTACCAATTCCCGAATTTCCACCTCCGATGCAGAATCAAGAAAAGCCAGCATCTTAAGCGCTCGATAGTAATACATCATTCCTCTGACTGTTCGAGCAAGTGTCTGGCCTCTGTATGATGCCCAAAGCCTAAGATCTCTCAACTTGGCCATTGTTTCATCGTCCTCATTGGCCTTCTTCACCTTTCCTTCTCGGAGCATTCTTTCTATGAAATAATTCCACTCGTCAGGATATACAGTCTTCAAATAGAACAAAGTGCAAACTCCATCTTCGTTCTTTTTGAGAAGCTGTTCTTTGCTGTACACTACCTCTTCGTTGTAGTAAGGAGTCAGAACGCTGAAACCCAGCATTTTCTCCACTTGGGGTGCATGGGGCATTTTCATAAATAGCGAATTACTGAAAAAGGAAATTCGCCGTCTCGCCTCGACATTTGAAGGAACATTGTGCATAGAGTCCCTGGAGGTAAGAATGGTGTGCAACCGCCGAACTTGCCTATAGAACTTCTTATTACTCGGGTCGGGCAATCCAACTGCATCCACAAAAAGTAAACCACCGCCAGAAGCCAAGCCATCCTCCTTCAGCTGCTCATTGTTCCGCCTCTCTATGAAAATATCTCTAATAGCAATCTCATAAAGGGCCTGCAGAGTGTGTACAATTTTGGCCAGATCTTTCTTTGAATCTTTCAATAGCTCGGCCAATTTTGATAGCTGGTCGTGAATCTTAGGCAACACGGACAACTTGAAAAGCTTCGTAAATTTCTCAACCTCGATGGAGTGATCGATCTCTTGGAACAAAACAGTGAGGATGGAGTGCTCCTTTGAGTTGACTTTAACAATTTCGAGCAGCAAGTGCTTGACACTGTCATATGCTTCGATCACAGCACAGCGCCTGTACTCGTTTTTGCAGATCTTACGCCAGAGCCACCTGTCAGGAGCATCCACTAGCTCCTTGGCCTGTCCCAAAGCAAGCAACAGCTCATTGCAAAGGAGAAAACAGGGCCAGGAAATAACTCTTACACTCCAAGCACTCCTCGGTATCTCCAAGAGCTCAACTTCCCGATCAGATACTATATCCTCTTCTCTTAATATGGTTATGATCTCATTCCAAAGCAAAGCGAACCTCAGCGCTTCGATCTGGTTAGGTTCGAACTTCTGGTACGGCTTGCCAAGCCCATACCTCAGCTTCAGTCGGTGAAGAAAATCCTCGAACTTGTTTCCTATCGTTCGCAAAAGCTGCTCCTCAGGCATCAGATTAAACTGAACAGCGCTTGCAAAGAATTGGAACCGCAATCTCAACTGCTCGAGATTTCGAATCTCACCCAAGTGAGCTAACAACCCAACTGCTGCTCCAACAAAGGACGAATAGATCGAGTACCAAATCTGCAGATCCATAAGGTAAATAAGCACCACGGGGAACCACAACAGCCCAACTGCGAACCTGTTGCTGTTGCTGAAGAACTGGTGCCATTCGTATTTCACATTTCGCAGTTCCAGGAGCTGTTTCGTGGGTTGGATCATGGGCTTAATTTGCAGGAAGTAGCTGAATATAAATTTGGTGGCTATTACAAGTAGCCAAAATAGAGAGTACTTCACATTATCGACCACACCTTCTCTAAGGCCCCGACCCACGAAGATGCGGCTCTGGAACCACCATGTAAACAGGTGGAAGATCCTCCAGTTTGTTTCCTCTAGGAAATTTTGAATCCATGGAATGATCATTAGGGCCAATCCCAACAGCTCCGGAAGAACAAAGACGCCGGCCAGCTCAAGAAAATTCAGCAATCTCCGGTTCGCCTCTTGCGACCACCTATTATCAGCATTTCTTTTTGACCAAATCCGTCCATAGAACACCCCAAAAGCAATTACCCAAGCACCTGCGACGACAATCTTCATCACCATCCTCACTCCTAACAACATCGTTTCTCTTGACACCAAGCGGTGCTGCATCCCGGCATCAAGCAGGGACTGCAGGAACCTCATCCCACTCCAAGTCATGAAAATAGTCAAGACCCTGACTTGAAGATCCCTGCTCTTCAATGCCTGCCATGGATACTTATTATTGTTGTCCCAAGCCACAATGATAGCAGCTTGCAGAAACAGAACCAACATCACCCACAATCGATCGAAGCTCCGGAACAAGTTCCAAAACGTCCTCTTCTCCACAAACCCCGTCTTGCCAACTCGATATCTCCTCTCGTCGCTCGCAAAGAAGCTACTTCCACGATCAATCGGCCATCCCAACTTTTTGAAGCACCTTCTAGACCAGAAGTACTCATTGATATCATCATAGTTCCTCCATGCACTGTGCGGCGCAGTGCCATTCTTGCTCTCATTGACCTCTTTCCGAATCGTCTTGTAGATAGGCTCCACCACTTGCTTTAAAAAGGCATTCTCTCCGGAGACCCAAGGCAACACGGGCTGTCCGGTGTTGGGGTCGATGTAGTCCTCCAAGATCTTGTTCATTTCCATCGCCATGTTGTGGAAGATGTAGCATATGCACTCCGGCATGAACCGCAGGTTCGCCGACTCGCCCCACACAAGGAGATAGAGCGAGACATAGAGGAGCTCGCGCTGTAGGTACGAGACAGCCTCGTGGCGGTCGGAGATCCAGACGTTTGACTTCCTGCCCAAGTAAGAGCACCAGAGGCTGTAGTTCCGGAGGAGCTTCTTGCGGAAGCGGCGGACGAGGGTCACTTCCAGGGCCTCCATGTTGTCGGGCTGCGAGGCGAGCCGCATTTGGAGGTTGGCCAGGTGGAGGACGAGGTGCTCCCGCTGGTTCCGGACGTTGTCTTCCTGGAAGCCAAAGAAGAGGCGGAGCCAGTCGAGGAGGTCATACTCAGGGCGCCACGGGGGACCCGGCGGCCGGCGGAGGTCGCCGACGGAGCGCAGGGCAGCGCAGGCAGCACGGACCTCGGGGAAGCGGAGGGAGGGGTGGTCGGCGCTTACGTTGTGGACCGGGATGATGTTGTACGTTGGTTCTTGATTGCCACCGCCGGGCGGGGGCTGGCCGGGCCGGGCTCGGCCGGTCGGGTTGAAGGGTGGATTCGGGTTGCGACGGTGGCTCATTGGGTCGGGGTTCCGGCGGGCGGACCGGCCGTCGTTTGAGGCTTTGAGCAGGTTTTGAGGTGGCGGGTCGGTTTTTGTGAAGCTTTTGGACTTAAGCTGGCAAGCATGATCAATGGTGTGACGCCATGGCAGAGGGACAGAGAGAGAGAGAGAGGCGCGATTTTTGCGGGTTCAACCTCTTGAATGTAATGTTCTACGTAAAGTACTTCGAGCTTTTTTAAAAAAAAAAATTATGAATTTTTAGGACGAAGTTAATAAAGTAATTTGCTTAGATTCGATTCCTCCTTTTATTTTATTTGAAGATCGATGCCGGCCGTCCCTGATAGATCGTGAGGAAAGAGGGTGGAAACGCAGAAATCAAAGCATCTAGCCATATGGCATGGCTCCATTTGTTTCGTCAGGAATTCTTTTGCATTTTGTTTATGATTTCGACCAGTTTGCAATTCGGACAGGGCGATATGAGGCAACAAAATGCTGACAGAAGACATTTTTTTTTCTTTTTATAGTTATCAAAGTTCCCTATAATCGTCCTTTACAAATACACGCATAGAAGGATGTGGGGAAGATTGTCCAAAAACATCATAAATCTATTGTATTTTTGCCAATCGAGTTTTAATTTGATGAACTCAATTGGCAAAATGCAAAAACGTTGAATATTCAATTGGCAATAGATTTATAATTTTTTGGATAAGTTTCCTTCGGGTCATGTAACTCGAACAAAAGTTGCACATATTTGACAGCCTTCATAAATCCGTGATGTACCAATTTAAAATATGTCTAGTTTATATCTCATATGGTTTGATCTGACATTGCAATAAATAATCATGACATGATATCAATTTGCAAAAGAAAAAAAAAATGCAAAATTTTGACATTTTCAAAAAAAGAAAACTTCAAGTGGACTTTAACTTATAAAACAATATGGTATAAAAGCTTAAAGCTAGTCAAATAACAGCAATTTTCGGCCGCCACGGTATTTATTTCATACATTAAAGCCAGCGCTTCTCATTGAACATTTGAATGAGAATTGTTGGTTAGTAAATGCGAAAGTTATTTCGTTGTTAACCCTTTGACATTGCGAGATCAGATCACAACCGGAAAATGACTGGATGTTTCCATCGTCGACGCACGAAAATCATAAGGGTCAAAGGCAAAGGAACAAACCCCACGTTTTCTCGTGTCCGGTTTCACAGCGTGTGAACCTTTCAAGTTAGGACCAAACCAAAGAAATAAAGAAATAAAAATAAAAACCTTCAGGTTGGATTGATTTTATATCTCAGCATAAAAAAAAAATAAAAAAAAAAAAAGAAAAGATAAAAGAGAGAGTCCTGATCTTGAATAGGCCAAACATGTGCTTTAGATCCATTTGCTCCCATCGCCCCCAAAGTCAACTCTTTGGAAAAGAAACCAAACAAGGAGAATCGAGTGCGGAAGAAGACATGAGCAGATACGCCCGCATCAATATTGCATTTCATATCCGTGTATTTATATCAGTACATCATGTGACCACTACACTCTTTCAGAGATTTGTCACCGTGGCAATATCGCCAGAATACTAAAAGGGATCAATGGTTTTTCTTCTCCTTTTTTTTCGCGAAGAGAAATCTCCCGTGAGGATTTGAGATCACCCGATTTGATTCCAAAGAAGAAGCAGATTTCATGGAAGAAAAGAGGGGAATCCCCAAATGCATGAACGAGATTGAAAGAAGTAAAAGACTCGATAGAGAGAGAGAGAGAAGGCATGTGCTGGTCCTGAAAAGGCGCCCCCCACCACGTAATATTAGTTTAAGGGGGGGGGACGAATCACGAGGACGATTAAATTAATGTCTCTCCCTTAAAAAGGCAGAAATTGGAGGGTCGAGTTAAGCAAATCTCGATGCTCATTGGTCAGATAAGGATCACCCCTCTCTCTCTCTCTTTCCCCTTTCAAATTCTTGTTGTATTATAATAATTAATAAGTGTTCGTTATTATAAGTTTTTGTTATGGCGAGGCCGAGCTTGAATCGCATTTGAAATTGCACGGACTAGGCCCGCAATACAATTCACGAGCATTGGGTTGCTGGTGCTCGGCCCAGATCATGGTCACCCATTTGATCGGCATCTTCCCTCGGGATTCGCAAGGATGCGGTTCCGTGCTTGCGCGGCTAACGACTAGACGTGACTCGGACGACTTGACACACGACAGCGGCTTGTTTTTCGCGCTCCTTATCGGCGAGGCCGATACTGTCAACATCATTATCTACGAATCGTGGACATCATCTTCTCATCGAGAGCAGCGACGTAACGACGGGAGATCACGAAGCCGACGGAGGCGATCCGTCGGATCGGTGGCGGCGAACGAGCAAGTCCGGCCGCAATTCCGACAGTCGAGTTGGGAGGAGATTTCAGAGAAACGGCGCGGGGGGGGTAATTCGGAAAAGTCAATAAATGTGAAAAGGCCAAGGGACCGACGATGTTGACCGCGAAAGGATGGACATCGGGGGGGATGCCGATTCTGTCCGCTGCCATATCCTCGCGCGTCAGGGATCGTCAGACAGGCACCGACCACCTATTATCCTCGAAACCTTCGTACGTCGAACAACGGGGGCAAAAAGAAAAAAAATCTGGGCTTCGATTTCCCCCACATGTTGAACACGTTTCTCCACGCGCGCGAGCCGGTTTCCTTCTATATCTTCTTCCGCTTGTCTCTTCGCCAAGCAAAGGAGCAGCTGCTGCACCGCGAACCTTCCCTCCCCCTCCGTCCGTCCGTTCTCTCTCCACACGCCTCGCCTCGCCTCGCCTCCCCTTTATCAACCCCTCTCTCTCTCTCTCTCTCTCTCTCTCTCTGTGTGTCTCCCCATCAGCTGATTCTCGTCCTCTGAATCGCCCCCGTTCCTGCAATCGCAATCGAGAGAAAAATGGCAACCGGGGCCGTCGGGTCGGGCCAATTCCGGGTCCCAGAGCTTCGATTTCGCCTCCGACGACATCCTCTGCTCGTACGACGACTTCGCCAACCAGGAATCTCTCAACGGGAGCCACTCCGATTCCCTGATCCCGACCACCGCCATCAAGGTGCTCGTCTCGAGCTACCCCCCATCGTTTTTGGTGCTCAAAGTCTTCGTTTCTAGATAGCTCTCGGTGTTCGGTGTCCGTGTCAGTTTCTTGCTGCGGTAGTTGTGTGCGGAGATGTAGGGTCATAAGCAAAGGTGCATTTTTTCTAGGGTTAAGGGGCGTGACTCTTGTGGGGATGATTTTGTTCGATAGAATTGTGTGGTGGGGATTGCTATCGTGTCTGGAGGAGCTGGAGCGGTCACAGTTTGCTCAGCTTTATGCCAATTTCTGCTGTGGAATTGGTATGGGTGGTGCCATACGATTAGTGAATAAATGAGAGTTTTTGCTGTTATTGCCCCAATTACGCCGGTTGCATTATCTTCATCTGTGGATTATTAGGTCGTTGAGAGGACGAGGTTAGGAAAGTTCCTTAGAATCGTCTTAAAAACTGGAGGTGGGAAGAGATAAGTTTAATATGTTTGCAGGGACTTTCCCTTCAACATTAGTAGCCTTCTTTGTACTTTTTATCTGAAGAATTTGATGAATTTGAAAACATGGTTTTCTTTTTCTTTTCTTTTTTTAACCGCTAGCCATCAATATAATGTGAGGTGATGTCATCGCCGTCTTTACTATATACTCATGTGTGCCACTGGTTGGTCTTGATTTTACCTTATCACTTGCCGATTTCAGAGCTGTCTGCTTGAAGAGAATGTCTTCAATATAACGAAATTATTAGATTCGTTGCATAGGCATTGCCCCTTTAGTATATATAGGAGATTTTCTTATTTTGTTTTGTTATTAGAGACTTGGCTTCTATTCGTCTTCTGCATATTCTTGCTGTTGCGAGTCTTCTATCTTCTGTTCATTTTTGGAATCAATTTATCCTTAAGGGCCTTGTACTCCATCTTGTATACTCTCAGAAATTTCAATGTTACTCTTTTTGCAGGATTTCCATAAAAATAGACTCGTGCGACCAGTGACATATGCCCCCCCTTCCTGTACCCAGCCGGAAGATTCTCTAATTCAGGACTTGGTTTCCACAGTTGAGAAAAGCATGAAAAGAAATGCAGACGGTATTATGCGCTTTCTTGAGGGAATCAGTTCTCGGCTGTCACAGTTGGAATTATATTGCTACAATCTTGACAAGTCAATTGGGGAAATGCGATCTGAATTGACCCGTGATCATGATGAAGCAGATGTGAAGCTCAAATCTCTCGAGAAACATGTTCAGGAGGTTAGTTGCTTCCAAAAATATAATTTTACTTGTATAATTAACTTGTGATTTATTCAATAGTTCACTTGGTCAGAGGTAATTCGTACTTAATCCTTAGAACATAGTCAGTCTGAGATGGTGTTACTTAATAGCTTGGGGTCAGCCGTGTAAGTCCATCAGACTGTTGGCCGAATTTCAGGAAATATTTGCCCCATGGAGAGTCCATGAGAAGTTCAGTTACTTTTTCACAGTTATGGCTTAAGTTTCTTAGTGGAGTGGTTCTACTTCTTGGAGAACTGACTGTGAGAAAACAACATACCCTTATCTCTGTAAGCAAGATTTGATATTAGTGAACATCTTTCCTTTGAATGTCATCAGGGCCGGTGTATTGTTGGAGAAAAACCTATATTAGGCCTTGTTGAGTTTGTGGTTAGCAATATCTTTTCTTGTTAGGTGAGTCATTGTGTCTCATATGCTTAATTGTTTCCAATCTTTTTTCTTTGTACAATCCTTATTTTGCTGCTTCTCTTTATTGTCACTAAGCATCTATGAAAATCCCTGTTGAGTTTTGATTGGGACTCTATAGACTTTAATTATCTGTGCATTTATCTTGCATGTGGATGTGTTATGTGACCTTACGGATTTTTATAGTAAGACAGCGCAGATGTTTTATTATGGCCTTACTCTGAGTGTTGTGGTTCTTAAATTGTGTGGTGAGATCTAGGATCATTATATTGGATCATGCAATTGCTCATTTAAGAATGGACAATTTCTTAATAAAAGATTTGGAAATGGGATTTTGAGTTTGGATTAAAGTCCATCTTGATACTCAACGTAAAATTCTTCAAATACATCTGTCAGACACTATGCGACAAGGTGAACAATAAAAGGCCTCTACATTCAGAGAAAATGGGTTAAGCATCAATAAAGTCATTTGACTAAGGATAATTGCTTGTGGGAAAAGTTCATCTTGCTCGAAACTGCAAGGTGAATCGAGATGGTTATGGTGGTCAACTGAGATCTGTCAGATGTAGGGTTCCACGATTGTGCCACGTGTTAATCTTATTTTCTCTGTCCTCTCTCTTTATGCTTGAGCTCCAGAAATGTGGTTGTAACCATCCTATTCTGTTTAATGTAATAAATTGTCCGTTGCAGGTTCATAGATCAGTTCAGATCCTGAGAGACAAACAAGAACTTGCTGAAACTCAGAAAGAACTGGCCAAGCTTCATTTTGTGCGGAAAGATTCCTCCTCTTCAAGCCAATCTCAAACCAATGAGGGGAAATCCCCTACCTCTGATTCCAAAAAGACTGAATGTATGTCTGATGTATCGAATCAGCAACTGGCTTTAGCACTGCCTCATCAAATAATGCCACAGCAGCAGCTGCAGCCACAGCCACAGCCACAGCCACAGCCACAACCGGGGGCACTTACCTCACAGGCTCCTCCTCAAAATGTGTCTCAACCACAGTCCTACTATTTGCCTTCTGTGCAGATGCAAACTATGGCAGCCCCAACACAAATGACTCAGACGCAATATTTGCCTTCTGATCCTCAATATTGCGCTCGCCAATCTCCCCAACTGCAAAATGTATCCAGCGTTCCGGCACAGCCTATGCAGCCACAAGTGCATCAGACATTGCCACCTCAATCATTCTCTCATTATCAGCAGCAGTGGTCTCAGCCATTACCACAGCAGGTGCCAGCACCACCGCAGCAACAGTCATCTGCACAAGCCCAGATGGTAGCACCATCAACGGTCTATCCTCATTGTCCACCGAGCCAACCGACAACACTAGCTCCTAAAGAAGCACCTCTGAGCAGTGTACATACGCCAGCTCAATATTCAAGAATTCCAGCAACAGCTTCTGGTCGTCCTGAGAATATGGCCATTGGATTTGGTGGTCCTGGTAGAACTACTCAGCAGCAACAGCACCAGCAGCAGCACCAGCAGCAGCCTCCACCTCAGGCTATCAGAAGTACTTTCATCATGCAGAACAATGGTGGTTATGGAGCTGTTGGGCCAAACCCTTCTATGTCTCCTGGGAACACATATATGGTGTACGATGGCGAAAGTGGAAGGATGCACCATGTGCCTCAACAACCTCCCTTACCTCAAGGCACGTATCCTCAGACAAACATCTCCTATCAGAATCTGCAGCCCACACCACCCCCTATTCAAGTTCGTAATCCGGCATATCCCCAGTTTATTAGGAAACATGCCGATAATGAGTTGGTTGATAGGTTGGTGAGCATGGGTTTCCGAGTTGACCATGTTTTAAGTGTGATTCAGAGAATGGAGGAGAGTGGACAGCAGGTGGATTTCAACTCTGTACTTGATAGGTTGAGTGTGCCATCTTCAGGAAATCCTCAGAGAGCATGGTCCGGGTAGTATCCCGGGTTCTGAGTCTGGGCTACAAAGAGACTGCTGTTGCAGGCTTTATTGAATAAATGGCGAAACCATGTGCATCATACCGTCACGTATGTTTTTGAAGTGATGGCTCTACTTTTTGACTCGGTGGATTGTTTCCTCTTTGTGGCTGAGGGGGATCCGAGCAAATGGCTTTCTTACACGGATTAGATTATCAATTTATCTCTAGGGATCATTAGCCTATTATGTTTGATCCCACAATTAAGTTGCTTCACTGTAAACCAAAGAATGCACATGGGTTTTTTTCCTTCTAATGTGCTGTTTCATGTAGTATTTTAAGTTGGTCACAGGCGAGGCTATGGTTCAAGCTTGCGAGGATATGTTTCGAGCTCGCTGTTTGGCGTCTATGCGTGGAGTGAATGTATCAATGTATCGGGCAAGGTTTTCCTGTAGACACGTAATGCAATCAGATGGATGTTTCCTGTTTCACGAAGTGTGCACTGCAGTATCGTGTTTCGATAGTACTTGTGTAATCATAGCATTTGATTGTCTCATTGCTGCACCATATCTATTTAAGGGATAAGCACATGAAAAGTCTTCAAACTTGTTAAGAAAATGCAATTGAATCTTATAACTTTCAAAAAATTTGATTAAGTTGTAAAATTTATCACGAAAGAATAATCAAGTTTTCAAATTTGTTAAATCGATCTAATTAGGTCATTTTGTTGATTGCAATTTGAAAAAGTTTTAAGATTGAATAGCACTTTCGTGATTAATTTTAGGATTTAATTACACATGTTGAAAATTTTAGGATTTGATGCTTTTGTAACAAATTTGAGGATTTAATTGCACTTTCTGAAAATTATAAGAGTTAACTATACTTTTTTAATAAGTTTTAGGACTTTCAATATGTTTATCTTGAAGAAAAATGATTTGATGGACTTAAGCAAACTACCCTAAAATTGAATAATAATGATGAAATAGACCGGATGAAGTAAATCTAATACCAAATTGACATAGTTTAGTAGCTATGACCTATGTTCATGGGAGAGTAATATAAAATCCCACTATAAAGCAAAAGATACAATGGATATGATAATAATACTTGAGTAACTACCCTAAAATTGAATAATAATGATGAGATAGACCGGATGAAGTAAATCTAATACCAAATTGACATAATTTAGTAGTTATGACTTATGTTCATGGGAGAGTAATATAAAATCCCACTATAAAACAAAAGATACAATGGATATGATAATAACACTAGAGTATTTTTCAATCCCCGATTACACTTAATGACTCACGCGTAAAATATTCCCGAAAACCACTCTCTCGGCCACTAGGAGCTTGGGGCACTTTGTTTGGGCCGCTTATGATTCTACTCGACCTCGTGGAATGACGATCGAGCAATTTCAGAAACTAAAAAGAAAGCTGCCCGAGCCGTGACTACGCTCTTTACGTGTTGAAAATGGAGTCTTTGCGTCTTTTTCCTGGAAACTTGGTAAGGAAGACCACGGAGCCAGTATGGAATATTCTTAAGAGGACACGGCACTTACACCTTGCGACTCAGTCAAGGAAAAGAGAAAACGATGGAATCTCCGGTCAAATTTGTGTAGATTGTTTCTCGCAGGTAACGATGGCATCCCTTTCTTGTGTTCTTATCTGGTGACTGCTGAAGAATGGCTAAGTTATTATAATCCATGAAATGCGAAGGGAATCAAGAGCTTCTCACCTAACTTATTCTTAGTTCGAATATGCAATTTATAAAGTAGTAGCAGCACGCATGTTTTTTATGAACTTAAATTCGGTAATTCGTGCATTCAACGTTCTGCGTTCTTTGTCCCTCCCTGCAGCTAATGAGCTTCGTCTAGACCCCTTTCACTCAAGACTTGGAGGGAAGTGTTGCGTTGCTCTGCTCAGCCAGATGCAGAAACGAATATAGATTTTTTCTTGCCCCTTATGAATTTGCGTCTCTCTTCAACTGTTCATCGATGGATGTGGAAAAGATGAGCTCTTCTCTGGGGTTGGATTTTGTTAATAATAAAACTACAGCTTGGACTCATGTCATTCGACTTTCTGTCTCACTTTCCCACTTGCTGAATTTCTGATCTTTACGTCCCCCACTCTCTCAACTCTGCTTGCCTGAAGATATAGATGCACAGGCAAGCTACTGCTCAGGTTCTCTGCCTCTCTGCTTCCACATACACGTAAAGATGGACCAGATAGAAGCAGAACTAGAAGAAGTGTACAATATAGTCCCACTAAGCAAACTCTCCGGCGATCACCGCTGCCGTCGATCGCCTTATCTCCGCATCCTTGTGTCCACCTTGCGAACCTTCACTGTCAATCTCCGGAAACCACCTTTTGCTCCTTGGCGGAGTCACTACGACCTTGTTGACTGGCTCTCCCTCTTCTTTGGCTTCCAGGAGGACAACGCTCGGAATCAGCGTGAGCACCTTGTGCTCCACCTCGCCAACCACCACTTGCGCAAAGCCAAAACGCCGCGAGATGACGTCATTTCGCTTGACCCTAGAGTTCTCCGCTGTTTCCATGAGAAGCTGCTCCAGAACTACGAGGAATGGTGCTGTTTCTTGGGGGAGAAGTCCGAGGTAAGGCTGATTGATGGTCCTGGTAACTCTGGAACAATTTGCCATGAACTTTTGTATGTCTCTCTTTATCTCCTCATCTGGGGCGAGTCCGCTAACTTGCGGTTTTTGCCCGAATGCATTTGTTATATATTTCACAACATGGCAAGCACGTTGAATATGATCTTGGAAGATCGCATTGATCAGGACACTGGGAGTCCTGTGCTGCCAAAATGTTCAGGTAAAAATGGATTCTTGGACGGTATTGTGAAGCCCCTTTATGATGTTGTTAAAGAGGAGGTTGAAAAAGGCCGTAATGGGATTGCCCCGCATAACGAATGGAGGAATTATGATGATATCAATGAGTACTTCTGGAGCAGAAGGTGCTTTGAGGAGCTGAAGTGGCCTTTGGATGTGGAGAGTAGATTTTTCAAGAATGGGGGCAAGACTGGTTTTGTTGAACAAAGGTCGTTTTGGAACTTGTTCAGGAGTTTCTATAGGCTGTGGTTGATGTTAGTTTTGTTCCTTCAAGGGGCAATTATCATTGCTTGGGAGGAGGAGTACAAGTTTCCTTGGCAGGCCTTGCCAAATAAGGAGGTGCAAATTCGGGTTTTGAGCGCATTTGTGACTTGGAGTGGTTTGCACCTTCTGGTGTCGCTGCTTCATTCCGTCATGCAATGGGGTTTGGTCTCTAGAGAGACATGGTGGATCGGTATGCGCATGGTGCTGACAAATGTCATCGCAGCAACGTGGACCGCCGCTTTGGGCTGGTTTTATGTAAGGATTTGGTTTCAGAGGAATGGGGATGGGGAGTGGTCTGCTGAGGCTAACAACCGGCTTTTGCTTTTTCTCAGATTGGCTTTTGTGTATTTCCTTCTTAAGCTCTCAGCATTTGCTCTGTCCTGTGTTCCCTCTTTTGGCCACTTCCTTGTTCGGAAGAATTGGAAGATGTGCGAGGTGCTGATGAGCCGGACTTTTGTGGGACGTGACTTGGGGGAAAGTAAGAGGGATTATGCAAAGTATACCACGTTTTGGGTATTGGTTCTTGTGACAAAATTCCTTTTTAGCTACTTTCTACAGATCCAACCCATGATTAATCCTACAAAAGAGTTGTTGCATCTTAGGAATGTAAAATATACATGGCATCATTTTTTTGTCAACTGCAATGGCCTTGCCATTGGGTTGTTGTGGTTTCCCGTGGTCTTGATTTATATGATGGATGTGCAAATCTGGTATTCGATTTGGACATTCCTGGTTGGAGTGGCAGTTGGGCTGTTCTCGAGGTTGGGTGAAATCAGAAGCAATCAGCATCTGAGGTCGTGGTTTGACCATATTATCAGTGAAGTTGCAAATAAATTTAATCTCATACGACAGGAGCAGATGCTGTATGAGAGGGAGTCAATGAGGAGCAACAAATTCAATTACATCAAGTTGTTAGATCCAAGCAACTGGGTTTCTCCACACTTTAAGAAACTCGAATGTAACCAGCTTTTGGTGCGTAAGTTTGCCGTGATGTGGAATGAGATTATCAGGACTTTCAGGGAGGAGGATATCATCTCGGATCGAGAAGTTGAGTTGCTGGAGCTGCCGAACATTTCTTGGACATCCCGAGTTATAAGCTGGCCCCATTTTCTGCTCTCCAACGAGCTGCTCTTTGCATTGAGTGAGGCGAATCGACTTGTAGATGCTCCTGACACTAGGATCTGGTACAAGATATGCAAGAATGAGTATAGGCGTTGTGCTGTCATTGAAGCTTATGACAGTGTCAAGCATTTATTACTTAAGATATTAGGGCCCAACTCTGAGGAGCATTCCATTGTTGCTGCTTTGTTTGATGAAATCGATCATACGCTGCAAATCAGAAAATTCAGTGAAATGTTTGACATGACTGTACTACCAAAGATTCATGAAACTTTAACCCATCTTGTTGAATTGTTGAACAGATCTGTTGTAGATCATGATGAAGTGGTGTGTACTTTACAGGTCCTTTATAACGTTGTTATTCTAGACTTTTTCAAGCAAAGGAGAAGCTATCAACAGTTGAAGGAGAATGGTTTGGCTCCATCTTGTGCGGGGTTGCTATTTGAGAATGCTGTTCAGTTGCCGAATTCTAGAGATGGAATTTTCAGTCAGCAAATTCGACGCCTGCAGATGATTTTAATGCCTGTGGGTTCGCTGCAAAAAATTCCTGCAAGTGAAGAGGCTCAAAGGCGAATTGCCTTCTTCTGCAATTCTCTAATCATGGATCTTCCACGAGCTCCTCCAGTTGGGAAAATGAAAGCTTTCAGTGTTCTAACCCCTTACTATGATGAAGAAGTGCTATATAGCAAGGAAGAACTGCAGAAAAAGAATGAAGATGGGATATCCATTTTATTTTACCTGCAGACAATTTACGGCAACGATTGGCACAATTTCATGGAGAGGATGCGCCAGGAAGGAATGGAGTCTCCTGATGACATCTGGACAACCAGGTTACGTGATCTCAGGCTTTGGGCATCACACAGAGGTCAGACGCTTGCTCGCACTGTCAGGGGAATGATGAATTATTACAAGGCCCTGAAGTTGCTAGCTTTCCTTGAATACCATCATGATATGGATTTCTCCCAAGGGCTACAGGAGCCGGGTTCCACAATGCTAGATGACAATGCTGATTGTTTCAGCATGACAAGCTTGCTTTCTGAAGATTGTGCCTGTGAGCGAGGTATTGCTCTCATGAAATATGCCTATGTTGTTGCCTGTCAGGAGTATGGATCTCAGAAGGCAAATAGGGATCCCCGAGCAGAAGAAATATTGTATTTAATGAAGAACAATGAAGCCCTACGCGTAGCATATGTTGATGAGGTGAGTAAGGGTAGGGTTGAAAAGGAGTATTTCTCCGTTCTTGTCAAGTATGATAGACAGTCACGGAAAGAAGTCGAAATATACAGAATTAAGTTGCCTGGTCCCTTCAAGCTAGGAGAAGGTAAACCGGAGAATCAAAATCAGGCCATTATCTTCACACGTGGCGATGCAGTCCAGACGATTGATATGAACCAAGACAACTACATGGAGGAGGCACTTAAGATGCCAAATTTGTTGGAGGAATTTGAGAGGCTCTATGGTACCCGGAATCCCACTATTCTAGGTCTGAGGGAACATATATTTACTGGTTCAGTTTCATCGCTTGCCTGGTTTATGTCTGCTCAGGAAACAAGTTTCGTTACCTCAGGACAGCGTGTCCTCGCCAACCCTTTGAAGGTTCGAATGCACTATGGCCATCCAGATGTTTTCGACAGGATTTGGTTCTTGACACGAGGTGGGATCAGCAAGGCTTCCAGAAAGATTAACATCTGCGAGGATGTTTTTGCGGGCTTTAATTGCACCTTGCGTGGAGGCAACGTGACACACCACGAGTACATCCAGATTGGCAAGGGGAGGGACGTTGGGTTGAATCAAATATCAATGTTCGAAGCCAAAATTGCGAGTGGAAGTGGGGAACAAGCTCTCAGTAGAGATATATATCGGCTGGGTAGTAAGCTTGATTTCTTCCGAATGCTTTCGCTCTTTCATTCCACTGTAGGGTTCTACTTCAATAACATAATGGTGATATGGACTGTATATGGCCTGTTGTGGGGGAGGTTGTGTATGGCTCTGAGTGGCCTAGAAAATCTAGACGAAGCAAGCGGCAAGAACTTTTTCGGTCCAGTTGTAAATATACAGTTCATCCAACTTATCCTGTTCACAGGCCTTCCAGCGGTTGTGGACGGTTCAGTTGAGCACGGAATCCTCTCGGCTTTGTGGGATTTTTTGGTAATGCAGCTTGAGCTTTCATCTGTCTTTTACACGTTCTCTATGGGAACTCGTAGCCACTTCTTTGGCAGGACAGTTCTTCATGGTGGTGCAAAGTACCGAGGGACTGGCCGTGGCTTTGTTGTGCAGCACAGGAGTTTTGCTGAAAATTACAGACTCTATGCCCGTAGCCATTTTGTCAAGGCCCTGGAGATTGCGCTGATTCTTACAGTATACACAATTTATAGCCCTTTAGCTAATGGCGCATTCTTATTCATAGACACAAGCATTGCGGGCTGGTTTCTGGTCGTATCATGGATACTCTCCCCTTTCATATTTAACCCTTATGGTCTTGATTGGTTGAAGACAGTTGACGACTTCAACGAATTCATGAGCTGGATAGGGGACCAAGGAGGCTTGGTCACGCAGAGCTGGGAAACATGGTGGTACGAGGAGCAGGACCATTTGCGGACGACAAGTTTCAGGGGGAAGTTTCTAGAGGTTATCCTGGCATTGCGCTTCTTCATTTTCCAATATGGGATCATTTACTATCTTCACATTTCCTCTGGGAGTGCCAGTTTTCTGGTTTACTTACTGTCCTGGACATGGATAGCTGGGGTTTTTGCAATGTGTATGGTGATATACTTTGCTCGAGAGAAGTACGTGATCCGGAATCACCTTTGTTATCGGCAAATTCTGTTGGGCACTGCTATTTCGGTGGCTCTAGCAATAGGTGCCTTATTGCAGTTAACGAATTTTAAGCTGGTTGATCTTTTCACTGCTCTGCTGGGATTCATACCCACTGGCTGGGGAATCATTTCAATAGCACAGGTTTTTAGGTCCTCTATCCAAGGTACTAGGCTTTGGGACATTGTTGTTTCCTTGGCTCGACTATATGATCTCTTGTTTGGAGTGATAGTCATGGCGCCGGTCGCAGTATTAGCATGGCTTCCCGGGTTTCAGTCAATGCAAACGAGGATTCTCTACAATGAGGTGTTTGTTCAGGGAGTCCGGACATTCCAAATACTTTCTGGGAAGAACATAATAAGAAACGGGTAACTAGTAATCCCAGGGTAATTAGAATGTGGAATCTCTTATGATATGTTTGCAGTCCCTACTTTCTGCATTTACATTGCTTGCTACTTTGTAACAAAGTTATGCAGACCAATTGCAACCATCATTGAGCCTCCCCTACTGATATGGCAGTAGTTATGTACATCTCCATGCACCCCATGATAGGTTATACTCGAGCAAACTAAGTTCCGATGGATATTACAAGTACCAACTGACGCTTATGCATTAGTGTTTTGCAGCTGAAGGGCTATACATTTGACCTGCCCTATCGGCAAAATTCTTTCAAACAAGCCATTTCTTGTTTCCCTTTCACGTGGCTTCGGCAGCTGATGGTTCCTATATTATAGGGAATGTTATGCTTTGATTTAACTGGAAAAAGCATTGTTAAATTATGGAATGAATGAAACTAGCCAAGCGGAGTCATTAACAGATTTGCGATACTTGATCAAGCTCACTCGAGCTTAGCTTGGAAGGCCTCATCCTAAGGCTCAGCCTGGGATACTAGTCCAGGTTGATAACTGAAACCTGTTCATGTAAAACATCTCGGCTTTACGCCGGCAAGGCAGAGTTGGCTTCTCCTGGTTTTACCCTGTTCAAGTTGCCGCCTTACCTGCTCCAACTTGTTTCATTTTGCAGCTTAATTCTGTGGAGAAATAGATGAAATCTTCAGATTCAATGGGACTGGGGCTTCTCTTGTAGGCACTAGGCAGCGTTGCGCATCCCTCTGAGCCTTCATAATCTAGCAGGCCCTTCAAGTGATGTGTAAACAAAGCTTTGCACAGACAGATCACCGACCAGTTTCTTGTCTCTCTTATCTCCAACGGCCTGAAAATGCCATGTCAATTCCTGCTCGAATTTGTCAAATGAAAAAAATTTACTGGAATTTCGGGAGAGCATCACTTCAGCCGGAACAATATAGAAAAACACAAAAAGCTGATTCAGCATAGGAGTTACCATTGATGGACCTTCTGGTCACCTGTGCAAAAAACCCGAAAAGGCCAGTGACTATCTCAAGTGACATTCAAGATCTCATTGCATCCATATGACAGTGAACAAACCAGAAGATTCAGAACAAGAAATAGAAAAGAAAAAGAAGAGAAGAGACAAAAAAAAGAAAAAAAATTCCGTTGCCGGGACTTGAACCCGGGTCTCTCGGGTGAGAGCCGAGTATCCTAACCAACTAGACTACAACGGATTTGGCTTTTAACTTGCCAATAAAAATATTTATCTTTTCCAAAATGGGTTTCTTCTGCCTTCGACCTCCTCCATACTTTGGTCTTCTTCTTTGCAAGGGTTCTACTTTTGAGAACGAACGAGGACGAGAGACTTTCGGCCAAATACAAATTTTTCGGCCTCGTTTCTGCTTGGACTGTACTGTAGCAAAAAGATAGAAAGAAGAAAAAAAACAAATGAGGGTCACCCCCGGGCGAGAACGACGTTTGGCATTTCGTGTTCTGTTCTCGTTCCCACTGTCAAGAACATCCTGTTCCTCAGCCTGTATTATTATTATTCTTCTGACTTTTATTTTTTTTATTGTAATCACTTTTCTTTTGGCATGCCATGTTGTCTCCTCCGCGTGACTCGTCTTGTCTCTGCCGATTGGTAAATCTCCCTAAATTTGTGTTTCTCTTTGTGCTGTAATGTCGGCTGGAGCTTCTTCGGCCATGACGACGACAAACGAAACGCCAACCCGACAAAACTCATGGAACATGCGAAAAGGGTGGAAGCAAAATGGCAAATTTATGCCGGGGAAAAAAAGTTGACAAATATAAGGTCATATTTATTTCGTAAAAAATGAATTATTTAGAAAATATATTTTCTCCGTACTTATAAATCCGGCTTATGGGTAATGCACTAGCAAAACCAATCATGGGTACCCACTAAGCAAACACGTACTTTAACCTGAGTCTTGCTTGTATATCTTTAGCGTGCAATTCTCGGACATTTATTATAGAGTGCCTAGAATGCTCGCTTCGAGTGACTGATGAGTTGCGGATCACTACGACACCTATGGATGCAGCTAAAAGGCGAGTGACCCCTTTGCATTAGAAACATGAAAGCATCATTAAACTACGAGCTCTATGCTAATTTTTGAATTAGTGCGAGAGCAACGGCGTATTATAAGCCGTAAACTTTAGAAAGAATGAACTCCACGATAATCTCTAATTATTTATTATTTATATATTTTTTGCCTAAAATAAATTATTATTCTTATAATAAATTAAAGATAATCATACAACAATTCCTCCTAAACTAGTAAAAAGAGAGTGCTGATCCGAATGCGCGCACGCCATGATTGGATTTTATAAAGCGGTTGAAACCGCACGGTTCATGTCACAAATGCGTCAGTCTTTAAAGGCGGACGACCGCTGGGGTCTCCGGATCTTATCATGGCCCCGCGTGGGATCCGACGAACGGACCGAGCTGCCGTCGATGCAACCGCACGAGCACCGTGATGCGATTGACGTGCTGCGCGCACGGGTCGGTCACGGCTCATCCCCATCCCTGGCGGGACCGCGCAGACGACAAGTCGACACGGCAAAAATCGAGCTCCACCTAACCCCGCAGACGTCGCGTCCCGCTCGAAAACAGCGTTGAAAATTACTGGCCACGTCCCAGAATTGATCTCTGCATCTCGCGCTGGTGCACCGGTCGGCTTTCCCCAGGAATGCACATGGGGGGAGCAAAATTTCACAAATTGGAAAAAAAGAAAAAAGAAAAATTTGTGAGAGTCGATTGTATTGTTGATCACGAAACCGACCGCGATTAACTTAATTCCAACGTTGAATTATTCTGAGGATTGGGGTTGTCTTTTTCCAGCACGTGCAAGAAGGAGCTGCGAAAGTACCCGAAGATCGTTAGCGGGGCGGGCGAGATTGGGATCCGATCGTGATTTTTTGGAGTTTCTCGGCGGGAGGTAATTACGCGATCAGGCCGAGGGCAAAAGAGGGAGTTAAACGTGCGTCAGCGATCGGCTTAACCGTCGGTCGCCCATGATGCACCGTCACCGGCCGATCCGCTTAAATGGAAGAAGCGCATTGGCCGATCGGCCAGTGGCCAGTGCCCCACCCGAGATGGAAAAGCCTGGGGATCCCAGCTGGGGTCTCACGTGGTCCCGCCGCCACCACCCACGTGTCGTCCAGCCAGTGGTTGCCGGGAAAGTTGCCCAGACGGAAAACCGGATTACAAGAAATTAGAAGTCAGAGGTGTTGAGATTGAGACACCGGATAAATTCAATTAAAAGACGTAATACGCGCACGCGTTAAAACTCATTAATATATATATGGTCGCATCGCATTTGTCACATCATCCAACGCATTCGTGTAGTGCGCTGGTCATGATATATCCTGGGTCACCAAAGCGTAAATTGACTCGACTCAATCCTTTTAATCAAAATAATCGACTACCAATCAAGAACTAGTAGATTCATAAGACGTTTCCTCATTGAAAAATCACAAATTCCTTGTAGTCAAACGCTTGTGGAACTAGTGTATGTTTGAATACGAATAAAAATTTCACGGACCACTGCTCATGGGTGCGCTGGATAAGAACCTTCGTGAAGTCTATCCAGGACGGAAGGGTTCAAAACCCAACGATAAAGACTGAAGTGTGATCTTTGCCGGAGTGGTGGGTCCCTCCACTAAGATCACCTCGCATTTGCTTGGCCAAGTTATCGGTTGTACGCTTCTCATCAAAAAAATAAAAAATAAAAAATAAAAAATTCACGGGAAAAGTAATATTTATTCACGTCATCGTAGCATATCAACAAATATTTTGTTAGGTCAAAAGGGATCGTTCCGCGATGTTATTTACACCATTATTGCTCGTGAAATTCCAACCTTAAAGGAGAGAGCATCAAACATACTTAAAGACGCTTTTGACTGAAAGGTGAGTTGAGATGTCCTTTTGAGGTTTTAGGACATAAATGGGGGAATGTCAAGTACTAACAACTCCTACCCCCAACTGCTGCAACACTCACCTGCCAGCAAAGTTGCTGAGGTAGCTGCACTAGCCCCATTTGGAGGAAAAACTCAACTTTTCTACGGCAATCACAGTGAGGGCTTGATGAACTGTTTCCCTGAGGTTTGATCCCGGGAAGGATGGATGGAATTGAATAGTTGGTGATCAAACTTTTGGGATTGGAAGTACCATATTGCACCGACAAGAACCAAAAAGACATATATTTCACAAATAGCTAACAAATCGATTCGGAATCAACTAACATTAAAAAAATTGTATTGTCATAATTAGAGAATCGCGTTATCGTGCTAGCAATCTTTAAGGGAGCATCAAATTTAAGGCAAAAGCCGTATCGAAGATGGATATAGTGGTGCAAGTGCACTGCACTATCCGGTATCCACAAACTACCAGAATAAAATTGAGGTCCTAATTGAACCTCAACTTCCGTCTTTGACTGCTATTTGAGCAAGCGATTCTGGTGGAGCAGAAAAACACTTGAGCCGCAGGGGCACTGCGGTAAATTAGACAAAGAGGTCAGACAGTTGGTACGTGATGTAATGTTCCAAACGAACCACCTGCAGCCACTAATTAACCAGGACGCTGTCCGAGTCCTGACCTCATATTAATACGAGGGTAGGCACCGAACCCATCATTGTTTCTCCAAGACACTTTTGTCTCTCTTCTCGTGTTCTTTCCCTCTCTCTCTGTCTCTCTCTCGCTGGTTCAATTCCCTTCTCTGCTCTCAGAAAAAACAGGGGAAGAAGAAAGTTCAAAGCTTGTCCGACAATGAAGAAGTCGGGATTGTTTGCAGTCTCGGCGGCGGCTGCTTCTGCTACTGCCATCTCTTCTTCTTCTTCTTCTTCTTTGAACTTCTCGTGCACTTCCAAGCTTCAGTTTCCAAACCAGGTATGCATTCTGTTGGCGGCCGAGAAAGTGGGTGCTTGGTTCTTGAGAATAGCTGCAATTGTTTGACCGTCCTGTGATGTTATGCCGACAGGAGCGAAGTTTCTTCGCTCCCAGATGGAAAAAAAAGGAATTTTGACCGGTGAAATTTGGTCTTCTGGTTACGGTCGAGATTGATCTTGGTCATTCGGTTGATTGGTTTTCTACCACTTTGCTTGCAGGAACATGTCTCGAGCACCGAACAAGCTGCTTCTTCTTCGCAAGACTCGGGCTCGGCTGATAAGTTCGCCCCGCGGTTCGACGGCCTGCGCTTCATCGAAACGCTGGTTACGGCTCACAGATGACTCCATTAGTTCTCATCCTTGGACTTTAATCTGTAGATATTCACCCGAATTCTTGCGGGGTGGCAACCCTGGAACTGCAGCTTTCAATTGTGTTTCTCATTTCGAAAGAGAAATAAAGTTGTGGTTCTTAGTTTTAGCCTGTTAGGCGTAGGAAGTTATTTCTTGTAAGGACGACTTCTTAATGGTATGATTCCGACCCTGTCAAATTCTTCTACTGTAACTTCTGGTAAGCGCACAGTTTCACGGAGAGAAGACGGTTCTAACCCATTAAGAATGAATCTCGGCGGCCAATGTGTGACACTCGGAATATGCCATTTCATCTTCAAGAACTTAAATTTTGGCTTCGCCTTCTTTTTAATTGAGGCACTGGACTTCTGTCTCAATTGTTCAGAAGTAATCATCGATGTGGCAAGCAGTATAGGGCCGGCTAAATGCGGCCCTCTCAGTTAGCACGCGCATCCTGTCGCGAGCGAATAATGTTTAGTTAGAAGGAAAAAACCATATGTTCCCACGTTCGAGCACAGACCGACAAGACCGATGGCGTGAGAATTTCTTGGTGTCGGTTTTTCGTTATGTGCAAGACCTATTACTCCCATTCCCTTGCTCCTGCCAGAGTCTGCAGTCTCAGTGACGATGCGGTTCGAGTTGAGTTTGTACTCCGGCCTGTGCGAGGAATTACATGACCCGACGCACGTCCGATTAAGGAATCCTGCCGAGGTCCGTGCCAGTACCTTTAATTAACGCAAGAACAAGTCGGAGCTCTTATGATCAATCCGAACAACCGACCTGCCAGCTTCCACGCTTTATGGGATCATGAACTGTCACCAACCGTTCTTCATTTCTTTATTGTGTTTATTCCGTTCCCACCGGCGCATGCATCTTGAGCTCAGATCTTTATAACTCCAGCTCAGCACGAGGTGGACCAGCATACAGCTCCAATAATGAGAGCAAATAATATTTTCTGTTATGACGACCGAGCTCGAGAACTTGGTAGGCAACTTCCGTGCGGGACAGGTGGATCTTCCATCTCCACCTCCAATTGTTTATGCTAGAAAAGGTGACCCGCTCCATCAGAAGCAACAATTCTGCTCGGAAAAGACACTGAAGCCTGTGGAGGAATAATTCAAATTGAATTCTCTCTCTTCAACTTTTGCCCAACTGTTTTGTCCATATGCGCAAACCAGTGTCGAAGTCGTGAGACAAGCCAGCTTTTCACATGATTTATGCCAACGAGAAATTGGGTATTTTAATCACGTTAAGTTCATCAAAGTAGTGGGATACAACAATAAGAAAAAGGGTTCCTTTAGTTGCAAAGCATAGTCTGTCTTGACTTGGCCAGGCATTTCCATACTCACAGTGGAAGAAAGACGGTTAGTAGAGAGATGTTTATAGTTTATTCAACCACCGTCCAAAAAGATTTTGTTTTTCCTGAAAGAGCCCCAAAAACGCTCAACGACAGTCAAATGCAGACAACTTCTCAGCGAGTAGGAAGATCTCATTGGACCTTTTCATCAACTAATGAAACTGTTTCAGAAGGCACCCATAGATACAAAGAATATCCCGTGTGAGATGAACTTGAAAATACAAGGTACTTGACAAAACATTTTGAATTACAAACAAAAAGGGGAAATCAAAGCCATCTGCAATCACCCTGTGAAAACAATGGAACTACGATCGGCAGAGACTATGCAGAGTCACATGATCTAGCCATAATTTAAGACATCTCTTATAAAAGAATAGCAGCGCTCTATGACATTGGGGAGAAAAGGCCACAACACCTGGACAAAGTATATAAGCCCGCAGGATGATACCTTCACCTTTTTCTTTTTTTTTTACACAGGCAATTTACTTCAGAAATGCTGAAGCAGAAGCGTAACAAACCCACCCAAGAACATCAACGACAAAGACTGTTTTGCCACTAACTCGCCTCCACTCGCATTGAGAGAGTCCTTCAGAGCTGGAGCTGCTGGTGGTACCGTGCTACAGTCGAGACCTTCTTTTCCTTCTTTGCATTCATTAGCAAAGAGTCCTGGAGGGTATTTTCCGTAGAGGTTAATGTAGCTGAACATGGTTGAAGCACAATCAGTTGTGAGGTCATTTATTTGATCGGCGAAGGGACACGAAAATTCTTTGAAAGCTTGACAGCAGAGCTTGGCTGTGTATTGGGGTCCCTTGCACTGGCTCGTGAGGATTGTGTAGTTCTGGTTCTCGAAGTCAACAGAGCAACCTTTGAGCCCAAATAGGAAAAAAAAAAGGAGATTTAGGTTTAAAAATACTGCCCATTCACTGAAAACTCATATAATTATAAGCTGACATTTGTCTTCTAGCTATAAAACACAAGTTCCATCGAGTAGCAAGTACAAAGAGGGACATGTAGCAAATGCAAAGCTTTCATACAGCTCTTCAACTCAAACACACAGAATAGAATTTCGGCATGGATGGAAGGCAATGAGATTCTACAACACAACAAAATTATAAACTGAGGCATGGATTGCACAAATAATGTTTCACATACTCCTTAGTATTCCCGATTCCCTTCCTCCTTTTAATTTAGTAGAAACCTGCCCGATTTAGTCAGGGAAGAGCATAAAGCACTTTTATGTAAATTAAGCGGGATCATTCCAGGTTCTAGTTAATTCGTTGGTGCAATAACCAACCAAATTTTGGAAAACAATGACAATGAGATAGCAGTTTTTTGTGGGAAAGCTGGGCACCAGTATGTTGGGGGACATGATGAAGAGTTTCCTTAACTCTAAGAAACAGTCAGCTTGTTTTCTTACTCTGACTATGAAGATATGAATCCTTTAGAATTCAGTACCAGTGTGATCCAACATAAATTAGATGTCCATCAATTATCATGATATGCAGTCATCTCCACAGTAAATCAACTGATGGGAACACTTCTCCATTGTGACTTGAAGAAAAGTAGCGGTCAATGATCTTCCAATAAACTCTGCCAAAGAGATGTCCTAGCAGCATCTTTCAACAAAATCTAAAGCTCTTATCACATTAGCAAAATCTCAGTGAAACAACACTGAATAGCAACTTTAAAATGTATATATCTATCAAGGTTAGGAACTAAAGCAGAGACTGATACCTGATAATGAAAAATCACGAAGGGGATTACTAATTGCAAGCACATTGCTATTTCTAAATGGACTATATTCCACAGAATATTTCGTGCTTTTCTTTCTTTCCTGAGAAAAATGCTTAAGCTATTGAAGACCATCATGAAAAGAATGACTACACAACCTTAGTTATTGGTGTGGAACTCAACCCTACCTAACACCTTGTTCAGCTACCTATTAGCTTCTTCTCAGAAGCCAAAACCAAGTAATGGCCAAAGTTGTTTAGTGCCTGCTCTCTGAAAAGTCTTTTTGTTTCAGGCTATACTACTTCTTCTATGTCACTTACTGGTGTAACTTCTCATGTTTGACATGGAACATTGATACGTAGGCTGATAATATCCAGGACTCGGGAAAACCTGATGGTGATACGGTAATGTTGCAAACAATCATACAACAAGAAGTAGAGAGAGCTTATTGCTCAAGGGGCATAAGGAGAAAACTCACTGATGTGATTAAACAATTATATCATAAATTCACGCAACCGCCAACTTACACGCATTAAGACGTTGGAAAAGGAGTTCGCTTCATTAAGCTATCACCTGATTCCCTGTTCCTAAGATGGGAATCAGCATCGAATGTGCTTAGCCTCCAGAAGACAATTGGTATTTTTGGGCTCAAGAGGGAGGAAGAAGACGGCCATGCTGGATAAGATGCTGACTCAATTGCATTTGTTCGGTAGCACTCACGTGTTACTTATGGAAAATAGCTTCAGAATCTAATTACTAAACACACCCAGCCTCAATTTGGAAAAATGTAGTTGCAATGCAAGGTCAATGTCCAATACCACTAATCAGCACCCCTACGACATAAACAGATGTCCGTGTTCCTAAACATCCCAGAAACTACAGACTTCCCGATTTTGATTAGACCCGATCGCGCAATTCGTAAAACAAGGAGATCAAAGAAAAAGAAACCATAATGAGAATGTAGAAAGATCTTTACTCTTTTTGGCCTGAAGGAGGCTACGGCCAGCAGCTTCCCGAGATTCGAAGACGCCATCTGAAAAAAGACAGGCAAGAACCGTCAAGAAAACCCAATGAAAACGAGGGATCAGGCGAGCGAAGAGAAACAACGGAAAAGCCAAAGAATTTCTCCAACAGCAAAGCACCAAGAATGCCGAAAATTTACCGTGAATGAAAGAGGAAGATGCCACGCCGATGAGCAGGAAAGACAACAGGAGGCAACCCCAGGGGAGCGGTTTGGGGGCCATCGCAAGACTCTTCTTCTTCTTCTTCTTCTTCTTCTCTGCTTCTTGCCGGGGCTCGCCGGAGACCAATCTCGAATCGAGTCGGTCGATCGATCTCCAAGGAAAAAACGGGTGCTTCTCCTTTCCTGTCCGTCGACGGTTTTTCTGTTTTTCTTGAAACGAGCTCGTTCCGACAGGGGGTTTGCTAATTTTAGCTCGAAGAGAAGGGACAGCGAGCGAGAGAGAGAGAGAAGCCGCGTTTTGTCAGGCTGTCGAATGATGTTGATTGAGGGAGGCGGTGGGAGTGGGGCGTCTGACGTGTACGTCTCTGAGCCTGTCACAGGTGGTCTCGAGGCTGCCCACTCCGAGTCGAATCATCCCCAATTCGCATTTAAGACGGAGGTTACTTTTAATGTTTTTTTAACCCAAAACATCAGAAGATTTTCAGAAAATGTAAATATAAAAATCGTTACTTGATTTTGTAGAGATGTAAACCAACAAGGCCCTCGATTGTCGTCTGGCTAATTCAATTGTCTGACCATTGGCCGAGTGAATGCTCCGTTGGTTGACCCTGCCCTTCTAACAAAATGACACCGAGTCCACTCATATGCCCGTCCCCAGATCTCTGTCTTTGGATTCATCCAGACCGTTGACCCCGACTATACACACCTGACGATTTAATGTTTTTTGTGATGGGTGCTGTACTCAAATTTTGGAAAAAGATCAAATCCGAAAGATGTCCGTGCAGTGAAATTGGCGAACGTTTTCTCAGAAATTAGCAAATATACTCGATTGTCTCAGTTGTGTAGTTTCGTTCCAAAAGCAATGTACATAACCATGTAGCTAACGACTGAGGGAGGTCTCGGGATCGCTAACCCCATCAAAATTATAAAAGCAACATCCAATCTTTATCACTTCAATGCGTGTTTTGCCTAGATCTACGTACATGAGTAAGGGGACCACCAAAAATAGTTGGCCAATTTTCATAATCAAGCAACTCTTGGGATCATAAGATTATTTTGAGGAACAGAAGAGTGACATTACCTAGTCCTGTTTATATCTAGGTATTGTATAACCACCTCTCAAATACAACCTGATCAGTTCAGCATCAGTTTTTCCACAAAAGAACTGCTAATAGAAAATGAATATCTCTCTTTCTTTCTCTTTCTCCCATGGAAAATTGAACATAAATGTCGAGGTGTCTTCGGAAGGATCTCTGAGGCAAATATTGAACTCGCAGCCACGATGGTACTCTTGGTGACGGCACTGGTTTTTGTTTGACGGCACACCTTGAGACATCCTAAGAGCAATGCTAGACTTATTAAGATTCATGTTACAAAATTGATTTACAAATAATGCATCGGACTATTAATGGTTCTTAAATATGAATCACTTGCTTGAAATGCCACTCAAAGCATGACACATCATTTAGTATACCGATTTAATAAAGGGTTAATACCCTGAAAAACCTCAAACTGGTACACCTATGACAAATTTACCCCAAATTATTTTTTTGATCATGAAAAATTCTAAACTAGTACACTTATGACAAATTTACCCCAACTAACCATAAAAAACCCTAAACCGGAACATTTATGACAAATTTACCTCAAACTAATTTATTAGACCGCAAAAAACCCAAAACTAGTAAATTTGTGACAAATATACCCTCCGCTAAATTGGATTAATACCACAAAAAAATCACAAAAATTGTAAACTGTAACAAACGGAGCGTAAAATCTCAAATTGATATACCAGTCAACTGTCACGTGTCATTTAACTTAATAATTTGATAATAAAATTTAATGAAAACTAACAGAGGGTAAATTTATCATAAGTGTACCAGTTTAGAGTAAATTTGTCAAAGGTATACTAGTTTTGGATTTTTTGTGATCAAAAAAATAGTTTGGGGTAAATTTGTCATAGATATACAAGTTTTAGGTTTTTCAGGGTATTAACCTTTTAATAAATCGGCTACATAAGTCTAGCATTTCTCTTGTCGAGATAAAAATGATGCAAGCATAGGAAGTTGACAAAGAATTGAAATAGAGGTGTAACACAGCTTGAATAGGATGGTAAGAAGAACGATCGAGGGCCTTGTTTGTTTACAAGAAGAAAAAGAAAAATCAAATAGAAAGTGGGATATAAAATGGGCTTCACATTAAACTGGAATCATTGTCTGAAAGTAGGATCCATGGGGGACAATATGATCAAAACATCATAATAGGGAGTGTATTAACTTGAGAAGGAGTAGAAAAAGTGTGACCCATTTTCTTTCTTTTTTTAAAGTTTCAAAAGAAAATAAAAAAGAACCGTAAAACGTTCGGCTTATAATAAATTTATCAAAATGGAGGTCACGGAACAGGTGAATCCCAAAGAGTAAGCCCATCAGGGAGCACATATCCTAACTTTGCCTAAAAAGTCCGCACAAAATTACTTTCTCAAAAAGCATGTGACAACCGTCAATTTTAATCTCGAGCCAATAAGAAACGAGAATAAAGGATAACATTTTGCCAAGTATAGTGAGATAAAAATCAGATAAGAATTGGACAAAAAAAAAGGAAAACGATATTCCTATGATGATTACTTATGCGGGAAAATATTTATAAACACAAAGGATCCATTAGCGACAGAAAGGATATATTTACAATTTCTCACGTGAATGTTCACTAAATTTAACTATATTTTGTTATGTCCAAGTAATGTACGAGATATTATGTTGTCCTTCTAAATTTAGGAATAATTTGTTCATCACAAGTTCGAGGGAACTAGCGATGTGTGTGGCCCCCCATTCACGAGTAGTTGGTTAATAATGAATTAACCTTTATTTGCTTAAAAGATTTAAATAAGAAAACGACAGAATACCTATTGAAGAGCAAGACAGCCGCACCATCCCCTTGAAATTAATGTACAAAGAGATCTCCAAACGTTGTCGTTTCCCTCCGTGTGTTAAGCTCTTATCGCATAGTTCTAAGCTCTAATCACGCCTTTTCTCTCTCTTCTCGACAAAATAATTATTCCACGTCACCACCTCATCTCTCTCATTTATATTATATCCTCTCTTTCTAGAAACCCGCCTTCATTCTCTCTTTTCCATCCCCTCGTGCAGTTATCTTTCGTTGTTTCACTTGTCCTTTCATTATCTCCCTCTCATGGGACATGAAACGGTGGAAATGCGGCACTCGCTGCTTCCGCTGCATAACGGGTGGTTAACGTGATCTTGTTGCTTATTATGATCCCTTGTATAAACATGAGAAACCTCGTACGGAACTCATACTTAAGAGGGTCCTGATTACTTCGACCAACGTGGACCCCATACTTAAAAAGGTTTTGACCGTCTCAATCAATAGGTGAATGCCACACCTAAAGGATGATCAATTAAGGACGTATTTGGTAGCGATCTTGTTTTCAGAAACAATTTTTTATCAGAAATAATTTTTTTTAATTCTATTCTCGGGAACAAAAGAACGCGTTTGATAACTGTCCAAAATTTATATTCCCAAGACAGAAATGCGTTTGGTAAGATTATCGAATTCTTTTGTTTCTTTAAATTTTTAATATTTTTATTATATTTTTCTCTTCTTCTTTTTTCTTTTTGCTTTTTTTCTCTTTAACTTCTTCTTCCTCCTTCTTTGTAGCCGATCGCTGGCCACGGTGAGAGGTCCAACGAGCTCGCCGAAGCCTCGCCAAGCCAAGGCGAGCCTCAACCTCGCTAGATCTAAGCCTCATCCAGCCACGAGCGAGGCTCACGCCGACCACCTCGTTGTGGCTCAGCATCATCGAGGCTGGCAACGCTCCAACGAGATCCGATCACGGCCGAGGCTAGCAACCGACCAAAAGGAAGAAGAAGAAAAGAAAAGAGAAGAAGGAGAAAAAAATTTGGAATTGATTCTAGGAATTGTTTTCGGAACCAGAAATAACTTTTTTCAACTTTTTGATTATGTTCTAAATCTATTCTTAGGAATAAAAAAAATGATTTTTGTTTCCGGAAACAAAAAATTTACCAAACAAATTTTCTATTTTTTTTCCGCTCCCGGAAATAAAAGAACAGAATCAGTTGTTTCCGGAAGTGTTACCAAACAAGGCCTAAATGCCTTGACCCAATCAACCTAGCCTAATCAACTGGTTGAGCCGATGGATTAGGCTCAATAGCTTCAATAAATGTATGATACCTTTCGGGTCATTGATCTAGAGAGCACCAATGTACGTGCACTGCTACGTGAGTATTAATTCATTCAATTTAGAAATATTACTTTTAAACTCGCATTGATATTATTTCATGTCTGAGGGCAATAAAACGGCATAGTGCTACCGCCAGACAGACCACAATGCTGAATAATATAATTCAAGTTGTCCAATTGATTAAGCAACATGAATTTCTTGTTTTAAATACAGTATATGAAACAAGGTCTTCACCCAGTTATTACTAGAACATTTTGTTGATCTCAGTATGCTTCAAAGGTTGGAAATCGTTGCCGCCGCCGACGACCGAAGAACCGAACTTGGATGGGCAGTTTTTTTTTTTTTTTTAATCGTCGCCTGCTGTTAAATGCGGGACTCGTGCTAAACAACTTGAGCGTTGCCTAGTGGGTGGTTGAGAAGAGAGGTTAAGAGCGTCCTCCTCATTTTCTTTTCTTTTCTTTTTCCTTCTTTTTAAATTTTTACGTATTCAATGTGTTGTGTTACATTCGACGATTCGATTGTTCAAGCGTGACATAATCAACCATCATTAGCCACACTTGAATAGTTGAATGGTTTGATGTAATGGAACACATCGAATACATAAAAATTTAAAAAAGAAAAAAAATTAAGTCAAATTAGGAAGACTCTTGGGGGTGCAAGACAACCACATGTTTACTTTCAAAATAATTTTTCTATTCCGACTTATTTCAAGAATAGAAATTCGTTTAATAAAATTATTCCAATTTTTATTTCTGAAATAGATTATTGTTCCGTAAATAAGTTTGGAATAAAAATCAAAAGTAAAAATTTTCTACTTCTCTATTTCTGAATAGAAATGAGAAATAAAAAATTATTTTCATCGTTAGTCAACTAGTCCTTCATTCGTCGCCGCCGACCATCGTCCCGTCGGGCCGCCCGCGCCCACCCACCGGTCACCTGGCCGTTCTTGCTGGTCCGCCACCATCCGAAATGAAGAAATTTTGTGTCGTTATCAAACGGTTATTTTTACTTAAAAACTATTCTAAAAATAGAAATAGAAAAAATTATTTCTGACCAGAATGATTATCATTCACCCCCTTAGCTTCTCTTCTCGACCACCCACTAGGTACACCAGAAACTCATATTGTTCAGCTCGAGTCCCGCATGTAATTGAAGGTGGCGCACCCTCCACTTGGTCTCGTTGCTGTTGCCAACACCAACAGTGGCGGCGGCGTTTTCCACCCCTTGAAACATACCGCAATTAACAAAATACTTTGGTAATAATTGGGTAAATACCCTCATTTAATCTACTGCATTTAAAGCAATGGTTTTATGTTGGTCAATCAATTGAACAACTTGAATTAGATTATTCAGTGTGTCAGTCTGGCGATGGCACTCTGCTATCCTGAAGACATAAAATAACATCAATGAGGTCCAAAAACAAAATTTCTAAATCAAAGGAATTATTGCTTATGTAGCGGTGTGCTTATGTTGGGTCCTCGTGCTTTCCAGATCGTTGCCCTAAAAAGTATCATACATTTGTTGGAGCTGTTGAGCTCAATCCACCGGCTGAAATGGTTGATTCGGCTGCATCGGCTGGTTTGGGTTGTTCAGCTAATCCATCTCTTAGGTATGGGGTTCCCCTCTTGGTCGAAGCAGTCAGGACTCTCTTAGATATGGGGTTCCCAATTGGTCTGAGCGGGCAGGATTCTCTTAGATATGGTTCCCCTATGCGGTTCTCCATATTTATACAAATGGGACACAAGAAGTAACCTGATCAATCTCTCGCATTGATCACCTAGTCACACAACTACCCGTTGTCGTGACCTATCTTTTCATCCGAAGAGGAAAAGACAAATAGGTTTAGGAATGTTGCTTAAAAGGCAGACCCTTAATTAGACGTGAGCTCTTCCAAGACCTTATCTTGCACGACGTTAGGATATTTGATGTTAAGCCAAATTAATGCTATATAGATTTTAAAAGAGTCGTCACAAGCTTATTAGACTTATCTAGAAATTAAATGAGGCATGTGAGTATACAATATACTTCACTTCCTATGTAATCAAAAATTTAGAAATCGGGGACTTGATTACTTTAATTGTCTAATTAATATCCCTTTTGATACCTAAACTCGATCATTTGTTCACTAAAGTGATCAAGCAATCTTTTTACCAATTATGAGCCCTAAGATTCTTATCCACTAAGATGTCCAGGACAATAAGTGTTTATTATGGTCTTAATAATAACTTAACCTAATCATGCTAAAAGTAAAAATTAACAATTGATGTATTGAAAAAGCACAATCAAGTAAAATTGAAATGAAAGTGCACAAACAACAACCTAGCATTGCTTCTATAGAAAAGAAAACATTCAAAAATCCTATTGTAAAACTCTAAAAGCTTATTTAATTTTGGGTTCAATTTTTTGTCAATTTCACACATTTTAAAAGAAGACTAATTTTTAAGCTTTTTCCTAATTTTTATAATTTTTTTTTGGATTTTTTATTTTTAAAAATAATTTTTAAATTCGAAAATAGGGATTCGGGTCCGGCTTGAATATGGACCAAATCCGCGCTCCCCCGAAAGCCTCCAACCTAATTTTGTTGGCTCATATCCACATTAAGGTCGAACGGCCTCCAAAGAGGTGGGCCAAATTTCCAAGTGCGGTCCAAATGAAATTAGCTAGATTCGGGCCACACAAGGTCGCACAACAAATGGGCTTATTAATCAAGTCCACTTCAGTTAAAATTCTCAAAATTTGGGGTGGGTAAAGAATCGAGACTCGCTTGGACCGCCCGAAACCGGATCGAAATCACCCGGAACTAGTGGTTCTTAAGGGAACTGGTCTGGTTCCCGATTCCAATTTATGGAAATTGGTGGGTACCGGTCCGGTTTCCGGTTTCATAAGTGGATTCGCCCGCCTGGACCAGACAAGTTATATTATAATAATATATTAATTTTTAATATTAAAAATAATTTCAAAATTAGCAAATATAAAATTTAGTGCTATAATCTTTGTCTTGTCTTAGTTCACCACTCTCTTACTCCATATTGTCTCTCTTAGTTCAAACTGTCCCCTAGTTCCCTCTTCCTCTCCGATTCACCTTCGAATCTGCTCACCCCCATTCAAGTCCTAGTCCGGACTCGATGAAATAGTAAGTCGATTCTCTTTTCTCCCCTCAAACTTGAACTCTCTCCCCACGTTGTCGCCATCCTCGTTGACACCTCTGCATTCACCGTCACTATCGTCCTTATCGTTGCTGGGCTTGTCTCGCTTCTGCCTCCCCTCTTCCTCCTCCCCCTCTTCGGGCTTCTCCTTGTCATCCTCGTCTTTGGGGATAGGGGTGAACTCTAGGTCGAAGAACCACTCGTTGTCCCCATCATCCTCCTCCTCGTCGGTCTCGAGGGAGGAGCAAGAGATGACGGAGGCAGAGGCGTTGGTGAAGATGGCAGTGGCCACCAAGACAGAAGCAACGCGAGGGTCACGGCCACCACAACGCCGGTATTTGAGGAGGCTAAAAGCTACCATGGTCAGGAGAGCCGAAATAAGTAGATGTGGGAGGGCGAAAAGGGGAAGGCACAAAGGTTGGACCGGTTCCATAGATCCACCTAGGAACCGGATCGGATCGATGGTTCGATTATCAGGTGGATCCATACAACTAATGGACAGTTCCCGGTTCTAATTTTTTGGAACCAGTCCTTAGCGGGTGGTTCTCGATTCTAGGCTGAGAACCGTCCACACGGACCATGCACACCTCTACTCAAAACCCCTTCTTCTAGATATGACCCATAGCTCAGTCCAGGCTCATCTAAGTGAAAACCCAAAATTACTATAAAGGAAACAAACCCAAGTCTCACCACAAACAAAACCTAGCCAACTAGACCAAACTTGGCCTAACCTAATTATTAGAATCGGGAATCACCTACCTGGACCATGCACACTAGGGTGTGCAACCGGACCGGGTTTACCTGGCTTCCCGGTCCGCCCACCCGGAAAAAGGGTCGGGAACCGGTTCCGGTTAAAACCGGTCCGGGAACCGGTTCCCAAAATGCAGACCCGTTTAAACCGGTCCGGGAACCGGTTCTCGAGGGATTACCCACCCGGAACCGGATCGACCGGACCGGTTTGGGAACCGATTGGAGAACCGTTTTTACCCATACCAAAACACAAAGAACCAAGGGCGAGAGTCGAGACTTCCCCGAGCTCCTCTCCCAAAATCGCGGCCGACGCCGCCTACCGCTCTCGTGCCGCACCCCCACCTCGCGCCGCACCACCGCCGTCGTTCCCTTCCGAAATCGCGGCCGCGACCCCGCCAAGCTCGCGCCCGAGCGCCGACGCTGCTCCGTTCGATCTCGCCGTTCCACCTGCCGCCGTTGCCTCGTCGACGCCCGACCCACGCGATCTCACCGCGCGCCGCTTCCCGAGCTCCCCGTCGCCGATCTACCGCCGCCCCCTTCGTGAAGCCGCCGCCGCCTCGTTGCTCCGCCCGAGCCCCGTTGCCGATGTCCCGCCGGTTCGCTCACCACCTCTCGGGTGCCACCGCCGCGCGCGACCACGCTAAAAGCCGCGTTCCCGCCGCGATTCCGTCCTCGCCCGTCCGTCCGAGCCCCCCGCACCACCACCTCCCTCGCTGCCGGGTCCTCCTTGCTTGACGCCCGACGATCTCGCTCCGACGTCCAACGATCTACTCCGAGCCTACTCCCGAGCGACGCCCTACCGCCGACGGCCAGCTCCGCGCTCGGTCAGCACTCCGCCGCTCCGCTAGGCCGAGCACTCCGCCGCCGAGGTCGCCCTCAACTCCCTCTCATCCCGTGGCCCTTCTCACTCCCTCGCCGCTCGTATCCCGTGAGCTCCCCCGACCACCCCCTCGCTTCTTTCTTTCTTTCTTTTCTCTTTCTTTTTTTTTTTTTGTTTGGCGAAAACGCCGCAGCTCGAGTTTCTATTTCGGGCTCCATCGCTTCGATCGAGATTTCGAGGGATCGGGGCTTGTGATCGGTGGTCAATGCCGCGCATTTCAGCGGCTCGTTGCCGTTGGGTTTCGCTATTGAGAGTAGCTGTCGATCAGCTTATCTTTTGTTCCGTCCGATTGCTCTAGAATCTAGAACATAAAACTGGTATTGATTTGTGGATTCAATTTTCTCTTCGCTCGTGCGTTGCCATTAATTTTGCTTTCAGAATCAGGGATGTGATGACTCGGAAAAGTTGGTTTTGGGTTCGGACTGATGATTGATGTTAGGACTGTTGTTTGGATTGTACAATGCTAACTTCGCTTTCATTTCTGGTGGTTTATGGCTTATTATAGCACATAATAATTTCACCTAGGATAACCGGCCATCCAAAACATTTATTCAATTATCGCAAAATGGGGATATACACCAAGGCGAAAAAGGCGGCTGCTGTTTTTGTCGTTAATTTTACCACTGGGAAACGAATTGTGATTTTGGTCGGTCTCATAGTTACGGTCATCTTCCTCGTCACGTATTGCACTTACCGGGTAAAGCAAAAAGAAATTCGATGATCTACTAAAGTTTCTAGCGAAATTAATCTTCTTTCTTGATCATCTAGGAATTGCTAGAATTACCGAGTTCATTGATGGTTTCTTGCAATTTTAATGGTGAAATACGAAATCTTGGAGCGGGTCTTTAAGCCATGGATTCGAAGAAGAGACTTGAATATCTAGTGCGATTATACGAAGGGAGAGAGCATACTGCAGAGTCTTCTCACCATCCACGGCAAGCCGAGCGTACTTATTGGAATAAACTATGAAGATCTTGATTTCTTAAATTTGATCTCCAGATTCTTGTGAAAGCTGTCCCAATCAAACAAGGTCATAAACTGAGTGTTATCTGGCCAGTGACTCCAGAGATTCAACACTACAAGGAAGGGCCTTGCAGGTATCTTGGTCATCTTATAGGCCATCAAGGAGAAGGGTCTCTGTTTTATGTCTTGAAGACATTGGGTGGGTCTGCACATCTTTCACATGATTTTGCCCATCAAATTTCCAAATGCAGGCATTTGTAATTGTGATGGAAAATATGTGAAGAAGGAGCATACAAAATTTTTTGACTGGTGGTTGCAGAAATAGGTCAAATAATTTTATTGAAAAAACGTCAATGGGTCTTGGTAGATCAAATATGACTTCTTTTACAATGTTAAAGATAAGTTTTGCACGTTTCAATTTCTTGTGATAAAAGTACTGCACTTGTTTTTAACGTGTTTTCATATACAAGTGCCCTTAGGGATACTCATTAACAAAAGCCTTTTGCAATTATTGTAGTTTGATGTCCTTTGTTAGGAACTGTAAACAGAATGCCCTTGGGAGACTGATGGTTATATCGTTTGGTTGATCTATAGGTGCTTTTAACAGTCGACTTTTACTTTCTCACAAGTGGGCTTTCCCTTTTATCTGCACCTCCATTTCTCATCTCATTCACCATTTCATATATGAAGAAAATATATAAAACTGGTTTGTAAGCATATTCATCAGTTTTCTCTCTTTGGAGTTTTAAATGATAGACGCTAATTTATGGAAATTTCAAAGCTTCTGGGCGCAGAGAGTTCTGCCTGCCTGCCTGCCTCCCTCCCTCTCTCCCTCTCTCTCTCGAAGAAATTTCTACTTGCAAGTATACTGGGGTTGCCAACCCACCTGAAGGATAGGAAAGTGCTAGTTGTTGCATTAAGTATAGCAAATCGTATGGTCTTCATATGGAGCTGCCTTGGACACCATTCATCAAGAAAAGAAAGTGATCTTTTCCTACAGGTTTGCAGAGGTGCTACGGTTTCTTTGGGAGGTTGGAGAGTTTTTCTTCAAGATTTTCAGATTCCTATTGCCTCTTTTATTCAATTATAAATGGATGTTCTATACATCAGCACTTTATTAATATTCTTTTCAAATAGAATTCCTATTGGACAATCTTGCAAGCCCCATGAACCCATTGGTTTAATATAGATGTTTGACCTATGCATGTAACTTTTATCTAAATCCAACTACGAGTGACTTCTTGGGATGAATGAATTACTTTTTATCTCTAAAGTTATGTTGAGAGATTTGATTTACTATGAAAACTAATATGTTTTTGTAGAATCCTAATGTTATATAATTTTTTTTTTTCAGTTTTCAGTCAATGGATCAAGACAAAGACATATCAATGGAGGTAGAGGGACATAATGAAATGAGTCCACTCATGGAATTGCCATTCCATGGAGCTGATGAAGTGGAATCTGCAACCATGGGCGTGACAAACAAGGTGAGGGTACCTAACTCTCATACGCCGGGTAAAAAGCGAGCTAATCAATCAGATTGTTGGGATCATTTTTCGAGAATTATAGATGAGAAAACACAGAAAACAGTTAAGGTGAAGTGCATTCATTGCGGGATGGATTATGTGTATAATGTTGATCATGGAACCTCTACTATGTGGAAGCACTTGAGAAAGTGCAAAAAGTATCCTCGCACAGATAAAAAGCAAATGTTGTTTGCATCACGTGACAAAAGTGTGATTGGCGAGGTTGGGGAAAATACTATTAGTGATAGTGTCTTGACGACATGGAAGTTTGATCAAGAACGTTGTAGGCATATGCTTGCTCGAATGATTATTATTGATGAGCAGCCATTTTCCATGGTTGAGCGTGTTGGTTTTCGGGATTTTGTTACTGAATTGCAACCTCTTTTCCATCATCTTTCACGATTTACAATGGCAAGAGATTGTATGAAGTTATATCTAAGTGAAAGGACTTGTTTGAAAGCTTACTTTGGTAAGCTTAAATCTAGGATTGCACTCACAACGGATATGTGGAGTTCCATTCAAAACTTGAACTATTTGTGTCTTACCGCACATTATATTGATGAAAATTGGCAGTTGCAAAAAGAATAATCAATTTTGTGATGATGCATAGTCACAAGGGTAAGGAGATTGGTAAAATGGTGGGGAAATGCATTTATGATTGGGGAATAGAAAGGAAGGTGTCCACAATAACAGTGGATAATGCAAGTTCAAATGATGTGGCCGTTAGTTATTTGAAAGAAAATTTTTCAGAAGAAGGATTTTTGATTTTGAATGGTGATGCTTTACATATGAGATGCACTGCTCACATACTTAACTTGATAGTAAGAGACGGATTGAATGAGGTGCGTGATTCTATTGCACGCATCCGAAACATAGTTAGGTATGTGAGGAGTTCTCCGGCTAGAGCTAAGACATTCAAATGTTGCATTGAGAATGAGAGGATTGCATACAATGGTTCGGTCTGTCTTGATGTTGCCACTAGATGGAACTCCACTTACATGATGTTAGACACCGCCATAAAATTCAAGAAAGCTTTTAAAAGAATGGAAGATGAAGATTCATATTTCTTAAGGGAAATTGACAATGATCCTCCCGAAGCTGAAGATTGGGAAAATGCCATCATTTTTCTAAATTTCTGAAACGGTTTTATGATGCAACCAAAAGGATGTCGGGTAGTTCATATGTTACTTCAAATCATTATTTTGAGGAGATAGCTAAGTTGTACAAGTATTTGAATAATGCGACGATTCTTTAGACCCAAAGCTTCAAGCTATGGGTTTAAAAATGAAAGAGAAGTTTGACAAGTATTATGGGAGTTTGGATAAAGTTAATATGATGGCATTGATTGCGGTTGCATTGGATCCTACAAAGAAGTTGAATTATGTAAAGTTCTGTTTTGAACAAATCTATGATGATGAAGCAAAAATTGATGAGATGCATGATAAAGTGAAGGTCGCCTTGGAGAATTTGTATAAATCTTATGAGCGATCTTTTGTTGGCTCTTCTAGTGAAGGAAAATTTGGTGATTCAAGTGTGAGTAACAGTAGTAGTGCTTCTAATGTTGATATTGATAACAATGATTGTGAAATCGATGCTTGGCACAAAAGCTTTCTCCATGCGAAGAAAAGAGTGTTGGATGAAAACAAATCTGAGCTTGATCGATATCTTGAAGCTGAAAGTGAAGATATCCTTAATATTGATCTTTTGATGTGGTGGAAGAGTACCGGGTCAAAGTATAAAATTGTATCTTTGATGGCTCGAGATGTTTTGTCTATTCCCGTGACTACCGTTGCTTCGAGTCAGCTTTTAGTACATCGGGACATGTACTTGATGGCTTTCGAAGTTCTTTGACTCCTAGAGTGGTGGAAGGTTTAATTTGTACTCAAGATTGGTTGAGAGCTGTTCGCGTGCCAATTAATGTTGAAGAGTGCATCGAGAATGCGGAACAATTTGAGGCGGGTAAGTTATATATATTTCTTTCTATCTTATAATTCATTTGCATAACTATCTATTAAGTGCATGCCCTATTTAATCTCTTTTTTTTTTTTTTTTATAGATTTGGATTGTCTTACCAAGGACATTATCATTGGAAAATAAACTTCATTTTGTCGAAACTCCGATTTTGTGGTAAGTAAATAGACTTTATTAAATCATAACTTTTGCATGTCTCTAAAGTATGGATTCTTGTTTATTTTTCTTTATATATGAATTTTAGGTTTTTGTTAGAGATTTTGTACCACGTGAAGGAGAAGAAGATCGAGCACATGAAGGAAATTGTACTACAACTAGTTAATTGGCTAAATTGCTAGCTTGTATATTATTGGAATATGAGAAACTTGATGTACCTTGTGGGATATGGGGATGCGAGATGGTCGAATTATACACGTGGTTTTTTCAAGGGGGTTCCAAATTTTATACATGTTCCCAATAAGTTTGGTCGAAGGATGTGCTTGGTTCGGCCTTTTTGTTTCAGCATATAACTCATCCATACTTGCTTATCTAAGGTTAATATAAAGATACAACAATTTTTATGCAAAACAAGTTCCAATATAAACAGGGTGGCCCCGTTCCCGACCGAAAAACAGGGTGGGCGAACAGGCCCAATGCAAACAGGGTAGGGGAATAGGGTCCAAAAAAGGAGAACTGTTATAACGGGGTGGGGAACAGGGTCCAGTGCACCCGCCCACCCCTGACCCGATCACCCCTAATGCACACCTCTACTCAAAACCCCATCTTCTAGATATGACCCATAGCACAATCTAGGCCCATCTAAGTCAAAACCCAAAATTGCTAGAAAGGAAACAAACCCAAGTCTCACCACGAACAAAACCTAGGCGGCTAGACCAAACTCGGCCTAACCTAATAAAGTCAATCGAGCCCATCTTATTTACCTCTCCATTGTGTCTCCTTTTCTTTTCTTTCTTCCATATTCTTTTTCACCCACTCTTCCTCCCGCCACCTATGACGCTTGGCTTCCTATAGCCAGAACTTCTATTCTACACTTCGCGACCAATCGAGAACAACTTCAACCGATGATTCATACTCGCTCATTATTAAGCCTCCATTACCGATTTCCTCTGGTCATCGGACTGCCATCATCGACCACAAAGCATGAAACACAAGATAAAGTAAACGGTGGCTGTGGCGGGGCAGTGAAACGACCAAACGATCGTGCTCGTAACGCCAAACATGTAGCAGAAGCCATGATTGCATGCATTTCGACCGTTTCATGCCTCACCAACCCCACGAAGGCATGCATTTGGGCTACTCTCGCAAGGCCTTCATTTATTGCAAAAGCTAGTAGCAAGTACATTAGACCATTTACATAGTATAGGCAGATTGTACAGTCAATCTTGTAAGATGTAACAACACTCATGTTCCAAGCCCAATTGAGTATACATTGAAATAGATAGTAAAAAAAAGAACAAACGGCATACAAGATTGGAGGAAGGTTTGGACCACCAAAATTCAGTTTATCTGTAGCAACCTCATAGTCCACTCTTTGGCTATCATAATTTTCTGCTCGCAACTACTAATAACTGCTGTCTACTCACTTTCACCAATGTCAGTCATGCAAAATAGGGCGAAATGCTCATGGTTATTTTTAATGAGGCTGTAATTACCAAAGTGTTGTTAGTGTGAAGCTGGCTAGCCGTTTGCACAATTTGATCATGCAATTTGGTAAATGGTATAATGGTGCACGTTCCACGCCTTGCCAACATAAATCCTAGTCGTGACCGCCCGTACCCATAGAGGTAAAGTGATTGGAGATTTTTGCCGTCTTGACGGAAGCAATTGGCACAAATTTTACGACTCCACGCCTAATGGTTTTCTGGCTTTCGCATTCTGGGAAATTGAGACAACTTTGTTGCTCGTGGCTGGTCTTTGACAGTGATGTGCATATAGTTTTTTTGTCCTCCATTCGGGTGAAGTGAATCACGTCGCCATCGCCGATGTAAATTCCTGCCATACATACCAGCGTGGAACACGGTAAAAAATCAAAATTTTATTCCCACATGCACTTCAAGAGAGATGATGAAGGTGGGCTTCTAGAAAGAGAGTGAGTAAATAAGAGAGATGGGGGCGGTAACGTGGCAATAATTATTTTGTTGAATGGAGAGAGAAAAAGGTGTGATTAGAGCTTGACACACGACGGAGGGAAACGACAACACTTGGGGATCTCTCCGTACATTAATTTCAAGTAGACGGTGCGGCTGCCTTATACATAACAAGATATAGTTAAGTTTAGCGAATATCCATGCGGAAAATTGCAAAGTGCCGAAGAGGGAAAAAAAAATTACATATTATAATTCACATTTCCTTTCCGTCGCTAATGGACCCTTTGTGTTTATAAAGGTATTTCTGCATAAGCACCCCCATTTTCTGCACTGAACGACTGGAATATGTCTCGTTTTAATTTTCTCCTTCGTCTAATTATTAACTAATTTTTGTCTCATAATGTTTTGGCAAAATGTTACCCTTGATTCTCGTTTCTTATTGGCTGGAGATTAAAATCGCCGGTTGTCACGTGCTTTTCCAAGAAAGTAATTCCCGTGTGCGGGCTTTTTAAGGCAAAGTCAGGATACGGGCTCACGGACGGGTTCCCCCACTTCCCACCTTTTGCTCTGATTCATTTATGGCGTCCGTTGGTTTTTGGCGCATCGTATTTAAGTCACCAAGAATTGTCATTTCCTCTGCGTTTCAAGTCTAATCGAAAATCATTGGAATTTACCCCAGTGGCCACCCTTCTAATTTAGAAGGAGGAGGTTGGGGATTCGAATCCTCACCTTTCAAAGGTGGGGACATTTGTTTTCGGGGTGGGTTTTATAACGCCCGCAATGGGGTAAAAAAGTTCCGAGAGAGTGAGAATGTTAACATAGGAATAGAATAAAAAAAAAAATCAAAACCTTTATTCCCTTGCGTGGAGTGGATAGATACCTCTTGCAGTTATCAGGCATGGTGAAATCATGAACCGGTCAAAATGCATGCAATCAGGGCTTCCCCTACACAGGCCACTGCTGCATGACGGTCAAAGCTTGAACGGCGTTGGGATGTTGCTTGTTGTGATCCCCTTCTACAGATATGGGAACCCGTAGACCATTATCTCGCCAATAATGAGTGAGTTAGTGTTTGCAATGAATTCTTCTATCAAGTAGTCATGCATTATAATAGGAATTCCCAATTCTCTAATAAATACAGCTAGAAATCCATACCATCCAAGAGAATCCCAATTATTCCGACTAATATCATATAGTCTTATACCAAAATCCAGATGAATCAATTGGTTGCAACAACTGCACGAAACTTTTTGTGCTGTTGATCTGGAGACCACAAAACTCCAGGTGAACTTGTAAGTATTAATATCTATAATTTACAAACTTGTTTTTGGGCTTTCATTAACATTATTTTATGTGTTTAGGGGAATGAATCGGGCAAATGCCGCTGCAAGAAGGACAATAACTTGGAATAATCTTCCTTAAATTATTCAATTAATCGAGCAATTGGAAATTCTAGTTTCAGATACGATGGAAGAAACAGGGTCTTCACACAACTAATTCCAAGGCATTTTGTTGATCATCTTAGGACATTCGAAGAGTTGAAATTGGTGGAACCTTCAAAGGGTTGAAATAGAGCCACCGCTGGCAGCAGTAACTATTAGACTATGTGCCACCTCTAATGGACACAACTAATTCCAGCGCTAATAGAGGTAGAATTAGTGATGAACAACTTGACTTTTCTTTACCCAATCGTGAGTAGTTGTGTTGGTTGAGAGTCTCTCCTTCATCGCCGAGGTCGATGATTCGAAACCCTGCTAGCATTGTAAGTGGGGGGCCATGGTGTTGGGATTATGTGCTAGTCTCCCTCAAGATATAGGAGCCGGCCCATCGGTGTCGTCCGGGCATGGGGGCCCGTGGTGGAGTCCTCGGTTATCAGGAAAAAAAAAAAAACTTGACTTTCCACTGTGGAGAGGAGAAAAAAAAAGCACTTCTTGCTTAGATTTGATTGTCTTTTTCTTTTTTACTTTTACTAGTCTCTATTTTGTTACATCCATAATTCCACTGTTTAAGCGCCTTCCTGTTTTGATTATTTTTTCTTTTCCTTTTTTAAAATTTTTACTGGTTTGTGTTTTGTTACGATCTTACATCCAATGTTTAAGAGTGGCCAATGATAGTTAGATTATTAATAGTCGATTTGTTTTTCCTCCTAGTAAGTCTCCTTCTAATATATATCAAAAAATTCGGACTGTAATCAACTGAAGAATCGTCAATTTGCTTGCGATGTCTGCCTAAGAGTTGTTGCTCCTCAAGGAACTTGGAGCTTGGAACTTGTGTGTAGTCACCAACATTAACAAACCTTCGCACTCTACTCAGAACAATAAATAATGCAATATATATTATTTATCAATAAATGGCAAACTCGCCCATATTTTCTTGTATTCGTCAGACTTACTATCTGTAAAGCAAGAACGTTTGAAAAAATCCCATGAAACCTTGACTTAAAAAAATGTAAATTTATTATAGATGTGTCAGTTTAGGTTTTTAATGATCAAAAAATTAATTGTAAATTTGTCACAGTTTTTATGATCAAAAAATTAATTTGGAATAAATTTATCAATACTAATTTGGATTTTTTATGATATTAATCTTAATGGGTATCCAAACTAAAAAGAAAAATAATAATTTTTATATTCAAGGTATAAAAGCTATTTTCTCAAATAAAAATATTTTTAAATAATAAAATTAAAACAATAATTAAATATACATGATATTTGAATTCTAATATTAAAAAAACAATTCAAATCAACAAAAAAAAAAAACAATAGTTTTCGTTTTTATTTACTCCTATTTTTATTTATATATTTGAATTTATTTCTACTCTATAATATATATTTTGTGTGTGTGTATGTGTGTGTGGGTGTAGTATCTATATTATTACATATTTTAGGTATAATAGTATAGTTTATTTTTTAATAAAAAAAATTATTAAGGAATGATGGAACGGAATAAAAAAAAAAAGATGGACATTTAAAAAAAATGGTAATATATATAAATATTGATCATTTAAATATAATATTTTTCATAATTTTCTAAAAATCATACTTTACTTTTAAGAAATATAAAAAGACAGGGCCCTTAATCGTTTTAATCTCCATCGGTCAATTGTCAACAATAGAAGTGTCCTGGCTGATTAACTCTCTGACCATCGGCCAAGTAATTCTTTGTTGGTTGAGCCAGTGCCTTTCTGAATTTTGGAAAAAGATCGAACTTGGAAGAAGTCAGTGCAGTGAGATTGGCAAACATTTTCTTAGAAATGACGAATATACTCGATTTTCTTGATAGTATAGTTACCGTACAAGGAGCAATGTATATAATCATCCAGCTTGGGGGATTTTGATGAAATTTGAAGAGCGACAACTGAGGGAGGTTTTGGGACCACCAACCCCATCAAGATTATAGAAGCAACATCCAATCTTGATCGCTTCAATGTGTTTCACATGTTAGATTTTCGTAGGAGACAGCAACCTTCGCCAAATGAGGGATTGATGCGAAGAAAAAACCCATTCAACCAAGTTTCATGATCAAGCAACTCTTAGGAGGTAAATGAGTAGGCTAGCAAATAGCCAAGACAGAAGATTATCTAAGGAACAAAAGAATGACATTGTCCGATTCTGTATATCTTTGGGTATTGCATAGCCACCTCCAAAATGCAACCTGGTCAGTTCAGCATCAGTTTTACCACAAAAAGCTGCTAAGAGAAAATGAATCTCTCTCTCTCTCTCTCTCTCTCTCTCTCTCTCTCTCTCTCTCTGTGATGGAGCTCAAAGCAGATCTGGAAAATTGAGCATAAGAGTTGTGGTGTCTCCGGAAGGATCCAGGCAAAAAAAAGTGTGGCTACTTGATGCAAGGAAGCTAAGCAAGTCAAATTTTGAACTCGCAGCCACGATGGTATTCCTGGTGACGGCACTGGTTTTTCTCTGATGACCCACCCTGAAGCATCGTAAGAGCAATGCTAGAATTACCTAGAATGGTTTAAAAATTGATTTACAAAGTGATGTGTCAAAACTATTAATGGTTTTTAAATATGGACCACTTGCTTAAAATGCCACTCACAATATGAAACATCACTTAGCATACCAATTTCAAAACCAGTTTCGTAAGTCTAGCATTTCTCTTATCATAATAAAAATGATACAAGCATAGGAAGGTGACAAAGAATTGAAATTGAGGTGTAGCACAGCTTTTATTGGACTGTACACAAATACAAGCTCTTTAGGCCTTTTTTAGGCCATTGTGACAACAGGGAAGGTGACTGTAAGCACAACAACCATGAGACCATCCAGAGTACAAATAGAAAGAAAGAACCAGAAGATTACTCAAGACAACATCTTAATGCCAAAATTGACATGCTTTTCCAGGAAATCCCGTTTAATACGTTTGACAAAATGTATGGTTGGCACTGCTGGGCGCTGGCATAGCTTGGACTAAAACATTACTACAGCATGCTGATATGAGTTGTCAGCCTATGGATCCACAATCAGGAACCGAAGAGAATTTCTGTCAAAAATATGCGAAAGATATGTTCAATCTATGTTCCTTGCCTTAAGTTTCCAAACATGAGTTGAACATCAGATTACCTCATTAGTCATTAGTTTGAAGCTTCCTCCCATTGCTCCACAATGACTTGTTAGTTGGATACTAGCAGATATCACTGGTGTGCCTCACTTTACGAGTGATGGACCTGCCCATTCGAAGGCGTCGAGCTGTGAGTGCTTCTAATAACGCTTGCAAGGCATCTTCCACTGCTTCAGCCTGCTTATCCAAACCATAGGAGCTAAAATCTGGAACAGCTTGTAGCTCGGACATGAGGGCAATGGCTGCAGCAGCTGTGCAGGTACGATCCCATGAAGGCTGTGGCCTAAACTCAGACAAAACTTACTGAGCTTAAGAGTGGTTTTAGATGCTCTAAGACGAACAGGAGAAAGTTCAAGGTTTTTATGGAAAAATCATACAATTACAGGAAACAGTAGAAAGAATCAAGAGAAGGGAAGTTCTAGCCATTCATATCACCTGAGCTTGTGCATTGCAGATGCACCAGTAGCGAGAGATATACAAGGAAGATCATCTTCCCCCCAAACGATCTTTGCTTGCTCCTTCAGGTTGGAAAATACAAGGTCATGTCAGAATAAACTCATTCCTTGCGACCAAGCATCAACCACTAGGTTGTCTCGATAAGGCAAAACTATAAATTCTGTTCAAAGGGTCAAAACCGACAGCACTGACTACACATAGGTGACAAAGACATATTACTACAATGAAGAGAAGTATGCTTTGCTGAGTGTTAACCGCAAATCAGAGGAGATAAAAAGGATTTGCCACCCAGTATTACCTTTAAACGCCGGAACATTGCAGCAGAATTACTCCATGTACCATCAATTAGAACAAAATTCAAAATTCTATCTTCATTTTTCTCAGTAATGGAAGCCTGGAGAAGATAGAAAAGAGGAATTTACATCTGAAGCCATTGTAATCAGGAGACAAGGACAACAATAAAGAATTAAAGATTCAAGCATTGCTATTGGCACAAGACTGTCATGTCAATTTTGAAGAAGCACTACCCTCTCTGACTGGAATTGTGCCCTGCTGAATGTATCCTGTACAGATTCAGTCAGAGCACTCTTATTGGGATAGAGGCACCAAACCTTACTCTTCCCTGATATTGATAATATTACATGTCAGGTCCTGAGGATACAATAAAACGTAATATAATGACTTAAAGATCTCTAATCTCCAATTACCACATCCAAATAAAGAATAAATTACCCAGCCACCATAGCCACTTTGCCTCTCTCCCAATAAATAAATATTCTCTCAAACTGAAAATCAAAAAAAAGCCAAACATAAAAGGTCAAAGGGAGGCTTGGATTGTAAAATGGAAAGGCATTTCCAAGATATGAAATTGACTCTGATCAACTCAACAAAATTATTAAACTACCAATATTTCCAAACATTGACCCTTCAACATTATTGGGTTGCTGCAATATTGCACTGAGAAACCTCTGAAGTGAAAAGTCACAAAAAAAGAAAAAAAGAAAAAAGAAAATGATGGAACCTGCAAGTTTGAAGGTATTCCACATGATCTCTTCGTCTTCAGCAACTCCAAAGAGGCACAAAGTTGCTGCCTGGACTCCAAACAATTGCCATAGCAACTTCCCGGTGTTGTTTTGTCTCAGAAAGTCCTGTAAAAGGACTAGTCACACTAACAGAGGCCGGTGCATCAATGTAAATGTATGATATACCATAAATGACGAAGTATTAATACCTTGGGATGCATATACACCCAGAAACGCATACCATGCCACAGAGAACAGGGAAGTACTTTTGAACACATACAATCTTCCATAGGAAGCCAGCACTGTAAAACAATGGGACAACATATTCTAACATATCTCAAAATGGAATACATTTTGAAGCACTGGTAGAGGGAAGAAAATTGATATTATGGAGAAGAACTATCCTTGCAAAGTAGGCAAGTACCTTTTGGCAAAGGTAGTTCCTGCTTCCAAGCAAACGGCATGCTATCTGTCGGGCAGCAAAGAATTGAAGTTTCTTCTCTGAGTCACCTAATGCCTGATATTTTGCTCTGTGTTTCTTGTCCTCTTGTACTTTGAACTCGCCCTGAAGAACAAGTGACATTGAGGAACCTAATGCATCCATAGCAATTAAAGACACAGATTCTCAATCCAAACTATTAAATTAGCGAAATTCCATCCTTTAGTTTACAAAAACTATCACATTAGAGCTCTCACACATGCTTTTGTTACAACAAATGTTCATTTTTTTTCCAGTCTTGAAGAGCAATGATCCCTACAAGATTTCAAGAGCATTCCCGTACAAGTGTAGACATCCAAAGGACACTGATTTTCTCATGCGGTTCCAAACTTCCCGAGCTTCACCGAACTCTAAAACCTCCCCTAGTCATTTCTTTCATTGACATCAAAATCTTTTCTAGGTAAAGGCACAACGCAGGACCAATCGCATCCTTTTCTTATATAGCCGACCCGCCAGCCTTCCCATAAACACAAGTATCATGGCGACAGCAACACCAGCGAGATCGTTCCGGGGAAGACCCGCACAAAAGCTTCCTACTTTCCAATTGCTCATCCTCAGAAACCACAGGCGGCATCAAAGTCAAGCCAAGTCTACCGAAACAGAGCACAACACGACCGGTCGAGACCCATTTCAATAAATCATTCCAAAATCAAGAAAGAGCCCGCCAACAAAACAGCAGAGAGCGCACCTTGAGTTTACCGCCATTGCCGCCGAAGCTCAGGGGGGCGTCCATGTCTTCCTCCAAGAGCTTCAGGTCCTCGATGACCTCGGTGACCATAGCGGGCACCGGGGACACGCACCCCCACCCCCGCCATTCTTGCGGCGAGACGGGACCGCCCTTCGCCGGGGCGGCGTCTTCGTCTTCGCCGCTCACGTGGACGTGCCGCGGAGGCGCGCGAGCGGCGGAGGTCAAGAGGGCACTGCCGTCGCCGGAGAGGGCGCACGGTTTAGCATCCATGCGGCTCTGGACGAAGCAGGAGAATGCGAAGCGCGCAGCAGCGGCGGAGGGCGAGCATCTGACTGGAAAGCTTCTCGGAGAAAGATGCATTTTTTTTTTGGGGGGGCCTTTTTGGGGTCTCCTCTCTCGCATATTTTAATTAGAGGTCGGCTCGCTTCGTTCGTTTCAGTGACGCGACTTTTGGCTTCGCCAGGTCTTCAGGATTCTTGCTGAATGATGAGCTGAATTAGGTTTGCTCTGTGTTACTATTTAGTGTTTACCAACGAAAATAACCTTCAGGAAAATGTTTCGGGAAGAATTCTAGAAAACAGCGGTTTAAATTTACATATGCATTTTATTTAAAAAAAAGAATAGAATTTCATGTATGGTTTTTCCTAGATATAAGTATGCAATGGAAGCAACTGTCCCGCTGATGAAGATCTGCGGACACGGAGACCTGCTGGCGGTTCTTTGTTGTCTCGAGACATCTCCACAGACCATGGGGCGTGATTTAGGAGCTCTTGAAGGCTCGATCCGAGGAAACCTCGAAAAAAAGGTCGAACAAAGTGGTGTAATAGCAATAATGTGCGTGGCTAACCGATCCAAAAACCCATTTTAGTGAGTGATTCAAAACAACAGTGATCCAATTTATGGGGAGAAATTTGATTCAAAAAGGGATTAGGTCACGTTGTGGTGACCAAATTTCCATGGTGACTAGGACAAGTACCGATTAGTATGAAGACTTCATGGAGGGAAGTAGATAGGAGCTGAGTTTGGGAACTGTTTTTTAAGGGGCTTTAGGGGACTAAAGGCCTTTAGATCAAAATGGAGGTGTTTGGGAACTATTTTCCAAGGGATTTTGGGGGATTTTAGCATTTGAGTTGAAAGCCCAGGTAGTCCTAGGTTGCCTTGGGCTTTGAGTATTCTCGAAACGCCCATATCACCGTTCATCTTCTTCTCCTAAGGCGGCGTAGACGAGCTCGAGAGGCTAGTGAGGTCACAGCAGATCGGGCGAGGTCGCAGCAAGGTCATGGCAACCCGTCACCCCGCCAATCGCGACGACCCCGCGAGTTGCATTGGCTTGTCGCGACCTTCGCGACCTCCGGCAACCTCCAGTAGACCTAGATCTAGGTCGGGCGACCCTCGTTGGAGGTCACCCAACCCTGAGGCCACCGGTGAGCTTTTTTTTTTTTTTTGATAATTTTTTTTTATTAATCACTAAAGTTGTTTGTAAATGTAATTCCCCCAAACATCATTTTACTCAAAGGTACTTACAAAGGGCTTTCAAATTATAATTTACCAAATATAGTTTGCATTTTGAAAAATACCTTTGACTCAAAAGTTTTTGCATTTTCCTAAAAACTTTCCCCAAAAGTATTTCTAAACACATCAAAGTAGATACTAATTACCTTAATTATCTAGTTAATTATGCAACGATTGAGTTAGATTTGCACCGACTTATTGAGGGTAGATTTCTTCGAATTGAGGTCACTTGCCTAGACTAAACAATCATCCATGGTTCAATTATTTGGGCTTAGCCAAGTAATTTATCCAGGCTAGATTTCTTTGAAACCAATAGGTTAATCCTGCCCGATTCAAATATCACTTGTCGAGACCAAACAATCACTTCGTGGTTTGACTCGGGGACCAATTCGGGCTTAGCCAAGTTTCAAAATTACATAGTTAAGTTCTATCTTCCATCCCTCCTTCGATTTAAGGAAATTCAGTCCGAATCATGCGGAACCGGTCCGGCTTTCGTGGACGAGCTGTCACATGGTACTTCGTCAATGATTTGCTCCTCGTTAATGTCCGGATCGTCGAACGAACGAGCGAGACAAGCGACGGCAATGGCAACATCCATTCCAGTCCATCTAACTTTCCTCGTTTTTCGTCAACCTCCGGCACTTCCACTGTCCCGTCTTCCTCCTTCCTCTTCCTCGCCGCCTTCCATCTTCAGGTCTCCACCGGAATCTCCATCTCCATCTCTCTCTCTCTCTCTCTCTATCTTCAGCTCATTGCGCACCGCTCTCATCTAACTTTCTCGCATCCCTCGTTCCGCTGCCGGCCCCGCGCGCTCCCTCCCCCCCATATAAACTCGCGCTTCCTCGTAAGAACATCTCTCGATAATCTCTAGGCGAAGCGGTCGTTCCTCATGTCTTCGATGGCGGCAATGCTCGAGTCGGTCGCTCTCTCCTCGCCGAAGATTCGCCCTTCCCCGCCGCCCCCCGGCGGCGGCGGCGATGGCCTCGTCCCCGGCGGCGATTTCCCTCCCTCGCGGCGGAAAGCCGGCGCCTTGCCCGGGTTCGCGGGGTTGAGGATTCAGTCGCGATCGCTCGCTCCGTCGAATTCCAGGAGCTCGAGAGGTCCTCGCTGCTCGCGGAATGGGCGGATCGTGTGCGAAGCTGCGGACACTGCTCTCGACCGTGAGTTTTCGTTCTCTTCCCTCCTTTTTGTATTTCGTTGATTGTAGAATTTGGCGTAGGGGGTTTTGCCGAAACGGTTTATCGTGCACTCGCGAATTTAGAACCGCGAAATGATGTGGTTTAGATTGAGCTGATTGATAGGGACTTTTGGTTTTCCTTGGTAGTTGATATCGAAGTGAAGTTCCGTGTACATTCTCTAGCTGTCGAAGTGTCCGATCTGTCGGAATATCCAGGAGGTGGACAATTGATGGAAATGCCATATGTTCTATAGTTTGGTTGTTTCGGCATCGAGACTTAATTGTTTCAAGTGTGCATTTGAGCGGTAGACTTGAGGGAATAATAAAAAAAAAAAGCAAAGAGACTTGTGTCTATGCTAATATACCGCACTAAGGTTTGTGGAGCAAATTTAACTGCAAGAATCCTGCTGTAGATAGGCTTTTTCTCTCATAGTCGACCAGTCGTTCGACTCACTACTTTTTACCGAGCACTGAATTTTCGTGGAACGTCTTGGAATTGCTTATGTACGAGTTAGGGAATTGTACTTGACCATCACTATCATTTAGTGTATGATCTGATGTAAGTAGAATAGATCGATTTATTGGATCTGTATACTTCTTTATGAAGGCTATAGCTGAGTACGCATCCATATAGATATATAGGTGCGCCTTATAGGAATCAAAGGTAGAAGCGGAGTCCCATCCTCCTTTCTCTTCGATAATGTCCTTGCTAGAGAAACTCCGATAGTTGGCGCGATCCCTTATTTTGATTGCATTGGAATATCAGCTTATTGCTGACATATGCTAATAACCATGTTTTTTGCTTGGGTAGAATTTTGAAAAACGTAATTTCATGTTCAAGTTTGAGATTTGGACCAGCAGTCTTGAGGAGAATTTGGATTAGTCAGCACCTTCGTTCAGGAACTCATTTACTATGCTCCCAAAACCTCAAATTATCTTAAGTTCTCCTCTAAATGCTCTTTGTTACCTCAAACTTTCACAGATTCTTCACAATGGAAAGATAACTATAGTATCAACAGTGGGATGCATTTGCTTTGATACTAATCACTTATATGTTTGCCATTATAACGAAGTGACGCCATCTTCTTATTTCAAACACATTACCGCAGAATTTTGTATATATGTAATGCATGAATACTGATCTTCATGATTTGGATCAATGAATGCGCTAGTTGACTGGCTAGTGATTGTCATGAAGTTAATGTTTGACAAGGGAAGAATTGTCCCTGTAGACTTGGAACACCTTTTACCTGCTTAAACAGTGAATTATAATTGTTGGTCAACTAGATGTTTGTGAATGTGTTTGCCCACTCCTATTGGATGACGATTCAATAGTACATTAAAAGTTTGTCCTTTTCTTCTGTTCCATCAATGGAAGATGTGCATCTCAAGATCATTAAATCCCAAACATGCTATTACAAGCACTTGTTATTAATGTGAATGAGGGTGATTGGTGACAATTGACTGAGTCGTTGACACTCCCGTAAACTTTCTTTAGTTAATATAGGATAGGCTTTTCTCTCAAACTTTTTGGTTTTACTTTACAATAACTATGTTTCATACTGCAAACATCCTGTTTGCTGAGTCTGATTAATTGGTCCCTAATTATTATGCTGTTTCCATCTCAAGCATATGACAGCCTTCTATGTTCTAGATTAAGTTTTCTAATTGCTAAAACAGAAGATAAGCAGAATCCCTGTTATATTTGAAGCTGGTATAAGTGTCCACTTTTACTTTACACGATTAGAATGAGCTCTTTCCAGTTCCTCCCGTTAATGTTTAACGTAAATTCACATTCCTTACTGTTTTTGTCAATTGAGGAAGTAACGGAGTTGTAAAAGATCGAAGTGCTATCTGATCATTTGTCAGCCTAAGCACCAAAAGTTATTTGGCTGCTCTTAAGTCTTGTCTTTTAGCCTTAGTTATAGGACTGGAAGTTTATGTCCTGAAAACATGTGTCTACTTGTGGATCCATCCTCCTTTTACTTTCTCTAGATTATGCTTTCTTCATTCAAGCATATCCCAATAATTCTTGTCTATGGTTTGGATGGATTGACTGATAAGGTCTTAGTTTTTTGTCGTGTCCTTTCACTGATGCATGGAGGAAAATTTTAGATCAAGTGATCTTGATGTAAAGAAAGCATCTGGTAGCATCATAAAATGAAAATATTTGTAACTTCTTTGCCTGAGTCAGCTCCAAGGGAGAAAATGACGTGGTGGTCACGAGTCCTCTGATATTTGTGTGTGTTAGTTTCGGTTGCTCTATTGTGTAAGGTTTGTGTGGTAGCATAAATCCTTTTGTTGGAATTCATCTTTAAAACCTTTTCTGAGAGTATGCTCTTCAGCTAGATTATTTTCAAGCTTTGACCTAAATTTGCTGGAAATGCTGGAAGGATACCTTAGGTTTCTTGGACTATTGGAACAATAAACTGATCCTTCAACCTGGTTCTTCCTTAAGTCGCGTACTTGTATTGAAGTAGATTTTGATCCCTGAGCCAGCAATTCCTCTGGTGATCCTCATCCACATTCAACTTGTTGATCTAATGCTATTGCAGCGCTGCAATCATTGACCACATTTCTATTTACAACTTTCTGAATTGTCAAAGATGCTCCATCTTTCTGGGCCTGTGGCTGCTTTGAGGATGCTACTGGGTAGTTGGTAGTTCTATGAATGTGGAGTTGTGGACGAGGATATATGAATGTATAAGTTTGCCACTTTAAGTTATGCACTGAAAGTATTGCTTGCTGGCTGGTTTTTTCCACCCTTCCACTCCTATCACGAGTTTGTTTGATGTCTCTTTTCAAGGAGCAACACGAAGTTCTTGTCCAAGTGTGTGTTTGGATAGTGACTCGGTTCTGTTTCCTTTATAATGAACAGCAGTCCGTGTCCAATACAGCCTAAATTCAGGCCTTCATAGTCTGCTGCAGGATTTGCAATTTTCTTTTCAACTTCGGTTCAAAATTATGTTGAAATAATTAGAATTCATCCTCAAACATGATCAGATCGATTATGTTGGACTGACATTAACATCTGTAGTCTGGAGAACACGGTAGTATGACAGCACTTAGACATAGAATTATACGCTTTAAGCAATCATCTTTTATATTTTTGTCTTCTTCTTCAAGTAATGGGGAAAAGGTTTGTTGTACTAGCTGCATTTGGGCTTGGTTAATATCTTGAAGTGTCTTGAAAGAAGTTAGAAACTTGGCAGAGATAGGAGTAGGTTTATACTTACCTGAAAAAATAGAAGGCGGATTGGCAAGTTGCTTGTTTCACTTCATTTTCACCTGGACACTTGGTAATGGTGTTAAGATTCTTAAGAATGAAGCATGGTGTCGTCATTAATAGTTAAGTGAATTGTGCTATCTTAACATCATATCACCCTAATCTAGAAGTCAAGTTCGTGTTTGATTCATGGACTAAGACAACACCATTAAAGTCATGCAGCTGATGCACATGCAGCTCGAAAACCTCATGCGAGTCAGACTGGAAGAGATTCTTGATGGAGACTATCAAAGGGTAGAAAGCTGGTTAATGGAAAATTAATATCAGAAGTGGACACTTCATCCCAGCTACCTGTTCCTTCATGTTCAAGATGCTCTTCTATATAAACACTTATGAATGATGTTGGAAAACAATGTGCCATGCGTAGATTAACTACTCTTGTGGTATGTATTGATGTAACTAGTGTGTCATTTAGGATGCTCTGTTTTTTTGTTGGACACTTAAGCATGGAAAGAAAAATTTTTAAGGGAGTAAAAAGAGATTTGAAATAAGAGGGCTTCTGTGATGGAAAGGAAATCTGATCATTTTCGTTGTACTTGATGGAAAGTGGAAGTATAGGATTTGTCATGGGGATTTAGTTCTGCTTCAGTTGGTATCTTGATATGTATACTTTGTTCTCCTGTTTTTCGATACTTATAGAATTCTACAACGGAGTCTACATGTTGGAGTGATCCTTGCTGAAAGGTCAAAGCACTTTATGTTGGTGGACCATTTGTTTAGAATTTAGTCCAAAGGGTCTTTACAACCATATCTTTGAATTGTCGAGAATCTTTAACTTTTATTCTAGAAAGAATGGGTCCTAGAAAGAGGACCTAAGTTTGTTCTATTATAGTTTAATACAATTTGTCGTGTTTATTCATCAAATTTCGCGGCATTTAGATTCTAGGACAACTTTTTCTTGCTGTCGGCCCCATTGTCCCACATACTGACTTCTTAGCAACGCAAGCACATCACAGAAAAAGATGGATCTTGTTTCTTGCAATAGGTGTTCATTTTTTTATATACTAGCAAGTAATAAATTTGACTTCGATATTGGTTTATATATACTTTAAAATTTTTAAGTTGCTATTACTTCAGATGATTATCTAAGCTTAATTGGTTTCCTCTTTATTGGCAAGTCCTGCATCTGCACTCAATTTATTCTGGTGGAGGTTTAATTTCTTTGTTTTATAATTCAACAGAGTAATGCCATGAGATATAGTAGTTGTCTGAACTCATTAATCTAGCTGCCAGCATTTCTGGTGCTACCCATTACTTGAGTACAGGCGAGATGTGAATTTTGAAGAAGCATGAGCGACTTTTCCCCTAGAATCTTGTGTTCCCATTTTGTCTGGAAAAGTTCATGATCCTTATTAGAATAAGATAATCATTTTTCTCATCTATATAATGTTCTTTGATATTGAAATTTATGAGCTGCTTAAACCATTTTTCTTTTCTTTTTCCAAAGAAGTTTGTCTTCATTGCTTAAATTGGTCTGTCGGGCTCTGATCGGAATTAATTCTATTTTCAGTCGGTAACTCATTTGTTTGTCTTCCTGCAGTTCCTCCAGTGACAGATACTACGTGGAAGTCACTGGTTCTCAAGGCTGATGGGCCTGTGCTGGTCGAATTTTGGGCCCCGTGGTGCGGGCCCTGCCGAATGCTCCATCCGGTGGTGGGAGAAATAGCGGACGAGTACGCTGGGAAGCTCAAGTGCTTCAAACTGAGTACTGATGAGAGCCCTTCCATCGCGACTCAATATGGAGTCCGGAGTGTACCCACGATCATGATCTTCAGCAATGGCGAGAAGAAAGAGGCGGTCCTCGGTGCAGTGCCCAAATCAACCCTCACAACCTGCATAGAGAAGTTCTTGTGAAAACAAATAGTGATGTGTAAAAGGTTAATTGGCTACGTTTTTATGATTTTGGAGAGTTCCATCTGTCCGTGTCAGTGTGTACCTAGAATTCAATGATGTTTTTTCTGTCTGGTGTGGGAATCGACAAAGAGCCACGAAAAATAAGAAAGTTGATATGATACCAATAGCTTGGTGGGGGTTACTTGTCAACTGTAAGAGCATAAATGATACTGCTTTACCCTTCTGTCAAAGTTTGAGTTTGAAATGATGCAAATCAGCGTTGACTCTTCCTGGGCCATTGTGCTCAGCTCCTCTAGGACTTTGCTTTTGCAATTTTCCCCGCATCTAGAACTTTAGATCAGACCAGCTCCTCTTCGGATCAGAGTCATCACATCCATCTAGATTGAGTTGAATTGACGATCACTATTTCAAATTGGACTTTGCAGCTGCGGACACTTGAGGAACAGGGGGAATTCATGCCTCGGTCTGCGATCCTCATATATTTTAACATCCTCCCAAATGCAAAATTCGAGATATTTAGAGGTGATGGGATGGAATCACTGTGACTTGGAAAAGAAAGAAAGTCTCACAATGGGATCCATCGTCACCTTCCCACTCTTAAATTAGCACGGTAACCGCGTGAATCGCCGAACGATGTCAATTCCCATCTTGTCCGAACGTGTGTACGTGCATGTGCAGCTTTGAAAACTAACGAGGTGGGAGATGGAGGCAGCATCGGAGCCTAGTCAGCACATTCACGAAAAGTGATCTTTATCTCAAAAGCGCCGATCCGTGACGGCAAAGGTACAAGGATACGACGCTGCCCATGTCCTTAGATTGATTGGGGCGAACAAGACAGCAGAGATAAATCCTCTTGACTTTTTTTGTGAACCTTGGAAAATGTTTGGTCACAGGGACAGAGAAAATGTCTCTCCCCTTATCCTCAAATTGATAACGATTCCGTGTTTTGCCAGCTTGGAAGATCTTATCTCCTTTTACCGAAAGGCCAACATGGCATTATTTCCAACAGAGCTTTGTTTCCTCCCGCCCATCCACATGACATAAATCTTCGGAAAACATCAGATCTTCTCTCGTGAAATTGGACCGAGCATTTTCGATGTTCTAGCTGATTTTAAGGTTTGCATATATAATTTCTGATGATGCACCGGCTACGATTTAACTTGAAGCTGAAGCCATTTATAATTTGGATAAGCGCGCATGGACCACATGGCCAATTTTTAAGCGATTGCTTAGTTTTTTTTTTTTGGTCAGTGCGATTGCTTAGCTCAATAGTGTAAATTCAAACATCGGTTAGACCGCTACCTAATAAACAAACCTCAAACTTAGTTGCACCACATTGTTATGTGGGTTTGACTCTTTGCTAAAGCTATAAAAAAAATTTATATAATTCATCTCTAATTTCTTTGTATGAATGGTCCGGTTGAATAATAATTTAGTCCTTCTCTAGCTAAATTGAAAAGGAAAAGGAGAAAAAATATATATATTGAAATTTGGTAACCGTACTACATAGCTCAGGAGGTTGACATTGAATTAATTAAATGTGGGGAATACAAGTAAAAAACATCTCCCACCCAATTGGAGGCGAGTCTTCACGCAACCACATCCGCATTTCATAGCTTATCATATGAGAAGGACGACCACTTCAATCAAATTTTCTTTAATTAGATAGGTACATGGCTGGTTAGGCAACGAGTACCTACTTGCATTGTTAATATACAGAATTATAGCTGCGAAATCATCATAACCACATCTCGTTATTATATCAAGACACGCTTATGGTCAAGTGTGTCTAATCTACTCATTCTCTTATCCAATCGAAAAGTGACGAATCTATCGAAAATTAGGACCGGATCATTAAAGAGGGCGATGCCATCGATTTATGCCCTCGACTCTTCGGATGCAAACTAGTCTCTTCCGATCGAATCATTTCGACACAGCTCTTTAGGCCACTGAAGACGGAACGTCGCGATCTCCCACCCGCCCGACTCCGTCTGTCTCGGCATATGTCACCCGTATGGACTTTGATAATATACTTATTGAGAAGTGACGTTCTTCGAGGGTTAGGGGTCAAACTTGTTGATTCCCTCAACGATGGCAAGTGGAACAGGATCGCCTCTCGAGCAAGTTGCACGACAGCTTTTGCTCAAATCTGCCCGATCACCACCGCCGAGAGTTAATCCAACGCACAGCAAATAGAGATAAAGCTTCCCGTATGCCGAATATTATATTCGTCTCCAGCAAAAAAGAAGATAAATATATCATATTGACCCCCTTTTTCGCCCAAGTCCACACCTCCAGGATAAGCACTTTGTCAGCATATAGAGATAAAGCTATGTATGAATATAATATTCAAAATAATTATTGTGAACAAGTGGGAGAGTAAAGACGAAGAAGCAGCATCCATTATGGGAACCTCATTGCCAATTCGCCATTGGTCTCTGGGGCGGTGACCTTACTTTTTTATTTGGCTGTCGGTCCTACCAAGTTGTGCGATAAGCTCTCCTTCCTATGAGATCAAAGCCACCCGCAGAGAAAAATTAAAAGACAAAAAGCCAAAAAGCCAAAAAGAAAGAATGAAAAAGTAAGAAGAAAAGCTTGTAAATTAAACTGGGAAAACGCCAAAACACGCCTAACTTTTTAACCCCTTCCTCACCATTTAGATGTCTCCATTACTATGCACGTGCCTCTAAGCAAAATTCCGAATTGAAAATGCCCAAATTAGCCGTCCTTGCCAACTCATTTCAGCGTCTTCGCACAGGGTTCTTGGTGGCGAATGTTTCGAGGGAGCGTGGAGATTTAAGGTTCGTGATATGGACATCTTCGAAAAAGAAATTGATATTTTTGTGCATAAGAATATAAGGTTGCGTTTAGCAGTCGAATAAAATTCGGAATAGAATATGATTTATCATATCCTACGTTTGGTGCTTATTTAGGATAAGATAAAGTCGGATGTAAGGGGGATATAGGCCGGATAAAATTATCCCATGAGGGAGGTGGGATAAAATTAGTGAATAAGATTTCTAATGTCCATAATAGGAAAGTTATTTGTCTCGAATAACAAATTTCTTAAATTAACAAAATTAAAATTATATTTCAATATAAATAATATTTGAATTCTAATTTAAGAAATTAAAAAAATAAAAATTAAATTAGAAATTAAAAAATAAAAAAAAAATTATTTTTAATTTAATCTTATTTTAATTTATATATTCAACTTTAATTTATCTTATAATAAACCTTCAATCTATAAATTATATATTTATATTTATTATATATTTTAAGGTATTATTGTATTTTAGGTATGTTAGTATAGTTTACTATTTGATAAAATTTTATTAAAGAATGATGAAAGGGGAAAAAATAATAAAAAATAAAAATAAAATAAGGAATAGTGTCACAGCGTTTCACGAGATTTTCACCATCTCCGTTTATAAACTTTTAGATTTATTTACAATGATATATACCGTTTATATTAAAAAAATATATATGATATGATGTAAATATATCCGACTTTAATCTTGTGATTCACCAAATAATGGATAGGATATAGAAAAATCTCGAGATTTCATATCATATCCTATCATCCTTAGTTAAATCCAGGACGATCAAACGTAATCTGGGTAACCGATACGAAGGTGCAAAGTGGTCTTTAGAGATAAAACTCACATAAGTGTTCAACATTTTCAAGAGTAAAGTTATGCAAATGTCCATCGAGTAAAAAATAAGGCGTTCTTGATTTTTTTTTTTTTTTTTTTAATAGCTATGGTTTATAAATAAATATATATACCGAGTACCAATTGTATATATATATATATATATATAATTGTTAGTCACTATAAATGAGGGCAATTCATTCTCGGACGGATGCATAAGCAGCATAACCACGCATGCTCTCCTTCTAGATTCATTTCTTGCAGATTATATATATATATAATTGTTAGTCACTATAAGTGAGGGCAATCCATTCTCGGACAGATGCATAACCACCATTCTCTCCTTCTAGATTCATTTCATGCAGATTACCCTATTGAAATACCTAATTTGCATTTTACACATTAAATTCGAGGGGTCATTGTCTAGAGTGTGAACGTCCTCACAAGTCGCAAGTCGGATCCAACTCTATCATCCCCCGACAAAATTGGGGTGTCCGCTTTGCTCTTTTCCTTATTTTCCAAGCGTTTGAAAAGACAAAAGGCACTCGTTACTAAACAGTGGACAAGGAATTTTCAAACAACCGATTAAGTATAAGAACTCGACACGACTGTGGATAGGACCGGACTGATGTGCATGATGAGCAAGCCGGCGAAAAAGTTGGCCACCTTTTTTTTTACTTTTGGAACAGAAGCGTATCACAAAAGACCCTCTGATCATAAAGTATTCTCAAATCATCATATCCTATTTCTTTTCCACCATAAGGGAAAAGAATAAAGAGTGGACCATGTAAAATATGTTTCGCGACGCCATGAAAACATTTTATATTAATTTAGTGATTAAAGGACCGGCCTTTATGGGTGAATTATGAGCGAGATGTGCGGTCGACTCTTCACTTTACTTGGTGCAAACAATTCTAAGTTCAGACCCCACTCATGGGCCGGCCGGTGTCGAAATACACTTTAAACGACACTTTTACAGAATACAAAACCCGGGCTCCTTCTCTCCATCACTAGACGGCTATCCTTTTTCCTTTTCCAATTAAGTGAATTTACCATGCATCCATATTCAACATCGAGTGGACTAATATTTCATCTCTCTTCCCTTCTCTCTATTTCTTTCTTAACTTTAAAAAAAAAAAAAAAAATTAAATCACTTCTCTAACCTACTTCCATTTAAAGGAACATTCTAGAAGGCCCTACTCATGTCAAATTATAGCATGGCCTCCTCTGTCAAAGCAGGAGGGAAGAAAAACTGAGGACTTGGGTGCGAAAGAAAAGATGGCCGGCGGCGACGCACTCGCCTTCTAGAAATTCATCCTCCTACCCTTAAAATACACAAAAAAAAAAAAAAAAAAAAAAAAAAGGAGGAGCAAAATGAAAATTAATTCCTCTTTCTAGAAGGGCTCTTGTCCCCACATCTTTGTCCCCACATGTTCTTGTCTTAATTGGGTCCCCTAATCAGACCTCATTACCCGCCCCCCCTCCTTCCAGAAGCCACGTTCTCCTGTTGAAAACGGGATTGAATTAATTGATTTTCTTGAGAAATGGACTCCTGAACTCCGGACTAAGCCATTTCATGTGGTCGGTCAGGCGTGATGATAGGATTTTATTAACAAATATCTTCAGAATATTGGCTCAACATCTGCACAGAGAAATCGTCGTTCCCAATGTACTTTTGTCTTGAGCTATGACACGACGAGAATGAACATTTTAATGAAAGCACTCGTTGACAAGATCCTTATTAATTACGTCCGATGTTATCATGATTTGAATAGGATTTTTGTTGGATCGTGTAGTTTCGTCATGATTTAGCTATTTGAAATTTCGATTCATTTTCTTGACATGATATTAGGACCATATGGATCGAATGATTTGGACATACTCAGGTGTACACGCCCACAAGCACAACTAGAGAGAAATCTCCTCTTCTTCTTCTTTTATATTTTTATAAAGGGTTAATACCCTAAAAAAACCCCAAACTAGTATATCTGTGACAAATTTACCCCAAATTATTTTTTTTACCATGAAAAACTCCAAACCGGTATACTTGTGACAAATTTACCCCGACTAACCATAAAAAACCATAAACCGGTACATTTATGACAAATTTACCCCAAACTAATTTATTTGACGCAAAAACTCCAAACTGGTAAATTTGTGACAAATATACCATTCGTTAAATTGGATTAATACAAAAAAATCACAAAAAATTGTAAATTGTGACAAACGGAGCATAAAATCCCAAATTGGTATATTAATCAATTATTACGTGTCATTTAACTAAATAATTTGACAATAAAATTTAATAAAAACTAACATAGAGTAAATTTATCACAAATGTACCAGTTTGTGGTAAATTTGTCAAATGTATATCAATTTGAGAATTTTGGTAGTCAAAAAAATAGTTTGGGGGTAAATTTGTCACATGTGTACCAATTTGGGGTTTTTCAAGGTATTAATCTTTTTATAAAATATGACGAAAACCCTTTTGAGAAATATCCAACTAACCCCAGGTGATACTGAAAAAACCTAAAAATAAATTTAATCAATAAAGAATTCAGAAAATTATACACCTAATCCCAGTCACTTCCACACATTATATAGAGAGACATCTAAGGAATCTTACCAATGAAATCAATAAGGCATGCACGGTTAGGATGTAATTATTATGTAGACAAACTCCTAGCATCGCTCCATCGCTCAAGGACCTCGAATTTTATTTATCGCATTAGATTATGGATTTGCCTCTGGAAGAGAACGAGAGAGAAAGTGATGCTTGAGGAGACTGAATAATTGTCATTTAAATAACTCGAATCGGAAAGGTCGGGTTAACACCTGATTTTTCCATGCCTCCTGTCTGACTAAGAACATCTTGTGTAGAATAGTAGCATCCGGGACGAACTTGAAGTGTTGCTCTTTCTTGACTGGTCGGCCCCGGTGTGCATCAATTGCATCCCATTCTTTTGGCATCTCACCGATGCGATGGGACGTGCTTTCTCTCTGTCGTTTATCGTAGGCTGCAGGCCGAAGTGCACCGTGATAGAAAAATGGAGGGAGCCGATATAAAAGTCTCGTGGATGAGGGTTTGGTGAGGCTCGAATTGATGATTATAAGAATCTTTGTTTGGCCTCGAGATGTCTAGGTTGAAGATTCTAAGGGGATGCATGACAATTACCTATTTCTATTTCAGAAACAATTTTTATTATTCAAAACCTGTTTCTGAAATAGAAATTTGTTTGATAAATTTATTTCATTTTTTCATTTCTGAAATAGATTCTTGTTCCAAAAATAGGTTTGGAATAGAATTCAAAAGTAGAAATTTTCTACTTTTCTATTTCTGGAACAGAAATGAGAAATAAAAATTCTTCTCATCGTTCGTCAATCGGTCCTTCATCCATCGTCATCAACCACCGTCTCGTCCGGTCCGCTCGTCGCCGCCACCGCTGCCGCCCCGCCACCGCCCGCCGCTGCCGCCGGCCACCCGGCCGCCGCCACCCGATCGCCGACCGCCACCGATCGATCATCGTAGGCTGCCATCCGAAAAGAAAAAATATTGTGTCGTTATCAAACGGTTATTTTTTCTTAAAAACTCTTCTAGAAATAGAAATAGAAAAATATATTTCTCTTCCATAACCTATTTCTAGAACAGAATGATTATCATTCACCCCCTAAGCGAGAGATGTCACTAAACCGGATGAAATCCATGGAAGATTAATGCATGTGCTTAGCATCGTGTGATTTGCAAGCACAAGAGGATTACTTACCATGAAAAATGCACAAGAGATTGTTACCTAAAGAACATGTTTGTACCATCACCTTAAGTAAATGTTAATTCTAGGGAAAAAAAAAAAAAAGCGATGAGAAATGTTAGGGACGCTTGGGTTTTTAAGCTCGTGTCTTATTTGATTTGCCATTTTAAAATGAATTTATTTTGAGATCATCGCGACATTTTTGCTTATGAAAACCAAGAATCCTATTAAATGATGATTTGACTCGGCTTCTTCAATCGATACATCACATGGTATTTGTTTATTTTTGATTTGAATATAAGGGTTTTCGAGATTAACCTCCCATTGTTCAACATTCGGAAATCTTGGGGGCATGCTTTACAATCAATTTTGACCCCTGTAAAAGAAATATATCTCTATCTTCCAATAAAAGAAAATATATCTCCATCTTCCGGTTGGATGTGTTTGATTTTTATTTCTGGAAGATTTTACTATTCTAGAAATAGATTTGAAAAAAGAAATTAGAAGCTAAAACTTTTAATTTCTCAATTTTGTGAAATAGAAATTGAAAATCAATTTCGACAAAATCAATTCCCCCTTCCTTTGAGTTTGATGTCTCTGAAAGAGTTCTAAAACCACAGGATCAGGCAGCAGCTCATGCCAGCAGATTGCCCTAGTCCAGCAAGATCGGATTGAAAATTCTCACTACGTTTTTGACATGCGGTTGAGTTGGTCAATAGAGCGGTGAGTGCGTCACAAACAAATTATTGATTGCTCATTGTTTGTCATCAAAATTCATGATGCCTTTATATTAAAAGAAGGAAAGGGACGGAAAAGAAAAGGAAAGGAAAGGAAAGAAAAGAAATAATAATTATAATGTTGAAATATATGGTGTGTGGTCAAAAGGTAGAATAATTTAATGGTGAATTATATTCATTAATCTTTCATTTTTTTCGTTGAAAACGATTGCCGAAGAATCCTCAAAGGTTTGATATTTGATATTTCCAAGAATGAACAGGTTTTGTCGCGATTCGAATAAGAAACAATCGGTATGACTACACAACAAACTACAGAATTAAAGATAGTAATGAATGACGAACCCGAATACGAATGGAGAACTGATCAAATAAATTGCAAAAATTTGAGAAGTGTTATTGATTGTTGGTCTATTTACAGTTGATCTTTCTTGGCCTTTTTATAGCCTTTGCACAATTTAACTGTCAGGAGCGGTTATTATTCAAATTCTAAACCTTACCTATTCACAAGATTCCAAGCCTCGACTCCATTCACCTACAATCGCATGTTCTTATATTAGAGTAGTTATGATTCGATTCCATCCTTTATTTTGCGTTTCCATTGATTTCATAATTAGTGTATCCCTTTTCCTCATATGTCAATTCCTGGCCTTCATCGATTTTCTCCCACTGACAACAACTACTTTTCTTTGTCGCCGATTTGTAATAGTAAGCTACGACTATCCCCGTCAACAACGCACGTAAATTCCCATCAATCTATTACGACTCAGATTATTTCTGGGTGTCCACGACGACTTTAATGTCACGTGACCGTGTTGACATGGAATCATTGCATATGAATCCCACTTTCTAAATTTATGGTGGTTGGTAAAGTGGAGAACTGGCTTTGCAAATGACGCGGATTAACATAATGATTAAACATTTACTCTCCACCTAAAAAATATCTCGGAACAGGAATGGAGAAGGCTCTCACCCACTGACCTTAATTTTCTCAAACTCCTCACAAACTAAAGCCAGTTCCTTGCTCGCACGTAAATGTCGACAAATTCGTACAACTTAGATACAAAAAAGGGAAAAAAAAAAAAAAACATGGAAGTTAATGCTTTCTTATCCGGTTGTGGACCAGCCCAGTAGCTTTGCCAAACCATGGCTAATTTGATACGTGGCCGATAAGCATGAGCAGAAAAAAAGGACGACTTTGGCAATGACGTCCACGAAAATCAAGTGGGACGTCATGCTCATCTACAATGAATCCCTCGCCGATCTCGATCGATAACATGTCCGCATTGCATTCGCATCGTTTTCACGGATATTGATGATGATCGGACTCATCATCCAATCGGGGAATAGTAATTAACCCGCATGCTTAAGGAGCCTCTTTCGCCACTCCCACATTGGAATTCGAAATCTTGACCTCGAAATTGAGCATGGAAATTTCCGATCAGGAGAGGATAAAGTAAAAATGACTTTGAAAAGATTCGAATTCAAGACCTTCCACATCGATGTCATGTGAAACCCCGTGCACCGGCCGTCGTCGAGCAATCAAAGCGCGGACATCGTGCTGGCGCGGATGAGTTTATGGCTAAGCAGGAACCTTAAAAACCGCCCAACATCATTGCCTCCACTAAAATAATTCGTCTTTTCTCGGCCGTGTTATTATAATGTCTCCCATACGAAAAATATCCGAGAGGAGAAGCCAATCATTAATTTTAATTAATATTCAAAAAGGATACGGAAATGGCCCACCCCGCCGGGGGTGGGTGGGGTCCACAGACCGGGGCGACACGCTCGACCGTCTGCGAGCCACGTGTGCGGCGGATCGGGTGGCGATCGCACCGGACGATTCGGTGCACCCGCCCGCGCCGTACAATTCCCACCCGCCCACCGGGCCCGCTTCTGTGTGCGCGCGTGGGCGTATATCTATATATCGGCCTTCGCTCTCTCGTCTTCTCCATCGTCCGTTACAACGCAGTGCTCTCTCTCTCTCTCTACCCTCTCTTTCTCTCTCTAAAAGCTCTCAGGCTTCATCGACATTCGAAGTGAATCTCCTGCTTCTCTGTCTCTGTCTCTCTCTGAGCCAAGAAACTTCGAATCGCGCGGCGGTCGGGGGAAGGGCGTGGAGGTCGCTCGCCGAGGAGCTCGCTCTTGGTGTATTTCTTTTCTCGGTACGGGACTCGTCGTTGTCCTCCTTTTTTGTTTTCCTGTTTGAGAAGACGACGTTGGGAGTCGCGAGTGATTCTGGGTTTCGATTCGTTTAGTCCTTCTTCCTCTCTGATGCCTGTAGTCGTGTGTGTGCGTGTGGGGGAGGAAGGACCGGGAAGGAGGTGGCAATGAGCTGAATCTCTAGATGGTTCTAGCACTCGAGGGGTTCGTGGGTCGATTTCAAGCTTGGGATTTCGGGAATTAGGGTGGGGGCGTTGCGGAATCTCCGCGTGCGGTTCGATTTTCGCTCTGTTTCGGCTTCTTTTCCGTCGAGGGAGAATGTGGAGGAAGATGGTCGGGTTGTCTGGTCCCGTCTTCCTCTGCGACCGGCCCGGAAACGATGAAAAACCAGATCTTGGGGGCTGTTTTGCTGGTCCTGTCCTTTTTCTTTTTCATTGCTTTCATTTTAGGCCAAAAGCATCGATTTTTTTGATGAGTAATCTCAATTCCAATTGCCTAGCATCAACAGGAAAACTCGCTGGTACTCGATGAAATTATATACGCCCCTTTCAATTTACAATCCTTTTGGGATTCGGTGACCGGGTTTGGGTCTGTCGTGCCTCAGATCTCTGGAGAATATTGCCCACAGGTGTCCCCTGATATGAGACCCGCCTTTGTTCTAACTGTGTGCGAGAGAGAATCTGTTCCCGTGCCTTTGCATCGAAATTGATGCTTGTAGGATGGATTCTATCCATCGTGACGAATGATTGCGAGACGATACTGCAAATCTCCTTAACAATATGTTCTCCCGTCATAAATTTAAAGGAAATAAGACTGATGGAGAAAAGAATAAAGATCGCTTGCTCTGTCGTCATGTACCTTCGGTTGTTGTTTAGATTTCTGGTTGTCTGACCTTTTATCCTTTCAATATGATAACAGGAAGGCAAGGAATCTTGGTCATAGCCCAAGCAAGATGGCCCTAGAGCACTCCTTTGCAGAATCCGTGGCATCGCAAAACCTTAGTGGATTGCACAAGCCATCCTTAGAGAACTGGAAGTCCCTCGCGGCGGCTGCTGCAGACTCGGATGACAACCATTCCGGTGGCTTCGAGTGCAATATCTGCCTCGAGATGGTGCAGGATCCGGTGGTAACCCTGTGCGGTCATCTCTACTGTTGGCCTTGCATCTACAAGTGGCTTCAAGTTCAGAGTACTGATATGGAAAACGAAGAACCGCAGCCACAGCAGTGTCCGGTCTGTAAAGCAGAGGTTTCGCAGGCCACTCTGGTCCCGCTCTATGGCCGTGGTGGATCTACCAAGTCGGCAAAAAGCAAGGCCCGGCAGCTCGGCATAGTCATACCGAAGAGACCCTTTGGTCCTGCCTGTGGCGTCGATAGCCCGAGATCTCTCGGCGCTATTTCCAGTCCCCGTTCAGTTCAGCGAGTTCACAATCAAGTTTACCCACCGCAATCGCCGTCCTACCAGTCCCACCTTGGAGGCTACGCATCGACGAACACGGTGGACCCGATGATTGGGATGCTTGGTGAGATGGTGTTCGCGAGGGTGTTCGGGAACTCGATGACGAACGCGTACACGTACCCGAACTCGTATCATCTCGCCGGGAGCAGCAGCCCCAGGGTGAGGAGGCATGTGATGCAGGCCGACAAGTCCTTGAGCAGAATATGTTTCTTCCTCTTTTGTTGTATAGTTTTGTGCCTACTTTTGTTTTGAGCGTGGAGACCATTTAGGGACTCTCCTTTGTTACACATGTAAAAAGTATATGAGGATTTCGAAGGAGAAGTCTGGCGCAGCGGTGTGGATTAGAGAATTTAGAGCTGTATCTCTCCTGCTGCAATATAATTTACATGGAATTTTAACGTTCAGGGTGAATATTCATCGTGTTTGATTGCTTGGCAATCTTCGGAGCCTAGATTCCATGAGCGTGTTTATGCTGTTTTTCTCTCTTGAACCGCCCCACGCACAAAAAGAAAAAGAAAAGAAACTCTCTGGTGGTGGGCGACCGAAAGAAAAGCGCTCTCGGGAGTGTTCGACACTCAAACAGTGTTTACCAATTCTGGACACGGATCAACTTTTCTCTAATCAGAAGGAGGTGCTTGGGGCAATCATAAAAAGATGGATTCGCGTTACGTGGAATATGATCTTGGCTATCATTAGTATTGAATCTGTCGATCTCCTCCTCTCTTTGGCCCAGTCCCAACTGGGAAGATGATGATGGACGAGCGTTTTGTGGAAGAATTTCAGGAAAAGTGGTCCAGATGTGAGGCGCTGTCTTGATTGCTCCTCGAATCGTCGCATTTTCAGAGTTCAAACAGTAGTGCGAAGATTCCCAAGATTGCGGTAGACCAAAGGGCAGTAATGGTGGGGTAACAAGTGCTCCATCTTACCTTTGCGATGATGGAACCTGTACTATTCAAAGCCAATCGCCATCACAAGGCAAAAAAAAAGTCATTTTCAATGTTTTTTTTCGTCTTTTTATCATCTACCCATTACCACCCCTTCTAGATAGACAGTCCCCTTCAAAAGGGAAGAGGGTTTTCTTCAACGTTTTCAATGCACGTGGTTGGCCGCGGGTGGTGGAGGGGCCACCTGTGGCGGTGCCAAGGAGCACCCCCTCCCACTATGGAATCTTCCCCCACAGAGAGAGATGGGGTCATTTGATTTGGTTTTTGTTCATCTAATTCAACCGTTGTTGACTCCTAAGACTCCAAAACAAGACGTGGGAAGAGGCCAAAGAAATGGCATGGCGCTGCTAATTTGGCAGTGCAGAGGAAGCTTCTCTTGTGCCGGCAATTTCTTTATTAGAAGAAAGTTGGGACTTTGCCTCCTGTGATGGCTTTTGCCTTGCTCGATGGCTTTGCTTCTACTTTTTGAACGAACCCTCGTGTGTCCTTTTTCCTATGTCTGAATCTTCCCCAAGACTTATCGCAACATAAATCCGTGAAAATGGTAAAAAAGAAAGGGTAAATAAACGAGTAGGACACCGTTATCGACCGATTAGATTTGACGTATTCCCTTTTCTAGAAGTGGTTTGGCTAGCCAATAAGCGCCACCTTTTTTTAGTATCGTTTCGAGATTCGGGATGTCAATATTGGACCATGGCGTATCGACGGTCGCACAAACATGATTTTGTTAGGTTTCTTACTTTGGATTGGATGTGACGACCAAGGAAACCGGACGCATACCCACCCTGAGGCCAACCTCTAGAGTCGAGGAATTCGTCCATGTTCGTTTCATCTTTGGTCGATTGCCATCCCCATTTCAATATATCACCGACTTTCCGTATTCTCCATCTATCCTAATTGTTATGAACATGGGTCGCACCCAACCGGAGGAGCATGCCGTCAATCATACCCTTTTTTTGTTTCTTATGTGCAGATGTTACGACATCACACCATGGAGTTTTATTATATCAAAGCTCCCAAAAACACCTACCAATGAACCGTACGAAAGCTTCAACGAGTTCACGAGACCTTCCCGAACGTTCATCGCGGAGATAATCTCAGCATCAAAAGGAGTTTTGCAGCTCAACAAACCTGGGACGCGATGAATCTTTAAGACAACTAAATGTGGAAAACTACCAAAGAGAGGGCGTGCTTTTTCGAGCGAGGACCAGCGCGAGCCCGTGTCTTTCTTGATATGGGATTTGAGACAATAAAATCAGACCGAGCCCGCACGATACCTTCTCGGACGGGGAAGACAGCTTATAAGCTGGTCTACCAAATTGGGCCTGTCACATGGGTTCGCCCATTCCTCGGGCAACATGGCATTTATGCCGGTCGTTGCCTACCAACCAGATCCAACACATCCTCTCGATTCTAGACAATGGACCACGATACAGATCACGCCCGTGTCTGACCATGATATGTCCTTGTCCATGATAAGCATCGACCCGTTCGACCAGAAAAAAAGTTGCGGCTTTATCGTGATTAAAGTTAGGAGCACGAAAGCTGGTAACCGTTGAATTATCGAACTTTCACACAAGTTTGCTCGACTGAATGATATAGTTCTATAGATTGTTGGTATTATCTAGAGAATCGGAATAAATGGGAACACGCAATGAAGTATGGCTACTTGTCTCTTCTCTGAATCCGTAATAACTACGCTACACAATTTTGAACCTACTGCGTTTCAATGAACCTGCCGGGTTCGCAGAAGATAAATGAATCGAGGCGAAAGGTGTAATGGCTTTTCTTGTTGAGCGACATTGAAGCAATGGGCAGATCATCAGATCAGACTTTAATTAATGCTTGGACTTGGCCCGGATGGAGGCACTGTCGAGCCCTTCGGAAGCATTGCAGTAATTGCTCTCAAGCCCATCAGAATCTCCGGCGAGCTTCGGCTGCCCGAGATCGGGACTGGGACTTGAGAAAGAGGGCGTGCTTCGGTTAAGCATTCGAAAGACAGTAGCATCATCAGGACCATTAGGAAGCACACGACCTTCTTGACTTTTTGCGAGGAATCCATATTCTCTACCTTCTGTGTAAGATTCGCTCGTCTATAGGCAATTTATAGAGGGAACCACGAAGAAGTTAACTGAGTCGCCGGCTTTGGAAGTGAGATTCTGGCATTAACATAATTGCGAGTCAACCGCATGTACATTCGAATCTGTTGCCGGCAAATCCGCCGGATGGAGTGGGTGGCATAAGATACTGAAGAATGCGTAGAAATTATCCACTTGATGAGCAGTAGAGACGGCTTATCGAAAATGAATAATGATTCGTTATATAAAGACGAATCTACTCTAAGCAAGCAACAAGTGGAGATCTTTAGCCGTGTTTGCGTACTAGTTTAATTGCTGCGGGATGGGGGGAGCAGGCTGAGACTCCTCTTGAATGAATGTATCTAATTATATGCCTCGTATCATCTCCAATTCTCCTTCCCTCAAGTACTTCCATTGGAAATGATTCTCTAAAGTGGCGATAGCTTTTCATCTTTACTAATGAAGGGGAGATCTTCAAATCAAGTTGCTTTCTCTTTTGGCCACAGAAAACATTCTTTAAATTAAGTTTATGTTTCACCAATCTCAATCTTCTAACCTCCAGCTACTGAAACACCGCAAAGGCAACTCCCATCTGCTTCATTCATCCAAATCAGTATTACAATCCAGTCAAAGACTCACTGATTGGGAATTAATGTTGCTAAATGCCTGTTCCAAGGACACCGTGATGTTCGTTGTGCATCTGCAGCACTCGTGAAGCGGTTCAGCTATGACAATCATCATTTCAGGGAAAAACTGAACTTGACATTTCGGTGGAGCAGCTCCATAATAAATTTCCTTGTCATATGGCAAGCAGATTCTACACTTCAAGTTCATCTGAGAGGGCAATCTCTAATAGCACAAAGAACATGTAGAGCAGGGGCTAAAAGAGCTGGAGTACAGAACAAGAGATTCAGTTTCCAAATCGAAATGCGATTGCTAGTCATCATTTACGTTGTAGGAAATGTCAACAGCATTTAGTTATATTATTCCTCAGACAACAAGTATGTACACTGATTGACAGGAAGTTAGTGGCTCCAATTTATCAAATCTACCTCAAATCTACCTGAAGGCTGCTATTTTTTTATCCTAAAGTGAAAAACAAACCTAGCTTGCTATAAAGCAGACAGTAATAGGGGAAGCTGTAATCCAATTTCAAAGATCCCGGGAACGTTCCGGACTGCCACAATCAATGGCTTCATAGAAATTCAGCAACTTCAGGGGCACCACCTTTTCCTGGGACAAGCGATACATGCAATATCAGTAATTAGCTTCTATATGATAAAAAGAAAATGAACTTCTATAAGGCAGGTGTCTGATATACCTCAAACTGCCCTTCTGAATCCTGTGGAAAATGAAAACCTACTGAGCAATTCTGCAACCGTTCAGGGCCTTTCATCCATGCTCTCCGTGCATCGCTCCCTTTAATTTTAAACCTGAACATCTGCAAATTAAAGCTAAATGAGTCATTTCAACAGGTTAATCCTACCAACTCAGCCAGAAAACTTCACAAGTGAACCACGTTGTTGCTTGGGGAAGGGTAGGAGGGGTGTGGAGTGGAGCGCTTGAGAGGAAGTTGAAATATAGACAAAAGTGAAAGACAGTAGAATTTGTAACCTCAGACAAAGGGACGGATGGATTTTCCAGATTGTCTCCTTCAACCATGACACCAGTGCCTTGGCACTCTGGACAGAACACAGAATGGATTTGCACAGGTGCAGCTTTCCTGTCACCATCTTCTCTTGATTTAGTGCACTTAGGTCCATTCTTTTTTCTCGATTTCCTCCTCACTTTTGGATTTTCCAAGTGACTTGTAGCCATTTCAAATTCGCAAAGAAGTACCCAGTGGATAAGGCAAGAAATATGAAAAACATGATATGCCTGCACAAACAAAAGTAACCATTCCTCCTTAATAACTTAGACGAACGAGTTGACTAAGCACATCAAATGTCTATTGGAAAAAAGACAGGAAAAAAGAACTAACCCCATTCAAGTTTCGACTACTGCAAGCCAGCTTTCCAGTCTTCATATTGATGAGTGTTGCCACGTCTTTCCCTGGTAGCATCTTTTGTTGACAGATATCGCACATTCTTTCTGCAGCTATACGTTGATGCCGTCTCACTTCTTTTCTTACAGCTTTGCTTGATGTAATTCTAGCACGCAGAAGCTGATCATCATAGCTGTCCAACAGCAATCTTGGAGAAGAAGCATTCGAAGTTGATGAACCTTCTCCAGATGAATCATACTGATTATTTAGGGAGTCACTTATATCCTCCGGGTCAGAAAAAGATTGCTTCCTCTTCCTATCATTGTTCCCACCATCCTCCAATGCTAACAAAGGACTAGAAGAGAGCAAGGTCTTTACCTCACCAAACAACCCTTTCCTACCTAAATCATAATTGTAACCTAAAGTCACAATGGCGAAGTCATGCTTTGAAAACTGTAGAGGATCATTGTCAACAGGAATCCCTTTGCCCAGCCATTCACACCATATTCTACGTATACCATTCAGCACCTCATCTTTCTCAAGAAATCTCGCAGCAATCCGTCCCACACCCATAAGTTTAGCATGCAAATCGCAGATCTCATCTTTAACCAACACATCTGGAATCAACAGGTAGTCATCTCCTCCATCACCATCCAAACTCTCTACGCAAGAACTAACTTTACCACCCAAGAGAGCGAGCTTGGAGTTTTCATTGTATTGAACTATGGCCAGATTTTCATTCTTGTTCAGCTCCAGTAAACTGTTTTGACCACCATTCGCAATGTCTATTTGCTTATCCTCCTCAGCTGACCGAGCAAAGAACAGTACGCCATCATTGAAAGGCCATGGGTTGGGTCCTAAGAGTGTATCCTTCGCGGTAGCTAATCTCTCGTTGTGGAGATTCCCCTTGAGATGATCAAACAACACCGAATCACCGTAACATGGCGACAGGCACAAAGTACAGAAGAAAATGAACTTCCTATTATCCTCACGAAGCTCGACATAGGTGTGCCCCTGTAATCTAACATTGCGAAGAACCGTCCTAGCGGCTTGTTCTCTTAAACTGTGAGCATCGCTTCGTGGAAACGTCAAAGCCCTCCTTCCTTCCATCCACGATCGCACAGTCAAAACGTAAGAACGAAAGCCAAACTTGCCTGGAAGTAACCGCCTTCTCTATACAATCCACAGTCACTCCCAACAGCTCCCCGACATTGAGAGAGAAGAGCCTACAAGAGCCATTCTAAAATCCCTCCAGAACCCGAAATCCACAATTCCTACTCGTTAGAAAAGCCTGAACTTGGGTCCAAATATCCCTGTCTATGTTCGGAAAGATCTGGAGTAGCTCGAGAAACCCTAGGAGTTCCGAATTTTCACCAGCAAGTGACGTGCGCATACCAACCTCCACAGCAAGACCGCCAACAAACACACTAGCCCCCAAATTAAGCAACTCACCAGCCCAAATCCGACGAAACCCTAATCCCTCGAAACACCAGGTCCCCACAGCAAAGCCAGAGGCAGCGCGAACACGGAAAAACAGCAAACGGAGATCACTAACTACGGAGACGCTTAGCAACAACTGAACGGACATATTCGTAAGCTTCCCCGTATCCAGCAACTCTTGGACGTCCGAGGGCGCGGGAATTGAGCGAGCGCGTCGGAGACCATCAGGCACGAATCCCGAGCTCGGCAGTCCTCCATGGCCGACTCCATCTCTGGCGCGACGAAAGCGAAGAGGACGGAGGAGGACCGAAGAGAGAGAAAGGGGAAGAGAGGGAAAGCGCGAGAAAATCAGAGGGAAAATGGCGAGAAAATTTGCAGGGATTTTGGGAGAGGGAAAAAGGGGAATGGAAACGACTCTTAACCGAATTTTGAGAAGAGAGAACAGCAAAAAAGAGGGGGGCTGATTAGTTTACGCGTGTTGGGGGAGAGAGTTCTTTTAGCGAGCTGTCGAGCAGTCGTCGCATCAGGCGGAGCGCGGCCTTCGGTGCCGTCTGATCGAGCGGTCGAGACCGGGGTAATCGCGGTGGACGGTGATCGATCGCGGTCCGGGCTAGGCGCGGTAGCACAGGATGTAGGATCAGATTCGAATTTTCGAGCGGATTCGATGCTTTGATTAAGACCGTGGTGTGGGGCCGTGGATAAGTTCTGGAGGGGTTGGGGGGACTTATCCGGTGCGATCGTATGGTAGGCAGCCGCGCTCGCTCGAAATCAACGGACCGTCGGTTGCGCTTACGTCGAGCGGGCCACGTGGAGGAAATTCTGAATCGCAGCCGTCGGATTTAACGGAACCGGAAATAAATTATTCAGAAAACGTCTTCCAAAAACAGATCTCGTCGCTCCAAATAAATAATTAATCAAATATATTTTCATTATTAATATAATTTATATTTAAATGAAAATATTTTCCATTCGTCCATTCTTACAAGTAATACAATAATCACATTTTAAAATTATTAATTTTTCTTAAAATAAATGAAATCGGAATATAATAATTTTTAACAATTTAAGTTTTATATTATGTGTAATATGCTCACCGAATTCTTATTCAAGCCTTCAAACGATTCTGTAATCTATGTCGTGAAAAGGTTTTTTGCACATTAAATTTTTTTCATTACTCCTATACTGAATATCGTAACATACCAAAATCGAAAGGACTTCCCACCCTATACAAAGTGTCTTAGCACGTCAAAATCGAAGTGAAAAGGGCTTCCGCCAACGGGCGAGATTTATTATTATTTTTCGGTCGAGCTGTCATTTTCACTTTCGATTTACTTCCTAAGTCTCCGTCTTCCCGAATATTCTAAGAAAATATATTTCGCTTCTCAATTTCTTTGGTGTTTCTCCAGCATATCCTCTTTTTTTTTTCGATTTTTCGTTTATTTGGAATAAACTAATATATTATGACTAAAGCAAGTAACATTATTAGTTTAAAAAGACTTATCGACAAGGCTTATCGACAAACAACGGCTGGTACTCATTTAACAGTCAAGAGATTTATTAATTCACGACTACCCCATATCATTCTTATATGTTTTTTTTCTAAATTCTCGACGAAATACAGAACGCTACCCCAATGATATATCCTTTGCGAAATCGAAATTTCGAGATAAAGATGTGCTGACGAAAACTCGTATTTTTCCCCGTTCATGCGCCGAGGAGTTTGGAAAATAGAGATGGTTTTGAGGAAGAAGAGGGCCCTGATGCAGCGACAATAGAAGACCCCAAAAACTCAAAAACCTTTGAATTTCTACTATCAACAAGCAGCAGTCTATCGGCGAGACTCACCGAAATGGTTTGGCAATCTCTTCTTCACCATTCTTCATTCGCAAGAACATGCAAAATCCCACTTATATCGATTAACAGAGAGAAGAAATAAGGGGGGGCGGATTACACCAGAGCAACAGAGCCAGCAAAATCGATTTGCATCGAAATTCAACGACAATACATTAGAGAATCCATCGGGAAAACCACTTTCGGCAAAAGCACAAGCAGTCTAGAGCAGATCTAATCTGACCACCGAAAGAGGGCTCCTACCACTACTGCCAAACCAAACTCCCCAAAAACAAGAACACAAAGAGAGAGAGAGAGAGAGAGAGAGAGAGAGGCCTATAAAACAGAGGGAACAGAACAGTAAACAGAAAGGCTAGATCTTTACATTGAAAAAGCCAAACCCAGGACACCAACCAAAAGAAAAGAAGAAGAAGAAGGAAGAGGAGGAGGACATGTATAGATCAGCGGCGCATGTTCTTGACTTTGGACCAGCCTTTCTTGCAGGAATCCCCCACGATCTTGAAGCCCTTCTTGAACAGGCCCTTGAGCTCCTTCGCCCTGTCCTTCACCTGCTGCTCGAAGCCCCCCATCGCCGTCGTCGTCCCCTTCCGCAAGAGCACCCACCAAGAAGATTCTTGAGACAGAGACGGAGATACAACCCAAGAAGAAGCGGCACTACCGCAAAGTCTGATTCCGGCACGAATCTTTAGGGTTGGCTGGTTTTATAGATGAGGGCCCCTCTTCTTTAACCCGACGAATCAGGGCAGCCGAGAGGATGCGAGCTCTCCGTGCGCCGCGCCACGCTGGATCCTACCCAACCCCGGTTTCCTTAGTTTGGCGCTGGAGCCTCGTGCTGTCCAGCTCAGACGGACACGTGGGCGGCGACGACCGGGACACGTTGATTGCGGGGCGAGGCAGGATCTTCCTTCCGGAGGGGGCATAACGGGCATTTCGCATATTCCGCGGGCCCCACGTGGGCCACTGGTGTCGCTTTCCTCGGTGGGGACCCACGAAGTTGTGGTTTCCTTCCTCGCTGTACGAAAAGGATCTCATTTGTCGAGTGTTTTTCCCTCCATAGGAAGACATGCGTACGTGTTTATGTTCTAATTAATTAGTACGAGATGATGTTTACTGGTTGCCCGACATCCAATTAGTGCATTGTTTCAATCTTCGAAACGTTGGTTGATTGATTACAACACGGAATAACAAGGCGTTCAAAAATTGTAAAATTCTCTTACACATTAGATAAAGAAATTTGTTGGGCAAAATTCTTTTATATTTGTGTGCTACTTACGAAAAAACCCTCTCTTTTTTAAAAGGCTCGTGAAATCAATTGCGTGCTTACAATTTATTTAATTTGAATTAATGCGTGCTAACCATTAGATGGGGAATTTGTGAGAGTAATTCTCTGTGCAGATGCATATGATAAAAATGCATCTCAATTCTCAAAGGTAGTTGTCATATGATTTGGGCAATCTTTACATCTTCACCAGCACATTAAAAATTGATAGATGACTCGTTTTGCGTGATTTAGACTAGTATATTCTAATAAATCCGGCGGGTACTTGTGAGAGTAATCTTTGATGTAGAGATGACATCAAGTGCACATGATCAAGATGCAAATCACAGCAAAATTTGTAAGATACGTTTGATCATGTTTCTTTAAACCTAAGATATGTAAAAGACCACACCAAAAGACACTCATGAAACGTGGAGTTCCACTAAAGATGTTTCCCAAGTTTGGAGACGATTTTTAAGAAGGGTAGGATCCATGATTACTGAAATTCATTAAATATACATAAATTAATTTTCAGATCCTCCTTCTGATAAAAGATCCATCAGAAAAAAGTCACAGAAACTTCAAGCTGGAGGCCAAGATTTGAATTTGAAGCTTTAACGTTGATCATTTCCTTCATCTCTTTCGCTTTGTGGAAATGCAATACGTTCAGCCGAAAAGAAAAAGGGCACAAACCAGCAGCAACTGTCATGTGACACTAATCATGATTAGCGGAGATGATCATCGATTCCCAGGCTGGAATTGCTCCTATACCAGCCATACATGAACCTGTAAAGTCAATACTCGGAGTTGACGAAATCGACATCTGATTTTCAAATGCTTTTAGTTAACTGTCACTGGCCTCAATCAGTCAAAGCACATGATCTTCCATAGGTGTATCGTGTATGTGCAAGCGGCGCCTAACATGGAGCTTGACACTTTTTGGGACAACATTGTTGGATGTATGCCCTAAAATTACTATATAATAGTTACATATTAGGAATTTCAAGTTGTGTTTTCAATCTTATTATTTAATTAATGATAAATACGTATTCATTCATTTGTTTTATTATTCCATAAAATTAGTTGTAACTAGACTTATTTTTGAGATGTTAAGAATATGCATGACGGGTTTACGGTTAGACTGAGTCTTTCCTGATTGATGGATTATTTAGTGGATGTTAATGATCTTATTGAGATTGGTGTGTTCTTAACTTTACCATTAAGTATTGGATGCTTAAGATAATTAGGAGTCCCGAATCATTGGGTATTATGATGCTCGAGTTAGATTACAAGTGCTTGTAACAAACAAGTTTTCACTGAACGTGACACACATAAAACGATTAGTGACATGGAAGCTTTTGGCGTGATCAATGTCTAATCGTTCATGCACTGGTCATGTGTAAATAATCATTAGACCTAAGACACGGTATTGACTTGTATGTTGGATGGCTCTAGGTTCATGGTTGTGCATATTGACAGATCATTGATTTGTTTCTGTACCTAATAGTCATAGTTCGTTCATATATAAAGTCACGTGTGCATAATAAGGAATATGTCTCCTTTGTTACATGTAAAGTACAATAATAATGTCCTATGTGATCTAATTATGACACTACATTGAAATCCTCGGTCGGGATTATAATCGAAAAATGAATTGTTTATGTCTCGTATAAAATATAGGTCAATTAGGTTTTTGCATTATGATCGATTTGATGACTTAACAAATATTCCATAGTCTTTGTTCAATTGGGACATAGTAAAATAGGGGGATTGAATTACACCGTAGCGAAAGCTGACATGTTCATTATGTTCTTGAAACATTCATATAGTCTGTATAGCCATGATATATTGCTAGATGTCAAACATAGCTTGTAGAACCTAGAGATTGACTAGGACAATCAATTCTTTTGGGAGTACTAATGTTTTAGTGCAAGTCTTATTACTAGCTCAGTGATGAATTTAGAAATATTACACATCATAACTAATTCATTCAATCTCTTACGGACACAGCCCACTCACGAGAGCTATTTTCTTGCTCACCCAACTTTTGGAGGAAGTAATCATTTAACTTCTTTGAGAGGTTAAAGATTGGCTTTCGGAGGAAGTAATCATTTAACTTCTTTGATAGGTTTATTTAACTTTTTTAAGAGGTTAGAGACCTACGTCTAGAGGAAGTTAAAAATTGACTTCATGATGACATTATATATAGAGCAAAGAGATGATGAATGGGTTAGAGAGAGAAGATCACATGGTTAGCAACGGTTGCTAGTCACGTGCACAAAATTGTTTCCACGGGATTGCTAGCACAATCATAATGGCGATCATCTACGAGTTCTTTGTCCGTTCGAGGCACGTTGGTGATGTGTTTGAACTAGAGATTCGACGTTTGTGGGTTCAAACTAAAGAATATTTGAATCAAGTTGTTTAAAACACGCTTCGAGAGGTAATCCGTATAACCCCCTTTGATATTCTAATTTTTATTAAAACGCCCGAACAATATCTTTGGAAATATATGTATAGTAGAATTTTATCTTTACTTCAGCTGTACATGTTTCATAAAACTCCAACAAACATCCCATCAGGAATATCCTTGCGTGGCCTACCATTCTTACTGGCTCCTTTTAAAGCATCATTCTTTTGAAGGGCTCGCATAGAAACCTTAGATAACTTGATTAGTAAGATAAGTGGAGTTATGCACATAAGTTTCTAAATTCATCGAATTACCTATTTGATTCCACTAACTTTAAAGCAAGAAAGGTGTTTTCTTATCGAAAGTAAGAATTCTATTCGAATTTTCAGAAAGTTATGAAAAAAAGTTATATGTGAATCATGTGTCGACATTTGCATTTTGTGAAAGTTTTAGGATTTTCAAAAGTTAAAGCACACAAGCCATTGTTAAGCGGAAACAATAAGACGTAAACGTCAATCCACATCAATCCAAGATCTTTCATGATGCGTATGTTATCACAAGTATCAGTGCGTTGTACAAGGAATGAATGAGGAAGGATGCGCTCAAGTCTCCGCTCCAACAATAAGAGCAGCCTAGAACACACCCAATGAGGAACAACTGCAAGGAATTTTCGCCCGAGAAGTGAACGGCACTGAAGATAGCGGAGCTCAAGAGAACGGCCTGCTGCCACTTCGATGTGGATGAGATAGATGTCAGCAGAAAGCCCCGGTAAACGATTTCTTCCATCAAAGGGGTGATGATGCAGTACACAAGGACACAAGCCGCTCTTGAAATGTCGCTACTTAGAAGGATCTCCTTGAGGATGAGATTGTTGACGGCCTACAAGCATATACATGAGAGAAGAAAGTTACCATCTAAGGATAAGATCATACCTTAGAGAATTAAGACGGAAATTTAACTGTATCAAATGCCAGAGGCACGTTTTTATGATCCACGGACGTGGAAAGAAGAGCAAACTCCAGTTGGGTGGAAGAAAATCCACTGAACTATATGCCACAACGAGCCACAAGCTTTAACTTACACCTTGCTCAAAATATCAGGTTTAAGTAAATACAGCATGCCAGACTTAATTCCCCCATAGTGATAAAGACTTTGTCACAGTTGCCAATCATCCTGCTAAATAAGGCCTTAGTACTACATTCTCCTTTAGCAACATAATTCAACTTCCAATTGGCTTAAAAAAGAAGACCATTGTGATCTTCACAAGCCAGATTCGAAATTGGGTGACCAATGGGCAATTGATTCCTACATAATCCCGCTAATGGATGAAGCTAGGTGAAAGTTTATTGTTCCAAAAACAAAAATGTTGAAGAAATTGAGAGAACTGGCAGCTGCAAATCATGCGTCTTTCCTTCTAATCTAAACAGGTCCTGCCTACCAAAGTAATGATCAGGTTAATCCTAGAATGCAGTATGTCAATCAAATTAAGATTTCTGAAGTTAATAAAGTTCCTGTTTCATTAATGAAATCTGCCGACCGCATTTCAGTTCATGGATCAATCGTGAGATTGCAGGCAGATGAAACAAGAAAATAGCAACAGTCTTAATGCTGGCTTGCTTGAGTATACTAGAAATTGAGAAATAGCAGGTACTGTGTTCATGAAACCCAACCTTAGGCCCAATTACTCTATCAGCAAGGAATGATGTGAGGAAAACCAAAAAGATGAGTGAGCAGAATCCGAGTGCTGAGGCCACCCATGTTTTCGTCCCATTGGACAACCTGTTACCTTTGAAGAGGCTTATCAACTTAAATTGGGGCTTGGCAGTGGACTTAAGGAGACAAAGAGTCCCAATGAACTCAAAGACCTGAATTCCAAATAGTGACAAAGCCTGCAGTATAGACAGAGAAGGATCAAGCAAACCATCAACACATGTTACAGTTCCAAGTCATGTAATGATACCATTAGTGAACATACTGTGTTGAAACTTTGGCCAAAAAAATTGTCAAGGAACCTTAGCTTGTGGCTAAATGCTGATGAGTCACATTAAACTCATGCAAATGATACATATGACATGACAAATATACAACATGACTGAGCTATAAATCATCGAGCTGTAACTTGTGAGGATGAAAAAGAGACGATGTTACATGCTTGGATGAATCCAAAATCGACCCATCACCGAAATAGGTAAGTTATTCAGGACACTGAAGAGGACGACTATGTCTTTCACCTCACGACAACACCAAAGTAATTAGCCACATATCCTGTCAGGTCACAGACATCATTCAAGTTCCAACCAAACCTTCTTTCGAGCGTCACCATTGGTGGCACCATATGAAGTGTTTTCACATGCAAGAATGGATTTACATGGAAGGCGCATAATCACAGCAACTCTTGTGGGGGAATACAATTCACCTAACTAGTGTATTCAACCGGAAGGGAAGATGACAATTATTGAGGAAGCAAGAGAGCTTCAACAAAGCATTTCAAATTTCTTGATATTCAATACTCAAAATGAGACAAACTGCTGACAATCCGACGAATAATCATGCACATGAGTTGCAGAAATCACACGTATCATTGCAACCGTGAGAAAGCTTGAAAATGAAGCTTAACCTCTGTCTGTGGATCAAGAACAGGCTGGTGAAGCACATGGGCAACCACGGACAGACCTCCAAAGCTCAGAGGAATGTGCAAGCTGAGCAAGTAAAACGCAAATGTGCTCCACACGCTCTCACTGTCCCACGGAACATCCGACGCCAGTGCTGAAAAACCCTGCAAAATCACAGCCGACCACCCTGTTTCAATGACAACCAGCCAAGACTAGACAGAAATCAAGCACAATTTGCTTTCCGTTTTGCCAACAGATATTGAGCACGCATTCACACAACCAGATAAAGAACATTCCTATGTAAAAAATCCAAAAAGCCCATGAGCGATCAGGGCCAATTTCATTTCGGAGGAAGAACCTTTCAGAGCCACCAAAAGCGATTGTACCTGAAAAGATTCTTCATGGGTGTTCTCGTTCTTGGAGCAACGACGTTTCGGAGAAGCTGAGGGCCTCAACTGGGAAGGGAGGAGAAGAGGGCATGGCGAGGGAGATGCGGTTAAAAATTTGCCCAAGTCTCTGCATAAAATAATCGGATTGGGATAAGCAAGAGGTGGATGAACTAGCATCATCCGCCAATTTCGCAAGAGAATTTAAATCGCAATCGAAAGAAAGAAGCTTTTCAACTCAGTGGCATGGAAGTTTGTTCTTTTTCCTTCTCCAGCAGAAAGATAGAAAGTGACAATTTTTTTTGCAGCGGATAAGCAATTCAATTAATTATATTTTCGAGACCCGCTCAAAAGGCAGCACAGTATCCCAATAAAGATTATATTATCTGCAACGAGAAAACGAAACCTTGTCCACGCACCCTTTTGATGGCTGACGCTAACTGCGCTGCCAATTGAAGTCCTGGAACTGTTCGTCCAAAAGGAGGAGCGGCCCCGAACAGATCTTGGGGGAACCGCCGTCCATGGCGGCGAAAGGGGAGATCTTGGAACTGAAAAGGAACTCCAGCTCCAGCTCCGGCAATAACTGGGACAGGATAGTGAACGACGTGGTGAGAATAGAGAAGAGGTTGTTCCCGAAGCACGAGTCTCTGGCCAGGTCATTCGAGGAGGAGCTGAGGAAGAAGAACGCCGGGCTGCTCTTACTTGGAACTGGACGGAGAAGTCGCGGGATACGTCATGTACGCTTGGCCCTCTTCGATGTGCGCCTCCATCACCAAGCTCGCAGGTTCTTTCTCAAAAAACCCTTTTCTTCTCCTGCCATTTTACCGGTCATCCCGCATCGCCCGTCACCTGTTTGATGGAAGTCCTAAAAGAGATGCATTCTTTTCTTTTTCGTTATTTCTTTACTTGGGTCTCAATCTTATGGAAACGCGAATGTCACTGATCAGTGAAAGAGAGCTGCCAAAGGCAAGGGCATGGAGGGTCGTTGCTGCGAGCGGCGATTCAGAAGTGCAGAGAGAGGAAAGTACAGAGGATCTCGCTTCACGTGGATCCACTAAGGGCTCCCGCCATGAATCTGTACAAGAAAACGGGGTTCCAAGTCGACAGCTTGGTCCGAGGTTACTACTCTTCGGACCGCGATGCCTATCGGATGTTCTTGGATTTCGATGCGGACTGATTCACCGTCCCAAAAACGATGTCTTCATCGCAGTCTCTTTTTAAGTTACTAATTGATTGAGAAGGACTCCCGATGGCAATGTTCAATGCACATGCACTCTTATTGATGGGGACGAGGACCACTAATCTTTTGCAAAATGTTCGGTGTTTATTCAAATCTCTAATTTTTATTTTTTGATCGAATCTTCTTACCTTGTTCTTTTATTTTATTGTATTAATATCAGTCTTTTCCTTGAAAATGTAGACGTGCATGTTGATATGGTCATTAAGGTCCTGCATGACAACTTATCAATTCCTTTGTTCTTTTGTTCCCTAAGAGCAAAACAATAAAAAATATATATATTTTGTAACGTTAACTAATTTTTTTATTCTCCAAAATGTAAATCGATGAATAAATTTGAAACAAAAGAAGAAGTATAAAAAAATAATTTCTTATTCCTTTGAATAATTTCTAAATAAGTTTTTTTTTTCTTCCTCACCTGTTAGTTGCCACCGTTGTCAATTGGGAAGAAGAAAAGAGAAAATTACCAAACACATTCATATTTTTTTATTCCAAAAATATAAATTTTATGTAGTTATCAAGCCCATTCCTTTACTTAAAAATTATTCCACAAAATAGAAATGTTATCAAATGCACCCTAAATTAACATTAACATGATAAATAATATCCAACATTACACGTATAAATGTCCTTATATTGAAAAAAAAGTATCACTATTTACACTTTTGATGTATCCTTTTTCTCTGTCATACATGTATGATTGATTTGCGTAACATTGTAGTACTTAAATTAACTCCTTCATGACCACTTCTCCTATTAAATTAAGTTGACATGTAAATTTTCATATACTTTTCCTAAATTGTTGTCGATTTGTGCAATATTATTCTTAAAACTTTTTTTTAGTATAATGCCATCTTTGAATTTTTTTAGTTTGTGCAATGTTAGTCCTTCCATCGTATGCTTGGACACAGACGTCGTTGATGTAGTAGTCAAATGATTGTTAATTGCCACGTCTTATGCCGCCATGCGAAGGGGACGGCACCTCCGACCTCAGCACGTCAATGAGCTAAGTGACAACAGTGCACGTCAAACAATCGCATGCCGGGAGCCGACAAGAGTAGTGACTCAGATATGGGCAAAGGGAAGCACTCTCTCCCGCGCCGTCGCCCTAGATCTTGAGGACGGGCGAGGGAAGCGCTTCCTCGCTACGGACGACGGCAAGGTCTAGCGTTGAGCGGGAAAGAGCTCGCCTCGCCGCATGCCATTCCCTGTTCGATGGAGACTAGAAACTCTTTGCCTCGAGACCGAGCAGTTTCAGTTCACTTTCCACGGAAAGCGAGGCCTTTGCTGAACCGAACGCGATTTACCTTTACAAGTGCCGCTTTCCTCGTCCAGTCTTTCCACGTCACCGCCGCCTACAGGCTGGCATGAGGTGGCGGTATCGCCTGCACACGGCAGTGCGGTCACGCCGGTTCCGCTTGCGTGCAAAGCCCTACACTGACCATGGGAAGCTTTATTGTATCAAGAAAAATTCGGAGATAACGCTCCACAAATCGAAAAAACTTGCGGACCATCCACGCCGTCATTTTAAAGCGCTATCGTGTGAAATATATACGAAAATCACGCTCACGATTCTCGGGAGGATATCAAATTCCTGAAGGATAATAATAAGGAAAAAAGACGAAATTTTGGACGGATTATCCGCGCTGATTTGCTCGTTGAACGATCCCTCAGCAATAAACCAATCATGGGTACAACGATCCAAATTAGAAAACAATACATAAATGGCATAAAAATTGTGTCTTTCCGTCCGGAATCCTCAATCTTGCCGTAGCGACGACGGAAACGGAAGTACCGGAATCCAGCGAATCGCCGTTCCGTCGCTCCCGGGCAGGTCGGATTCGCGGCCTCCATCGCGTGTGATCGGCGCGCCGATGCCCCCCGTGCGTCTGATCAGGATCCAGGAAGTTGCGCCAATTCCTCAATTGAGTTCCGTCTCTCTCCGTCTCCCGTTCTCTCTCTCTCTCGGCTGGAACGATGGGGGCGTGGTGAGGAGCTGCATGCAGTCGGTTCTGAAGCTGGTGAACTCCGTGATTGGAATGGTCGGGATCTCCATGGTCCTGTACTCCGTCTGGATGCTCAGGGTCTGGACGAGGCACATGTCCGATTTCGACCATCCTGCTCAGCCCGCCCCTTGGTTTGTCGATTCTTGCTCTTTCGCCTCGTTTTCTAATACTTGTTGCTGGGTAATTGTTAGGATGTGGTTTTCTATCTGTGCGCTTGATTGATTGCTGGGACTTTCTTGGAAATAAACAATTTCGTCAATCTGGGTTGAGAAAAATGGCTCTCTTTTTTGTTATTTAATTGGGTAGAAAGGAGGTTTTCAGTTTGATTTCCAAGCCAGCACTGCATCCCCAGTCCAAGTTCGTGGTTGCAGCGTCATCTTGAAGAAGTTGGATGTGTTTTTGGATTGGTGGTACGCGAGTTTCACGTGAAAGCGATTAATATATGCCCAGCTTTGATGCGGGCCATTCTGCTTTTGCAGCAAAATCTGAACTTGAGATCTTGTTGTGTGAGTTTTGCACGGATGGTTCATGAGTACTTTCTTTTTTCCACGTTACTTTCTCTCTTTACTCTTCTTTTGGGGGGCTTTGTGGCAGTATGGTAATGAGTGGGAACCAAAAAGATGGTAACTTTGGAGGCTGGATAATTGTCGGTTTATCATCAGCTTTGCCCATGTATTCATTTGTCTGGGTATTTTAATATACTCGGTGACCTAGCTGAGAGGCTTTTCTCTTTGGCTAGTGCAGCATATCATAGCATGTGCACAATTGAGTCCACTTTAAAAGGATCTCAATTACAGAGACAGGGCTTATTTATTGTTGTTTGTCAAAGGGAGCTGAGAAGCACTGTTTGTTTTACTTTTCTCAGCTGAAGAAACATTATGATTTGATTTTCCATGTATGCTGAAAATAGAAAGTTATAGCTTGTCTCGTTTTCACATTGTCCTTTAAAAATTGGAAAGTGTTGTGAAATCGCTTTGCCGTGTGTGCATTTTAGCAATTATGTTTTGATTCTTGCTGGCGAGAAGTTTCAAATTTGCTGGCTTTCAACATAGCATCTATCTGACAAAAAAAAAAAGAAGATGTAGCAATTAAAGTTGGCATTTAACAGATCAAGGCCGTAGTGTGAGGAAGGTGTTACAGTGTATTGCTTACCAGATTTAGTACTCATAATGTTGCCTTTATTTCTTATCTATGATATCCCCTTGCATTTGTTCTAATAAATGATTAAGAATTGTCGGACTATGTCTCTGCAGGTTCATTTATACTTTTCTTTGTCTTGGAGTTACTTTGTGTGTGATCACATGCTCTGGGCACATAGCTGCAGAAACTGCAAATGGCTGTTGCCTTTACCTGGTAACTTTTCTTTAACATCTAACTTCTGGATTTGGTGTGGACCTGTATCTTTGGAGCATAATTGGACTTTTTTCGACAGTTGAAAATTTGTGCCTGATCCTACTTCAGCAATTATATTTGTTACAGTTTACCATACAAATTCATCATTGGTATTTAATTCATGCAGTATATGCTTTTCATCTTTTTACTTCTCATTCTGGAAGCTGCAGTGACTGTAGACGTCTTTCTGAATCGTGAGTGGGAAGAGGTATGTTAAGAAGCTGTTCTTGGTAAAGTACTTGGTGATTTAGTATCTCAAAGCCTGCCTTGGATGCTGATTGATTTCATCTACATAGTAAGCTTGACATTTTGACAGGACTTTCCAGAAGATCTTACTGGGAACCTTAGTCTCTTGAAAGAGTTTGTCAGGTCAAACTTCGAGATGTGCAAATGGATAGGCTTGTCAATTGTATCTATCCAGGTAGGTATGCTTGAGCATGTAGTTTAGCATTGGGCAATTACTCGAACCGTTGACCCTCCTTCTTCCTTTCCTTTTTCTTTTTTCACTCTTTGTGGGACTATGGGGTTCATTGGTTTTCTCCCTCCTTTATTTATTTATATATAAAAAGATGAGCTTCGCTCGATAATGTTGGTAAAGTTGAATCTGTGAAGTGGAAGTTGACAGCCAAACAAGTCAAACTTTTACTTTATTTAAAGGACGGCCTTTTTTTCCTGCAGTTGTGAGGTTCTGAAATCGCACTCTAGTCTTTTTCTAGTTTCTTGCAGAAAAAGAACTCAATTGTTTTAGGCATGTTTGTGGACTTAGTTGATTTCCTTGTTTAGGGCTTCCTGACATCTATGAGGTGTTGAACTAAAGGAAGTCAAGAAAATTGTGTTGCAATAAAGTCGATTGCTCTATATCTTCCTTATTCTGGCAGTTGCATTTAATCTTCCTCGATTAACCCAATATCATACTTCCGAAACAAAACTTGAAAATGTTATGCTTGTTATATGGAACTTTCAGATGTTTGCACCGGCATATTCTGATAGTATTTGATTAAAGTAACAGAGAATGTTAAAGTAATTCCAGTGTGTTCCCTAGACATTTGCTTGTTGTATTATACCTCCTAAGTTCAGGAAATTTGTTATGATTTTGTGAACACACTGGCATAAAAATCAGGGTTTTAGAGTAGATTGAAGGTTTGGGTTGAAAGTGCATCCATTCCCATAGTTGAGTCAATGTTTCTTTTATAACTTGGTTCAACTGCACATTTATTTCCATAGCTGAGTTGAGTAAAGTGCAGTGATTCGTTACGACAGTTCAATTAGTGGCTTCTTGGGTATTGTGAATATTAGACCTGTCATCTGCTTTACTTTTGAAGATTGTGCAGAATTTCTTTTTCTATGTTTACAGTTACTCTTTGGTCTTTAAACAATTCTTCAAAGTTTCATATTAACATATCATTAGCTGAGTGATGATTAACGTGTGTGTTGCCAACCCTGCACATGTGCGGAGATACAAATGAACAATTTTTTTTCTGTTTTTGCTTTGATTTATTTTGCCTCTGACTCTCATTCTTTTGTTTCAGGGACTATGCATCCTACTGGCAATGGTACTTAAAGTTCTTGGGCCACATCAAAACTATGACAGTGACGATGAATTCTCAACCGACAGAGTTCCTCTGTTGAAAAATGCTACGGTCCCACCACCTTATGCTGTTGCAGACCCTGCTCATGGATCCAAAAGCAATGGATGGAGTATAAGAATCAATGAAAAGGTACTGATGTTGAGACACTCTTGACCCGTCCTTTGTTGTATAGAAATCGACCTATTTTAAGTTCTAGCTTGCTGGCTTTGTCAGCTTGGTTTTATGGAAGCTTGAGGCCCGATTTTGCTGGTGACTCCACAGTTCCTAATCTCCATTTAACCAACTGTTCAAAATAGCAGGTTCACTTGCATTTTTAGCGTGCATGGTGTAATCATGCGTGATTTATCTATTGATGAAGATTCATATTAAGGATATCTGATCTGCGTAAATGGGAAACAGTTATGTCTGTTTGCTTTAATTAGATTAACATATCCTCTTCATTGTCCTTAATGATGACTCCTCAGAGATGATTGGGCTAATCATGTTTTCTTCAGCCTCATTTTAAATTACAACGTGTTGTTTCTAGTCAATGTGATTTTCTGTCAGACAGCCTGTTCTTTGTGAGGCAGAAAAAATGCCTCCTGCTCTCTGTTAATTTTGCAGGAGGGGTCATACTGAAATTGTTAGCTTTGCTGCTGGACACTTGTTGTTCTTCTGTGTTGTATCTTCTGATTCGAATTAACACTCTTCATGGGACCGTTTACTTCTAATGTAGACGAGAAGGTGATTAAACAAATTCAACGTGGTGCCAGCTGTTGACTGATGGATGTGAAGTGTAAGATTCCTCTTGATCATGCCTGTTAAACGAATTGGAGGTTCATCGTGGGATGACTCTCGTCCAAACTTTCAGAGTTTGTGCACTTTGTAATGTATACGTCTACAATAATGCAGAAAGTTCTACAACTATGCACCAAAGAAAAAAATATGCTAGGATTCTAGAATTTTTTAGTTATAATGTAATGGTTGCTTTATTCAAATATGTAATTAAACTCTGGTTGTCGCTCTTTCAGTGCCTCTGGTAGTCGATGGCATGAGTTCACCTACTGCATCGTTCAGCAACGTTGAAGTGATGCAGTTTGACATGCATCGCTTTTATTCTGGAGCAGGATCCCAGGTGCATCATCTTTTGATCAGCAAATTTGTGTAAGCATTGTTTATAAAGTGGTGTTTGATTAGAACACTGGAATTGATCCTGATCTGGGTCTAGCTAAACATAGTATTCACTGATCAATAAGGCAGTCCTCTCCTTCCTTGTGCCTGTTGTTGGTGGTTTCTTATACTTTTGAGTATTTAATGCGCTAGTTGCTGATGAAATGGCATGTGACAGGCCAACGCAATACGACGTGGATTCATTCGTTCATGAGATTAAAAGGGGGCCAATGACCTCAAATCATGAATGATATATTTGATAACCTCTCGTGTTGCTTTAGGACCAAAAAGAAAAAGAAGAAGAAAGCACTATGGATTACCTGTCGACAGGTGCAAACAAAGGGGGCACATAACGTGACTCCTATAGGGATTCAAAGATATGCTTTAATTAGAATAATGGGAGTGCTCCCTTCGTGCCATTAGCTGAGTGGATTTGCCAGTTATAATTCTTCAACCGTAGCGACTTTAACTACCATTTTAATCATACTTTGTCAGACAAAATGAATCAAAGTTGTGCAGATACTTTAAGGCATTCTTTTTTAGAAAAGGCAGCGTGAATTGCTCATGTGCATCATAAAGTATTCAAGACACATGCTTTTGATCTCCGCATTTCAAGGTAACGTCGCGAAGCACATATCAGAATTTAGGGGAGAAGAAATTGCAATTAACAAACCGAGAATCACAGTTCAAGAATTTATGTTGCTAGATGATTTGTTTCCTAGTCTGATTACTTGATCAAGTGTCCTTAAAATTTGGTGATTGGTCGTATATAATTTTCTTTTTCGGGGTTTTGGAGCCCCAAGAATTCATCGGTTTTCAAGATACGAGAGTGTTGTTTAAAGGGTCTAGCGCCAAGAAGATGGTCAAAAGGATGCCTTTCCCATAAAGCTCCAAGCACATCTTCTTTTCAAGACTCAACCCCATTTGTTCCCATGCGCTGTCTTCGCGCTTATAGCGATATCTCGACTCTTTGTCCCACGCCCACTACTCGCTCACCTTCTCAATAAAGTACCCTGTCGTCCCTAATAATTAAACAGCCTCTCTGCAAATCTGAGTGAGCATGAGAACTGGCCTCGCGACTGGAGGTTGCAGAGTCCATATCTCTGGATATTATAATTTAGCATCATCTGGGACTTGGAATTTGTAGCGGAATGCTGAAAATGAACTGCAAAAAATGACCATGACCACCATTTGCATTTTGCCCGAAAGTGAATGAAGTGTTGAATGCATGTAAACGTGTGAAAACTGAAAAGGGTTGTTCTTTTTTTCACCTATGGAGTGAGATCCAGAGTGACAATTGAGAATGGGAAAAAGGGTCTGTGCCTAGCGAGAGAATGGACAAACAAGGATTGGGTCATTTTCTTCGGAGATTTGTCTGTATGAGAGGATATAACGGTTGGTGCTTGCAGATGAGTCACATGGTGGCGAGAGATTCACATGTGCTCGTGCAGCTTCGGACAAACAAAGAGAGCATCAAGTCTGCATTTTTTAAGAAACTTGCAAACTTGTGAGGATCTGCTGTTTTGTTTGTTCCTGGGAAAAACCTTGTGTCTGAGGCTCTGAGCGATGTCCATCGGGATTCCACTGCAGTCAGCATCCCTACTCCTCTCTCTCTCTCTCTCTCGTGATCTTCCAAGGCTGTTGGATCTTGGATCACCCCATGTAAAAACCACACGACACGAGGATCAACAAAGTGAAAAAAAAATCCCAGCTTTCTACCTCGTTGTTGCTGCAATCATTGTGCTGCTTTCGCTTTCTCCATTGTCTAGCGTTTGCTCAAAGTTAGGAGCACTGGATAACGCGGGCGATCGCGTGGGTAGTGGTTCGAGCAACATCATTAATGGGATCCGAGAGGCTTGATGAGGAGGGGAAGCACTGATACATTTTAGTGGATTCGATAGGTCGCTTGCTTCAACTTCCACTGCCTGCGCGGTAACGCTCCACCCAACATCTATTGTTCAGGTTTTCCATTCCTTTCGTTTTTCAAGACATTGATCTTGAAGACGCGAGCAAGCAATTAAAAGAGAGAACAGAGCATTAGCCACTTTAATTAGCACTCGCAAGATTTCTAGAAGAGCGATGCATAAAGGACGACATATGCACTATCCGTTCCACGGCAGAACTAGGGGGCGACATGAAGGCACTTTTGCACAGTCTCCTTGCTTTCTTGATTGATTAACTTTTACGAGACAGTAATTCTCGATAGCACTACAAGTAATCCTACATCTTTGCTTGATACTCAGGCAAAGATGATATCCAACCACCTCCCGGTTGTCCGCTCGCTTAGGTACCTAAACAGATCTTCCGGGGACCATCACGTAAAACCCAAATAATGCAACTTTCCACATGAAGAAAGTGTAATCCCTCTATAGCTCACGTTCATTTATTAAGCAGGATTCAGCTCACATGGGTGGGGAGGGGGCAAGCTCAAGCGAAAAAACTGCCCATGTGACCCAGCAAGATCGTGTGATCTGGTGCATCTGAGTGGGCGGTCCACTCCAGCGGATGCGGATACGCATCAGATAAGGCACGTAAATTTCAGACAAGCATCTGCTCTCCGCGGGGCCACAACGCCATAGGCCGAATTGATTCATTACCCCAAAAAGTCCTCATTCTCCTCAAAATACCACTCTACTACCGCTTTAACCTTGACAAAAACGCAACGCATTCTCGAAAGGGTTCGGCTTTTCTGCACAGATCTCGTTAACCCCAGTGCGAATGCGAGAATACCCATTAAAGGCCTTAATGAATAAAAGATTGGGGCGCCATTGAAATGGGTCCTAAGAAGTCAGCAAAACCAGCCGCACCCTTTTCACATGTAGCTCTATATTCCTCCATGGCCAAGTGCTTCTCTATCTAACAAGAGAGAACACATGGCCGGAGCATTTAGTCAAAAGGGAGGGGGGCAAAAACCGAAAATCGATTAATTAATTGAGATTGATTGACTGATCGAATCATTTGGGTCTAATTATAATTCCGACCCATCCAACCAAAAGCCGTCTCACTCTCCTCCACGTGTCGGCCGCGACATATAATAAACGATCACCGGTCGCCCGCGACACTTTCCTCGCCGGTGCTGACCGAAATGCCCTCGCCATTCCCCCGGCACGTACGGTCGAGGCGGAATTAACGCCTTAACCGCCGGTGGGGCCCCCTCCCCCTCCCCCACACCCGCGCGGTAGCCGAAGTGGCAAGCACCGTAAATAACCTCGTCCCACGTGTCCATTCTCGACCGGAAAAATAGGCTCGCAGCTTTTTCCGCTCTTTATATATTCAACGTTGCACTCGGACAGACACAAACCACTGCAGCGCTACAGAGCAGCAGTCTACAGAGCTACGCTCCCTCGCTGTAAAAAGTGTCGGCGAGCGCCTTTTGAGGCTTCTCTTCCTCCCTTAACCGTCCCTCGGTTTCTCCGCCGCGACCTTGTGGCGGGAACAATGCAGCAGCGCCGCCGCGGCTCCCCTTCCTCCTCCGCGCCGCCGCCCCGCTCCTCGCCCGGCTCTGGCTCCTGCTGGTGCTGGGGCGGCGACGACGAGTGCGTCCGCGCAGGTGAAGAAGCGAGTGCCCGGCGCGCGGTGGAAGCCCGCCACGGCCACCTGGTACGGCAGCCCCGACGGCGACGGCAGCGACGGTAAGTCCGCCCGCTCCGACCCGAGGTGTAAGCTACATTGTTCGGATCTGCTGATAATCGTTGAGAATTCTCAAAGCTTGTTGCGTTGGAACTGCGTTCTGTATGCGAGTCGTCTCTGAATGTCGTCTAGAGCTAACTGGGTAAATGAAAAGGGCTGTGCATTTCGGGGGGATTCATTTATTGTTAGGCTTCACTTCGCACTTTGCATGTAAGCTGAAAATGCCCCATGAAGACTCGGCGAGTCCGCAGAGTCAAAGCTCCCCTCGAGAACATGCTAATGGGGATGTTCTTGTTGGACAGATTCTTGATTCTCTGGTTGAAAATGAGTGCAATGTAGAGAGAGAAGACGGTAAATGAGAAAACGTAGACATCTCTCTGTCTCTGTCTCAGTCTCTCTCCTTTTTTACATGCAACAATATGTATGACAGCGACGCCTGCAACTCCATTCGACAGCGACTGCTAATACGTATAACCCTATTGAAATCTCGGTAGTTAACCGAAGTATGTTTTCCGCAGGGGCTGTAATCATGAAAGTCGAGTGAATGCATCCACTGAAACTCTTTTTGTTGGCTAAAAATCTGCAGGTGGGGCGTGCGGGTACGGGTCGATGGTGGACGTGAGGCCGCTGCGGGCCCGGGTCGGGGCGGTGAGCCCGGTGCTGTTCAAGAACGGCGAGGGCTGCGGGGCGTGCTACAAGGTCAAGTGCCTGGACCGGGGCATCTGCTCCCGGAGGGCCGTCACCATCATCGTCACCGACGAGTGCCCGGGGGGCTACTGCTCCGGCGGGAACACCCACTTCGACCTCAGCGGCGCCGCCTTCGGCCGCATGGCGATCGCCGGCGAGGCCGGCCCGCTCCGCAACCGGGGCGTCCTCCCCGTCCAGTACCGGAGGTAAGGCCAAAGCTCGTCCGCACTTTTTTGACTCTGCGGAGACAGAGTCTCGCGCTGTCTCTGCCTCTGCCTTTTACTTTTCAACGGTCGCGTTGTGGGGATCGAGGGTACTGCGGTCCTCGCGAAATTGAGTAAAAAATGTTGCGGGCTTTTTAAGGGCACTTGTTTAAAGAGTTCTTGCAGATAACTCGGGAAGCAATTAAAAGCGACAACGTGAGTGCAATGACTTCTTGAACTTTGGCAATCGGACATTGTGCTTGGGGCTACCCCTAATTCCCTAGTTAGAATCTTGTTTTTGGTCAAACGTCATGTGATGAAGAAGAGACCCACCCTCTCTCTCTCTCTCTCTCTTGTGGGTTAACAAGGCGTTGGTTTAATTATGATATTTTGGGATTGCAGGACACCGTGCAAGTATCCAGGCAAGAACGTAGCCTTCCACGTGAATGAAGGTTCCACGGACTACTGGCTCTCGCTCTTGGTCGAATTCGAGGATGGAGATGGCGACGTGGGTTCCATGCACATTAGGCCCGTAAGTCTCTCTCTCTCCCTCTCTCGCTTCTGCCCTTGCCCTTATTTTGGTTCTTCAGAAATTATAGGGGAAAAACTAAAGAGTGAACTGTGGTGAAAGCACTAAAGTTTGATTTTTTTTCCCTCTCAATTCATTCTTTTCTCTGTCCTCATTCACTTTCGCCACCACGGCTTTTGGGGTCCCATGGAATTCACAAATGGCGCCTAACTTTAGCAATGCGCGCTCCTGTGGAAAAAGTGCCGCGTCTTCCGCTTTAATCAACTTAAAAAAAAAGGGGGGATCTTATAAACGTGCTGAGAAAAAGGGTCACACCAGAGAGCACATGATGTACTTTGGAAAGTCCATGTCATTCGAATCTTTCGTTGAAATCTTGTGCACTCCTCACTGTGGTCCCTCAACTCGTGCACTCGTGATGATGTCTAGATCGTCGCTGAAACTCGTGTTTGTGAATGGGCAGGCGAGTTCGAGCGAGTGGATAGAGATGAAGCACTTGTGGGGGGCGAACTGGTGCATCATCGGGGGTCCTCTGCAAGGCCCCTTCTCGGTGAAGCTGACCACATTGTCGACCACCAGAACGCTCTCGGCCAGAGACGTCATCCCGAGGAACTGGTCTCCCAAAGCCACCTACACTTCTCGCCTCAATTTCTTCTAAATCCGATTCATCCGCCATGAGCATCACATCACAAAAGGAGCTTTCGTCGGTGCTTTTTGGAAGAAAAGTAGCGAGTGGGAGGTGCATAATAGATCGGCATCCCATGCTCTTTCTTCTTCTCCTTGCATTTATTTTCCATCTTGATTTGTACTTTTTTTCCTCATGTGGGTTTTCTTTGTAGGCGGTGTGTGTGGGGTGCAAGCGTTTGTGCTTGTGTTTGTGTTTGTGTAGTGTAGTTGATGTAGCCCTCTCCAAAGGGAGAGAGAGCATGCATAGGGTTTGCAATAGAATGTGTGTAGATTGGGTTGGTGCGGGGTTAACGAGATTGTTGTGGGCCATTTGTCTTGTCTTGTCTTGATGACTTTGGACCGCTCGAATTGAAATCTTGCCGGTCGATCCATGTGAGGGGAGAGAAAGGTCAGGACTTGTGGCCCTGTGGGGACCCTTGTGAGTTTGTTTCTTCCGTTGATGAAGTAGAAGCTGAACTTTAATTGTTCCGAGTTACTTGCAGAATCGGAGTGATGTATTTAGTGGCTGGCTATCTACGTAAATTGACCGGTTGACGTCATGCCCGAAATCTAGGCCTCAACATAAGGTCAAATTAGGTCGTTACAATATGATTAACCCCCTTCATCATAAAGACCACAATAATACATTGGGTAAATGAAACAAATGGTCTATGAGCTTTAGCCCTATATGTAATGTGATCCATGAACTTTCAATTTATTCAATACGGTCATTGGATTTTTTATAGATATTCAATTTAATTCATAAACTATATGAAGATATTTAGTGTTGTCCCTGAACTTGTATTAATGGAAGAACGATATTGAACATTTTAATATAATCCAATGACTAAATTGAACATTTACAAAAAATCGGGAGATTATATTGAACAATTTAAAATATAAAGACCATATTGTATATAGAGTCATTTTTATCATTATCTCTACTACATTTGATCAATGAAGCCGTTGATGGGATGCATAAAGAATTCGGCGATCGTGAGTTTTCGATTGACAGAGTTCAAGTGGAAAAATATGACGCATGGCGATGACCCGCTCTAGACATGAAAGGAAGATGAAGTCTAATAAGGTAAGAAGGATCTATTGACAAAGGGATAACTGTAGCTAAGAGATTGAGAGCACTCATAAGTTGTCCTTGAAGTAATGCGAAAGTCAAGAGGCACTTAGAGACTTCACAATCCCAAAGTCGTGTGCAACTCAAGAGGTAGTTAGAGATTCTTGTTGATGAAGTCTAGGATGCATAATGAAATCACCCACAAAAATTAGTGGAGGAATTGGGCCCAAGGACATCCAATATATATACATACCGACAGGATATTTAATAAGATTCTTTGCCTCCCTTTAAAAGGTCTCTATTTCAATTCTGTAAGTATAGCATCCGAGAACATAGCATCATCAAACCAATTATTGAGTTTGATTACACTGGACATGCGATGATTGATCGAGAAATATGGAATAACTGTGGTATGAGAAGGGCACATTTTAAGCATTCTAGTCGTTATAGAGTCTAGCAGTTCACCATTTCAACAGCCCTTGTTGTAGGGTCTCATCCTTTTCCTTGCATGAAAAAAAAAACGAAAATATTAATTTCTTTAAGCCCAAAAAAGAAAAAAAAAAGTGATTACATGTTGGAAACACTTGTAGGAGAGAGGACTTCTACAGAACATGAACTTTGTCCGCAATATTGGTATTTTTTTTGTGATTAATTTTCCGGGCGACAATTTCGCCCTGTGGACAAGACCGCGGTGGCCCGGACATTGGAATGGGAATCCGATGAACCTTTTTGCAGGTACTAATTGCTTCTTGTTCTATTTTTTTTTTTTTGGGGGGGCACTGTTTGCCGACACTCGCATTAAAATCGTGCGACCGCAGCCCTCGTCCGTAGGGCAAGGGAGAGTTTGTTGCATCTGGGAGGGCTCACCATATGATGATGAACTCAATTCCAATTCTTTTGGGTCCTGTCGATTGAGCCATGCGTGGTTGTTTAAGTCGTAATCTTTACTAGGGAATCACAATCTTTAAAAATCAACTTTTATTGTCCAATCACTTGAACATGAACGAATCGAACTTATTTACCTACGACAGTGGTGGCCGAGAAGGGAAATGATTGGATGAGTAAAATGCATGGCTTAGATAACAATGGAGTTTGTGGTCTTTTGTTCGGGTCATGTTGAGAGCAAGAGTATGCAAAGGAACTGGAAATTGTCCGAAATCGAACCGGACTGACTTAGAACTAACATTTCCTATGGTGATTAGTCTGGTCCTCTGTTTTATTTTAGTGGAACTGGTAAGTATCGATCTAGTTCTCGATTTTAGACATTGAATCATTCACCCACCCACAAGAGCCGATATATATAATTTCATCTAAATTATTTTATTATTTTATAGTTTTTGACCAAATATTTATGTACATATATATTTATAGTTATTGGATATTATTAACTAATTTTGTCTCTTTGGTGTGTAATAGGATTAACCCCTACTTTTTTTTATTCTAATAATTCATTTAATTTGTCAATCAAAACAAAATAAACAAACAAAGAGGAAGGAGATGACTGATTAGAGATGTCCATAAATGTTGCGGTGTTTTGTCGTCATGTACAAAATTAAGAGCCAACAACTCGTTTTAACTGCATAAATAGAAATTGGGTGCACAGTGATATTAATTGATGAATACAATTTGTAGGGATTGAGAATCAGTTCCATGTGGTCCCAATTCTCAAGTGGATTAATGGAACTAATGAGCGGGTCACATTTTCAATTTTTTGGAATCAATCATTAGTGGGCGGCTCTTGATTCCAAGGTGGGAATCGACCATGCTCACTCCTAATCGAGAGTGCGGAAGTGCACTTTCAAAATCTCTTGAGAGGTTGGCTGGTTGAGATTTATGAAAACTAATGTGGACACCACTTGACCACTAAATTCAAAAGAGTAGTAAGACTAGCATGCAATGCCATGGGCACCAACAATGTGGAGACACGCATCTTAAGTTAAAAAAGTGTTTGTTAATGAATATAGACATCATAAAGTCATTTGTTAGGCAATCAAGTTAAGAAAATTTTACAATTTTCAATATATCCATGGTTCTCATGATATGTACAATTGTGCTTCTAGATAAGTCTATGAGCTTTTCAAAATTCGAACATATAATGGGTGATGCAAAACCATTACTTTTCGACCGTACATATTTTATTTGTTTTTATGAAATGGAGGAAGTAAGCAAACATCAATATGACTAAAGTAGGTGGTAATGATGTAAGGACAGAGGAAATTTCCTTTCATGTTTTTATCTTCTTTTTATTTGTGGGCTGATCAACTGGATCTGGAACAAATGTTGGGCCAGAAAAGAAAAAGTCTAATAAATATTGAAAAGACAGGAAATAGAAAAAGAAAAAGAAAAAGAAAAAGAAAAAGAAAGAAAAGTAGATAATGAGGTAAGAAATAAGAATGCGCCAAATCACGAGCGAGCGATCTTTTAGTGAGAAATGAATCGGGCCGGTGGGCCCTGTAGCCCACGATCCGATTTTCGAGGCCCATGAGACGAGAACCGTCTAAACTCGCCGTGCCACGTCGACGAAGGCCATCGTCCACGTGTAACCATGTTCTCGCATTCTCCGCGGACGCGAACTTGAGAATCTTCGATGCTCGTTGACCGCGTCGGTCTCACGACGTGCGAAGTCAAAACCCCTCCACCCGCGAGCCGAGAGGATTCGGTCGGCCGGAGGAGCCGGAGCACGACGGTCGGAGAAAATGGGGGACAGGTTCTTCCCCAACACCATGCCGGACTTCGTCCCGGCGGCGGCGGCGGCGGCGACGTCCGGCGACAACGACGGAGGAGCGGTCTCTGCTCCCGGAGATTCTTCCCTCGCGAAGCTGCTCGCCAAGCCGTACCCGGTCCTCTCCGAGAGTTTCAAGCGCGCCGCTCTCGACCTCAAGGAAACCGTACGCTCTTCCTCTTCGATTCCCGAGCTCTGACCGCGCGGGCGCGCACTTTTCTTGATTTTTGGGCGCGGAAGTTTACCAGTTGTTCGTGGAAATGTCGCAGATAGTGGTGGAGACGTGGGGTGCCACGAGGCAACGCGTGCGCGACTTTACTCTGTATTGCGGTTCTCTGGAACCGCTTTCCTGCTCTTCAGATCCTATCAGATCACGAGCAACTCCAATGATCTCGCACTCTGCTCGCAGATCATCAGAGCTTGTGACTCTGCTTCTGCTAAATCCAGGTACTCTTTTTCTCTCGCAGTTATTTTTCACGCGAATTTTTCGGGCACGCGCTATGCTAATGCGCGCTGTCGACCGATTCTGTGAGGGAAAGAGAACGAGCAGTGTGTTTATGGGCGTGGCTGAGGCGTTAAGTTAATGGGGATATGTTGACCATGTTTTGTAGTCTTTTCATTACTCAATGCAAGAGTAATTTTGAAAAGTTAAAGAGTGAGACAAGACCCATTTTTGGCTCAAATATATGGATATGAAATTCGTTAGCACTGCTCAGAACTTGCTGATTAATCAGAACTAAAAGGAGGTTTCGCATTTTCAGAGCATTGCTTTTCCTGTATTATGTTTCAATATTTGGAAAGCAAAATCTTTTTATCAAGAATGCTCATGGCTTAACATGTCTGGAAGGATCGTTGACAGGACCCTTGTTGTATTTACCTTTCTTTTTCCGAGAAAAAAGAATGTATAGTTTGTTGGTGGGTCGACACTTGAGGCTGTGCTGTTTCTTAGCTTTCCCATTTTGTTATCGCTGACAGGGACGTGACGTTTATATGTGGGAGGGCTGGTGTCTGTGCTCTTGGTGCAGTTGTGGCTAAGTATGCGGGTGATACTCGCTCCCTCACTCATTATCTAAACCACTTTAAAGAGGTATATTCTTGAACTATTTCTAATTTTAATCTAATTGTTAATTAAGGCATGGTTTGTTGACCATTTTCTCAATAGCAGATTAAGTTGTCAAAGAGTATTCCGGATGAGTTGTTATATGGGCGAGCGGGATTTCTATGGGCCTGCTTGTTCTTAAACAAGCACATTGGCGAGGGGACTGCTCCTTCATTGACCATGGTGACATTTTCATTGAATCTTTGATATCTCATTGCTAATCTCAATGCTGGTGCAAATTGGCGTAATCTGGCTAATGGTATTATATGTAGCGTGCTGTGGCAGATGAAATATTCAAAAATGGGAGAGCGTTGGCTAAGAGAGGAGGAAAGTCCCCACTGATGTTTGAATGGTATGGTGAAAAGTACTGGGGTGCTGCCCATGGATTGGCTGGCATAATGCATGTTTTAATGCATATGGAATTGAAACCAGATGAGATGGAAGATGTCAAGGGCACTCTTAAATACATGATTAGAAATAGATTCCCCAGTGGAAACTATCCATCCAGTGAGGAAGATAGGAACAGGGATGTTCTTGTGCATTGGTGTCATGGGGCCCCAGGGATTGCCCTCACATTAGTGAAAGCTGCTGAGGTAAACATAGCCAAGTAGTCTCTGAGCCTTCAAAAGGGTGTTTTCTCAAATGTTCTCTACTCATAAAAAGCTTCCATGCTGATCACTTACTCGGAGTCTGCTGCATGCCAGGTCTTTCGAGATGAAGAATTCTTACGTGCTGCGGTTGATGCTGCGGAGGTAGTGTGGAATAGAGGGCTGTTAAAGAGAGTTGGTATATGCCATGGGATAAGTGGGAATGCGTATGTGTTTCTCTCCCTCTACCGTGTCACAGGCAATGCAGAGTTCTTGTACAGGGCAAAAGCATTTGCTTGCTTTCTTCTTGATAGGGCTGTCAAGCTTATTTCCACGGGAGAGATGCATGGAGGTGATAACCCCTACTCCCTCTTTGAAGGGATTGGAGGTATGGCTTATCTCTTTCTAGACATGGTAGAGCCCTCAGTGGCCAGATTTCCAGCCTATGAACTTTAAAAAGGGTGAATAAGTGGAAAGAACAGAAGGGTGAGTTGAGGTCGCGCTGGTGGTGGAGTTGATCGAATAAGTGTTGATTACAAGTTTTTATTTATATGTGACTAATGTGTGTGCGAGAATATTTAGCCACATCATTGTCTGCCCTCCACATCCTCTGATGCTGCCTTCTGTGTCTTAGATTTCATCTTGATGTACATTGCTTGTTGTTATGTTGTAAATAAGGGCATTTATCATTATATCGTGAAGTGCATAATTTAGTTTTAAATTGCTGGTGCTTTGTTCTGTTCATCCAAGTTTTTGCTTTGTCTTTATGGCCACTTCTGCAACGGCTTAAAGTGAAAATGCGGGCGTTAGCTTTGTAAAACCAATTGAAGAGTGGTTACTTATCCACAAGAATTTTCTGAACCAGGCCTTTAACTTTCCAGTTTATTAAGAGTCGGATAGTTTGGTCGTTGACCCTCATGGACATCATGCATTAACAGATAATGTTCCTCTCGGAGGAATGCAGTACATGCGCATCTTACATTCTCTAATAACTAGAACTTCACAAATCCCTACTTTTTCAAGTTGCTTGATTTGGAGAAGTTGGCGAGATGGGAATCACACCATCGACAGTGTTAAGATGAAAGACCTTGTGGCCAAACAGGGTGTTAAGAATGCTTTTGTTGAGAGCGAAAGGCATATGTGAGAGGGTTTATTTCCTCTAATGGTCTCGAACTCCTGTAGGACTAGTGGAATCCTACCTACGTCGGGTGCTTGTTTAGTAAGTTGAGAATGGGGAAGTTCACTTGACAGGGGCGTCGCTCATGAACAAAATCGGTTGCAGTCTCTGAAGAATTATACTACAATTGGAATTTGTGGGGGATTATATCTATTACTCTGTGAAGAGGTCAATACATGAAGCACAAAAGAGGAAGCGAATTTGTAAACATGATTGCACAAACGACCAGTTTCCTCAAGCATCATGAAGAATCCCGCCCGTTGCCGCTTCACGCATACCATGCACGGTTCTGTCATCGGTGTCTAGTTCCAACCATCCTTGCAACACACGCGATCTTCCGACCTTCGAAAGTTTTGAGCTTTAGCAGAAACAAGTTTTGATGGGTGCTTGAGCTGGGATGCTCTGTTTTTCTCTTTTTTCCCTTCTTCTTTTCTCTCTGATGCGTGTTTCCATTCAGGAGCAATTTCTAATTTTTTTTTTCTATTTTGGAAAATTAGTGATGCTATTTTCACACTGGTTATTTTATTTTGGAAGTTGATTTTCTCGGGAATAATTTTGTCCATTGCTTTCTCTCTTTTTCATATGTAAGGAACCCATTTTAATGGACCAGAAGAAAATACAATTTGGATTTGTTATTCGGATTTTCCAAAGAAATCAAGTGGGGGAGATGGCGCTGTTATTCTTTAAGAAGTGCCGTTAGTCGAGCGCTTTTTTTATGCATAATTCTGAAAGTTATGAAAAATCAAGATGTGTATCCTAATAATCGCTAACTGATTCTTTCCTTTTCTCCGTTACTCTCTCTTTCTCAATCACATCCACCATTCCTCAGTTTTCTCCATCACACTCTCTTTCAACCATCACCTGTTCTCTCTCTTCTCTTACTAGTGTCCCCCAGGGCAGTTATTAATTATACTAGAGAAGAAATATATTAATTTTAGGCGATACATGTATGCAACAGCTTCCCTATTAGATTGTGTAAAAAAGAACTTCGAGAGAAATTGCTATTAAACTCCTTACCGTCGGTCAATGTACATTAACAGTTTTAATTCTTTCTGCTAGCGAAATGCAGGATATTTGCTTTTATTGGACTCTAATGGTTAAAAGTTACGGAATCTTCAATTTCCAAATTCATACATTTTCAAAGCTAATGAAACATGAGAGTTCAATACTGGTGATATTCAAATAGAGGGCCTCATCATCCTTAAGTAGACGCTAAGAATTCTTAGTGATTACAGTCACTAAAAAGCGTCGAATGAGTTTATTTACTCTCACAAAGACCATATCCTGCCACAATCAGGGACTCATAATTAGATGTGTTGCTTGTTTAGAAAGTTGACAACCAGAGCGTTCACTTGCTCCGGAAGTTGCTCGTGGACGAAATGGCTCCCTTCCGGCATGAAGGTGATGTCTAAGTTAGGGACAAAATGCTTCACTTGCCCAGTCCTTATGTAGTCCTCCATGCCTGGAAACTTCAGGACATAGTCTTTCTCTCCCATAATCAGCAGCGCTGGAGCCGTAACTTTTGGATCCGCTATGGCATATTCCCTCCCCATAGACCTAGACCAAAAATGCGCAGAAAGATGACATATAGACCTTAAAAAGCGGCTGCTGTTTTGGTTTTTAGCTAGAACAATTTTAGTATCTAGAATCATATTTCTCTCATTTTATTTCCTGTGAGACGGTGTCTCTGCTATGATTACCTGTATGGAACCTGCAGCGCGAACCGGAACCCGGACTTCTCATACAAGGATGCATAAGCCGCAAGATCTTCCTCGGAGAACCACGGAGGTAGCGGGATCGACTCATCGACCAAGTCCATGATCTCTTGGTCATCGCCAGCGACAGGGAGCTCACTCCTTGAGAAGAGGATGTAGATGTTTCTTATGACTGTCTTGACGTCTAGCCTACCAAAGTCAGCTTCTGCTCGCCCAGGTTCCTGAAATCAATTGAGGTACTACTAGAGGTGGCGGATAGGTGGTGGGGAGAGAGAGAGAGAGAGAGAGAGAGGGTCAAGAATTTTACCTGCCACCTGAGAATGTAAAAGCCTTTGGGAAAGAGATGGGACGGGAAGGCCGAGGGTCCAGGTAGCGTGAAGGGGACGCCCAGTGTGATGACTCCACAGACCCTCTCTGGCTTGACCGCTGCTACTAGGTATGCTGGCAGAGCTCCGAAGTCCTTCCCCACCAGGAAGGCCTGGATTCAACACTCCATATCATCAACGAACTTCTCTTTGCGACTCACATAATCATCCTATAATTTCTTTATTTTTTATCTGTTTCTATTCTCATGACAGTTGATTTTGCAGTAGCGTCCTCTTCTTTATTGCTAGATCATCATCCTATTCGTGCTCTTTGTACAGTGCTATGCTTGGCTAAGAAATGTCCTCACTAAGGAAAAAAGTAAGCAAGTTGCCATTAGTTTGACAGAAACAAACTGTTTGTTATTCGCAGCGAAGATCTTTTTCTATTTCATAGGTCTCAAGCTCGGTGAAGGAGTACGGGCATCGCATGTGTGAAGTCTAAAATGTTCTCGGTTTTTATGAGCTGGATCCTTCATGAGATTCATCAGTTCTTGAACTAAAACGTACCTACCTCAGGAGACAGGTAGAGGACAGAGAGATGAAGAAAATGTCCAAAAGGACAATACTAAGCATATGCACTTTCATTTAATTAAAGGTCAAGTGAATATGCATATAGAAACAAAAGAATTGTTTTTTTTTTTTTTTTTTTGTTTGACCAAGAAACATCCACATCAAGAAGCACAACCTCTCTAGATTAATGGTTCAATGACGATTGCATTGTATAATTGTTGGTATCATCCGTTTTATGACAGACAAAATTAGCAATTGGCCAAAGACAAACTGAGAACATGCATGAAAAGCGGCATTTTTCTGGAACTAATCGAGGAGAGGAAAAGGATGATGCATTAATAAATGAAAGATTCTCAAGACTCAACTCTCAAAAGCAAAAAATTTGCCAAAGTTAAAGTCTCAAGTGCATAATTGTCTGATCATCCCTATAATGGTCGCGCATATCGAGGTCAGTATTTCTGAAAGGGGGAAAATGTATTTGAGTTTGACAGATTAATGTGGTGGTACCTTTGCAATGCCCAGAGCATCAAGGAGGGCGACCACATCTTCAACAAGATCGGCAAAAGAACCCTTCTCAGGGTCAAGAGGCTGATCGGAGAGCCCATAGCCTCTGAAATCGAAGGCGACGGCGCGGTACCCTGCATCGGCAACGCCTATCATTTGGTGCCTCCACGTGTACCATATCTCTGGGAACCCATGCAAGAACACCACCACCTTTGGACCTGCGGGGTGCACACAGCAAATTTGTGAACTGGGTGATTCTTCATATGATGAACTCAGCAGCACATGCGAGATAATGTCACCGAACAAGTCATGTATGTGCGTCTCTCTCTCTCTCTCTCTTTCTCTACACACTTTCCTGTGTTATGTACCTTCACCAATTTCAGGCAACATGAAGCTTCACATCTCTCACTGCTACATGGCTGTGCTTGATTTTCTCCATCTTTCCTGGAACACGCACGCACTCACAAACAGAAGGAGGAGGGGGGGAGGGGGGGAAGAGAGAGCGAGAGAGAGAGAGAGAGAGAGAGAGAGAGAGAGGGAAGTAGGCGAGGAGTTATTAGCTTGACATTGTAGATGGCCTTTGTGGTAGTTAAATCATTGATTTCTCCGAAAATGTTGACAAGGCAGATATGACTTCCTCCCAAGTGAGACAAGCAATTGTTTCAACGCAAAGGTGTAGATCCTCAAGAGCATCCTTGGCTTAGAATAGTCTGCTAATCCAGTTGTGCGCATTGCTCCAAACGATTCATTAAGATGACGCTTTGACAGCTTATGTCTTAAAAAGCTGAAAATTTGAAGTGTTTAGAGAGTAGTCTGCTGAAAGGATGTGAATATAATTGAGCAGAAATGATATGATAAGACATTTGTCTACCAACAAAAGTATCACAGAATCGAAGCTTAGGGTTAAAGAATGGTCTTTCCAATTGTGCTTTTATTTATTTCCTAATCATCTGGATGGCTAGTAACTGCAGAACAGCCAAATCACCATCTACTTTTTTAATTTTTAGATGCAAAAGAAGAAAAGAAAAATATTATGCCATGCCCAATCAATGTTATGTTAGAAAAATCTTGCAGGATCTGCTTGACTATTTTCCTTGTCCTACTTGTGGAAGCATTCAAATGATTTCATGATGGTATATTCCTGCCTAAATAGTTAATTAACTCCCGTACCAGGACTCCTCATTGCCTGTGACTCTGACTTAGTAGAGCGAGAGAAATACATAAGCGTTCCCACCAATCCTATGGCATACACCAACTCTCATTAACAGCCCTTTGTTCCACACTACCTCCTCAGCATCAGTTAAAGAACGTAAAAATTTGTCACTCGAAACAGCTATTAAACGAATTAAAAAGGTCGCTTTTCAAGAAGCTAACAAAATTATCCAGTTAAAGTTCTGTTGCTCATTTGTCTAATTAACAAAATTACTTTCTAAGAGGTTAGGAAAAAAGCCCTACATTGATATTTTTCATGTTTTAGTGGTTGAAAGTTTCATTCTAGTTAACATGAATCCTCTAGACGACATCGAATGTACTAACAAAATCACTCTTTAAGAAGCTGAAAAAAGCCCTGTGGAGATGGGTTTTCGAGTTCGTTTCAATTGATGAAGAGTTGAATTATTGTCACATATTCATCCTAGTTAATATGATGCATGTAGTCTGGACATGCAAGATCAACATGCTAGTAAATCTGTAATATGCTTTGTCCCTAACATTTTTCATGATTCATGCCTATCTGGTCAGTTGGATATCCAACTTTGTTCTGTGTAATGAAAGAACTTATGTTCTGGGTAGTAGTCACCCATGAATTTAGGTTGTGAGGCAGTGGTGTGAAGATCTACCGGTCTTAAATTAAAGTTAAATCACAAATTTGTCTATTTTCATAATCTCTCTTTCCAACCACAAAGGGATCCTCTGTTTTCTCCATCACTCTTATCATTCCTCAGTTTTCTCCATTACATTCTCCTTTGACTACCAATCCAATACTCTCCCTTCTTTTACAGGTGCCCCAAAGGCATTTACTAAATACACTGAAGATGAAATCCGTTAGTTTTAGGTGATACTTATACGTAACACGAGTGTGCTTAAAGCTGCAGACCTGCCCTGCTGAATTGCGTAATAAGTACTCTGTGAGAAATTGCTATCAAACTCCTCCTTGTAAATCAATATGCATGGATAGTCTGAATTCTTTCTGCCAGTGAGATGCAGGATATTTGCTTTTATGGACTCTAATGGTCAAAACTTGAGAGTCTTCATTTTCCAAATTCATACATTTTCAAAGCTAATGAAATATGAGAGTGCATTATAGAAGGCCTCATCATCCTCAAGTAGGAAGCTAAGAATCCTTAGTGATTACAGATACTGAAAAGTGTCAAATGAGTTCATTTACTCTCACCAAGACCAAATTCTGCCATAGTCAGGGACTCGTAATTAGAAATTTTGCTTGTTCAGGAAGTCAACTACAAGACTGTTCACTTGCTCTAGTAGTTGCTCATGGACGAAATGGCTCCCTTCCGGCATGAAGGTGATGTCTAAGTTAGGGACAAAATGCTTCACTTGGCCAGTCCTTATGTAGTCCTCCATGCCCGGAAACTTCAGGACATAGTCTTTCTCTCCCATGATAAGCAGCGCCGGAGCCGTAACTTTTGGATCCACCATGGCATATTCCTTCCCCAGAGACCTAGACCAAAAATGCGAGTAAGATGACTCATCAAAACATTTTGGAATAAAGGATTTCTCTTTTTATTTTCAATATGAATTGATAGTTAGATACAAATAGATCATATCTTGTAAATTCTCTCCCTTATAAACCTTAAACAGCGGTTGCTGATTGATTGGTTTTCAGCTAGAACAATTCTTGTATCTAGAATCGGATTTCTCTTGTTTAATTTTCCCTGAGTCAGTGTTTGCTATGATTACCTGTATGGGACCTGCAGGGCAAACCGGAACCCAGACTTCTCATACAAGTATGCTTAGGCCGTGAGATCTTCCTCAGAGAACCACGGAGGTAGCGGGGTCGACTCACCAACCAAGTCCATGATCTCCTGATCATCACCTGCAACAGGGAGCTCGCTCCTGGAGAAGAGTATGTAGATGTTTCTTATGACCGTCTTGACATCTAGCCTACCAAAGTCAGCTTCTGCTCGCCCAGATTCCTGAAATCAATTGAGGAATTAGGAGAGGTGGCGGATGGGTGGGGGTGAGAGAGAGAGAGAGAGAGAGAGAGAGAATTTTACCTGCCACCTGAGCATGTAAAAGCCTTTGGGAAAGAGATGCCATGGGAGGACCGAGGTTCCGGGTAGCATGAAGGGGACGCCCAGTGTGATGACTCCACAGACCCTCTCTGGCTTGACCGCTGCTACTAGGTATGCTGGCAGAGCTCCAAAGTCCTTCTCCACCAGGAAGGCCTGGATTCAACACTCCATATTATCAATGGACATTACATTTTAACTCACATAATCATCCTGTAATCTCTTGGTTTTGTATCTGTTTCAGCTCTCATGACAGTTGATTTTGTAGTCTCGTCCTCTTGTTTATTGCTAGATCATCATCTTATTTATGCTCTTGGTAAATTGCTATGCTTGCATAGGGAATGACCTGACTAAGGAAAAAAGTAGCTAGTTATCATCAGTTTCAGAAACAAATTGATTATCATTCACGATGGAGATCATTTTCTAACTTGTAGGTCTCGAGCTCAGTCAAGGAGGACGTGCCTCGTATGTGTGACCTTATTAAAAGTATAAATGTTCTCGGTTGTCATGACACGGATCCTTCTTTAAATTTATCAGTTCATAAATAAAACGTGCCTATCTTAGAAGATAGGTAGAGGACAGAGAGAGATGAAGACAACGTGCAAAAGGACAGTACTTACACCTCAAGCATATGCACTTTCATTAAGCTAATGGTCATGTGAATATATATAGAAACAAAAGAATTGTTTTTCTTGTATGACCAAGAAACATCCACATCAAGAAGCTCAACCTCTGAAGATTGATGGTTCAACGACGGTTGAAGTGGTTGAAAGTTGAAGTACTCTCAATTTCTTTTTTCATTCTAGTTAAGATGATTCCTCTAGACTATATGGATAGTACTAAAAAAATCACTCTTTAAGAAGCTGAAAAAAGCCCTGTGGAGGTGGGTTTTCGAGTTCGTTTCAATTGATGAAGAGTTGAATTACTGTCACATAATCATCCTAGTTAATATAATCCATGTAGTCTAGACATGCAAGATCTACATGCTAGTAAATTTGTAATATGCTTTGTCCCTGACATTTTTCATGATTCATGCCTATCTGGTCAGTTGGATATTGCAACTTATATTTTGTGTAATGAGTGAACTAATGTTCTGTGTAGTCACCAATGAGTTTAGGTTGTGAAGCAGTGTTATAAGGATCTACCAGTCTACAATTGAAGTTAAATCACAATTTTTTCTATTTTCCATAATCTCTCTCAAACCACGCAGAGATGCTTTGTTTTCTCCACGAATCATTCCTCAGTTTTCTCCATTACACTCTCTTTTAACCACCATTCCAATTCTCTCCCTTCTTTTACAAGTGCCCTGAAGGCGTTTACAAAGTATACTGAAGAAGAGATACATTAGTTATGGGCGCTGCTTATACGTAACATGAGTGCGCTAAAAGCTGCAGACCTGCCCTGCTGAATTGCGTAATAAGTACTCTGTGAGAAATTGCTATCAAACTCCTCCTTGTAAATCAATATGCATGCATAGTTTGAATTCTTTCTCCCCGTGAAATGCAGGATAGTTGCTTTTATTGGACTCTAATGGTCAAAATTTGCGGAGTCTTCATTTTCCAAATTCATACATTTTCAAAGCTAATGAAACATGAGAGTTCACTACTGGTGACATTCAAATAGAAGGCTTATCATCCTTAAGTAGGAAGCCAGGAATTCTTAGTGATCGCAAATAGTGAAAAGCGTCAAATGAGTTTATGTACTCTCACCAAGACCAACTTCTGCCGTAGTCAGGGACTCACAATTAGATATTTTGCTTGTTCAGGAAGTCAACTACAAGACTGTTCACTTGCTCTGGAAGTTGCTCATGGACAAAATGGCTCCCTTCCGGCATGAAGGTGACGTCTAAGTTAGGGACAAAATGCTTCACTTGCCCAGTCCTTATGTAGTCCTCCATGCCTGGAAACTTTAGGACATAGTCTTTCTCTCCCATGATCAGCAGGGCTGGAGCTGTAACTTTTGGATCCGCTGTGGCATATTCCTTCCCCATAGACCTAGACCAAAAATGCGAGTAAGATGACATATAGATCTTAATCAGCAGTTGCTGATTGATTGGTTTTTAGCTAGAACAATTTTGGTATCTAGAATTACATTTCTCTCATTTTATTTCCCCTGAGTCAGTGTTTGCTATGGTTACCTGTATGGAACCTGCAGGGCAAAGCGGAACCCAGACTTCTCATACAAGGATGCATAAGCCGCAAGATCTTCCTCTGAGAACCATGGAGGTAGTGGGGTCGACTCATCGACCAAGTCCATGATCTCCTGATCATCGCCAGCGACAGGGACCTCGCTCTTGGAGAAGAGTATATAGATGTTTCTTATGACCGTCTTGACATCTAGCCTCCCAAAGTCAGCTTCTGCTCGCCCAGGTTCCTGAAATCAATTGAGGAATTAGTAGAGGTGGCCGATGGGCAGTGGAGAGAGAGAGAGAGAGAGAATTTTACCTGCCACCTGAGAACGTAAAAGCCTCTGGGAAAGAGATGAGTTGGGATGATCGAGGGTCCGGGTAGCATGAAGGGGATGCCCAGTGTGATGACTCCACAGACCCTCTCTGGCTTGACTGCTGCCACCAGGTATGCTGGCAGAGCTCCAAAGTCCTTCCCCACCAGGAAGGCCTGGATTCAACACTCCATATCATCAATGGACATTTCATTTTGACTCACATAATTATCCCGTGATTTCTTGATTTTGTATTTGTTTCTGTTCTCATGACAGTTGATTTCGTAGTCTCGTCCTTTTGTTTATTGCTATATTATCATCTTATTTATGCTCTTTGTAAAGTGCTATGCTTGCATAGGGAATGTCCTAACTAAGGAAAAAAGTAAGCAAATTATCGTCAGTTTCAGAAACAATTGATTATCATTCACAGTGGAGATCTTTTTCTAACTTGCAGGTCTCAAGCTCGGTGAATGAGGATGTGCCTTGCATGTGTGACCTTATTAAGAGTATAAAATGTTCTCGGTTTTTATGACACGGATCCTTCTTTAGATTTATCAGTTCATAACTAAAATGTACCCATCTTAGAAGATAGGTAGGGGGCAGAGAGAGATGAAGAAAATGTCCAAAAGGACAATACTTAGACCTCAAGCATATGCACTTTCATTTAGCTAATGGTGGTGTGAGTGTATATAGAAACAAAACAATCGTTTTTCTTGTATGACGAAGGAAAATCCATATCAAGAAGCTCAACCTCTCAAGATTGATGGTTCAGTGACGATTGCATTGTATTATTATTGGTGTCATGACAAGAATCCTTTTAATAACAGCCAGACATGGACTGACTGAAATATCAAAATTAGCAATTGGCCAAAAACAAACAGAAAACATGCATGAAAAGCAGCATTTTCTGGAACTAACCGAGGAGAAGGAGAAAGATAATGAATTAATATATGAAAGATTCTCAAGGCTCAACTATCAAAAGCAAAATTTTTTGCCAAGGGTAAAGTCTCAAGAGCAATAATTGTCTGATCATCCTTATAATGGTCGCACAGATCAAGGTTGGTATTTCTGGAAGGAAAAGAAAAGAATTTAAGTGTGACAGATTAATGTAGTGGTACCTTTGCAATGCCCAGAGCATCGAGGAGGGCAACAACGTCTTCAACAAGATCAGCAAAAGAACCCTTCTCAGGGTCGAGAGGCTGATCAGAGAGCCCATAGCCTCTGGAATCAAAGGCGATGGCGCGGTACCCTGCATCGGCGACGCCTACCATTTGGTGCCTCCACGTGTACCATATCTCTGGGAACCCATGCAAGAACACCACCACCTTTGGACCTGCAGAGTGCACACAGCAAATTTGTGAAATGGGCTGTGAACTGGGTTATTCTTCGGATGATGAACTCAGTGGCACATGCGAGTAGATGTCACTGAACAAGTCGTGCGTGCGTCTCTCTCTCTCTACACTTTCCTGTATTATGTACCTTCTCCAATTTCGGCAACATGAAGCTTCACGTCTCTCACTGCTACATGGCTGTGCTTGATTTTCTCCATCTTTCCTAGAGCACGCACACACGCACAAACAGTGAGGAGAGAGAGGGGGAGAGAAAGAGAGGGAGAGAGAGGTCAGTAGGTGAAGAGTTATGAGTATGTATGACATTGCAGATGGCCTTTATTGTACTTAATTCATTGGCTTCAATGAAAATGCGGACTTATATATTATATTTTTTGGTCTCACCTCAAGGCAGATATAACTTCCCTCCGATTAAGACAAACACGTATTTCCTTGCAAAGATGTAGATTCTCCAGAGCATCGCTTTCCGACCCGAAAAAAAAGAGCATCCTTGGCTTAGGATACTCGGCTTATTACAGCTGTGCAGCAGTCCAAACGACTCATTCTTAATAGAAAGATTAGTTGTGAGGGTTCCCTGATTCAACGTTCCGATGCTTCTTACGCTTTTTTCTGTCAGATTGGCAGGTTTATTAAGTTAATACTTTGACAGCTCATGTCGTAAAAAGTTGAAAAATGTTTAGAGAATAACATACCGGATGGTTTGTTCAAAAGATGAGATTGTAATTATCTAGAAATAGAATCATAAGAAATCGTGAACTAACAGAACTATTAGAAAATCCAAGTTTAGGGTTAAAGAATGGTCTTTCCAATCGTGCTTTTCTTTATTTCCTAATAATCTGGACAACTAGTAGCTGTGGAAATGACCATATGCTTTTTTTCATTTTTAGATGCCAAAAAAGAGAAGAAAAATATCATGCCATGCCCAATCAACGTTATATTAGAAAAATCTTGCGGGATCTGGTTGACTTTTTTGTTTGTCCTACTTGTGGAAGTAATCAAATGATGTCCTGAATCACGACTTGGTGAGTCCTTATCTATTTGGACATGACTGGAGTGTGTATGAGAATAATGACCCACATCATTTTCTCGGGGGAATTACCAAAAAAGTCATAAACTTATTGCAATCGCGCCAATCGTTTATAAACTTTTTTTTTAGCCAATTTAGTCCTAAACTTTTTACAATTATGCCGGTTTAGTCCATCTCTACCAAAAATTGGCCGGGCCGACACCGACGTGGACGCCACCTGGCAAAAAGCGACATGACAAATTTTTACTATATATTTTTTTTTTTTTTTTTCTAATTTTCAAATATTTTTGAATTTTTGAATTCTTTTTTTTCCCACATTCTCCTTCCTCTCGGCCGGTTGGCGCCGGCGAGGCTTGTCCCCGCCGGCCACTGGCGAAGGCGAGCCTCGCCCAATGACGGCGAGGTCGCCGTCGCCAGATCTAGTGAGGCTCGGCCTCACTCGCCCAAGGCGACGGTCGACCTTGCCGGCCGACGAGGCCGCCTCGTTGCCAGGCTGATCTAGCAAGGCTCGGCCTCGCCTAGCCATGACGAGGTTGAGCCTTGTCGTCCCTGGGCGAGGACCCTCGCCTTGGATTTGGTGAGGCTCGGGGCGAAGGTCGACTCGCCAGTGCCGGCGAGCTTGGCCCCACCCAGCCATGGCGAAGGTCGACCTTGCCAATGTCGGCGAGCTCGCCCTCGCCATTGCTTGGTGAGGCCAAGCCTCGCCGATCTGGTGGGGCCTTGTCTAGCGACGGGGACGCCGGCTCGCCATTGGCCGGCGAGGTCGACCTCGCCGGCCGCTTGCCGGCCGCCGGCAGGAAGGAGAAGTGGATGGGAAAAAAAAATCTCAAAATTCAAAAAAATTCAAAAAAAAAATAATTTAAAAATGCCACGTCAGCCTTTGCCTGACAGCCGTCGCCGGCTGACATCCATGTTAGTGCCGGCCGGCCAATTTTGGCCAGATTAACTAAATTGGCATAATTGTAAAAGGTTTAGGACTAAATTGGTAAAAAAAAAAAATTTAGGACTGAATTAACACAATTATAATAGGTTTATGATTTTTTGATAATTCTCCCTCATTTTCTCCCCTCCACATCCTCTCACGCAGGCTTGCGTATCCATCTTGTTCTTTCGTTATAAATAAGATATCATGAAACGTATGGTTTAGTTTTGCCGGTGCTTTGTTCTGTTCATCCAAGTACTTGCTTGGCCTTTTGTGGCCACTTCCACAACAACTTAAAGTGAAAATGTGTTCGTTAACTCCGTGAAACCAATTGAAAAGTGGTTACTTCTCTGCAAACATCTACTGAACCAGGCCGCTAACTTTCCAGTCACTTCCTTGGTTTGGAGGGATTGTTAGCTAGTTCTGTGTTCCTAAATTGTTAATAATTTCCCCTGTTTTTACAGCAGGTTGGAGTTCATTCTATTAGGAACTACTTAGTTTGGCGCCGTTCCTACCCTTCACAAAAGGAAGGTACTTTTTACTGGGAAAATTACATAACAAGTGGCCAAATGAAGTATTTCACTTTCCAACTAGGACAGCGCTTTCATGCCAAAGGGAGCCATTTTGTTCATGAGAGACTCCCCTGTTGTAAAATTACTGCTTCAATAGGGTAGAACAATGAAGACGGATCTTTAGAGTACTCGAGTCGGACTTTGAGGCGTGATATCACTTTCTTTTTTAAGGATTTATTTGCCCCACAAAGTTGCTAATGGTCACCGGCAAATATCCTCCAGGATACAACAAAGTCTCAAATTGAGAATACTAGATAGCAATTCTAGTATTTCTCCAGGATCTCTCTAGGAAACAATTGAAAAGATGGCTGTCGTTTTTTCAGAAAGAAGACTCGAAAAAATGAAAAATGATCACTCCAATTCTTCTTCTATCTGACAAGTATATATAAAATAGTCTTAAAATACGAAGACAACTCTTCGTGAAAGGTTGCGAAATGAACAAACACATTCTTTCGAAAAATTGCTCAAGTGAACAAATGTGTCTATTCGTAAGAAGTTAAAACCGAACAATTGCAACCCTTCGGGAAAAGTTGCAAACCGAATGGATATTTTTATTGAAAGGTTGTCTTGAAAAGACACAAACAAAATTCGGAATAAAAAATAATAATTATTTAATAAATAATATTTCGAAATTATTATTAAATAATTAATTAATTTCCGAAAATTCTCAATAAACAAAAACAACCTTTGAATTGATTAAAATTAATAAGATAACCGTACGAAATAAAAATAAAATAAAAAGACAAAATCGCGCAATTATTCGCGCACCCGCACGCGGGTATGGTGGGATCTAGCCCCATCCAATCAATCCTTTAAACCTACAAAAGAAATCCCACACTTTTAAACTGGTTTGCTTCTTCCCACCTTTCCCATGTGGGACAAGGTAAAAAGCACTTATTGTTGTTTTAACAAACAAAAACAACAACATCCCTTGTCAAGTCAAATTCCCCATTAACAACGTTACTAAACAGGACCCGGACATAATTAGGATTTTCCATGTGACATCCCTAAATTAACTCACTTAAGGTATTATCTACTTTAATCCGTTTCATACCAAACTTTAGAATTTCATCATTTTCTATTGTAGTAGGCATTTTTCTAGAAGGTTGCTCATCTTAATAGTGCTCTCGATTGAGCATGCTTAACATTTGAGTTTCAATACTTAACATTACCTTTATGTCAAGAGGTGCCTCTTGTATGATAATTCTAATTTCACATATACAAACCATGAACCCTCTCCACATGTCTGGTGTGCAATTTGGTTCATTCGGATACCTTCTTGTCATGAAATTTTGTAATGGACCAATGTTTATATGGAATTCTCTTCTTTGTATAAGAGAGATCATTTCTTATCTCCATTTGGTTAATCCTAGATAATTCAGATGAAAGAGGCATGTGATTTGCAGGCGACTACTAAATCTTGCTTCATTCCATTTATCTGATGTCTCGGTTGGGACCTGATCACATAACCAGCCCTTCCTTCTCCAGGACTGTTTCATCCATCGTTTGCCTTCTGTGTGATGTCGAACACAACACAATGCGGTACATGGCAACGAATCAATTAGAATTGCAATATACTTGTTCACTAGCAAGTCTAATCTATGCAAGTATCCCTAATGTGAATTAAATTTTTCTCCCTAGGCTGTCGATAGAAGAGTCTAGAGTGAGCATGAGGTCAGGTAGTCGGTCACTAGATAACATTGCTCTGGCAAGTGTTCAATTTAATCTTTGAGACATAGTTTCGACATGTTTACACTTTTATGTAACGCAAAATCTTTTTCTACATTTATACATGGATTTCAAGCCAATTGAAATTGATTTGAGATAGAAGATTTGTGGTAATGCTGATCTAAGCTAATCCGACAAGTTTCTCACTGATCTCCCATTGCTTACGTGCCTTCTCGGCATCACTGGCTTCTTTGGAGAGTTGATTCTCGAAGGAAGATGAGTTCTTGTTCCAGCTCCAGTAGACTCCCGATTTCTCCAAGCTAGGGTCGCTCACCACCTGAAAAACAGACATTTGCTTCGCAACATAAGCACCATTGCAACTTTGAATTAAATCGTGCCTCATAGACAGACATTCTGTGGTTTTCGAAAACTGCATGAGTTTCCACTACACTTGGTAGCACTCGAAGGATCCTAAATTTCAAATTATAATGCTTATTCTGAACTAAAATTCTAACACTGTACCCTTCGATTCCAACATGCACAAGTACCCCTGCCTCAGCATTTCATGTCAAGACATTGCTGACGAGTCTCTATGACCAACGAAAGAGACACGCTTCATCATTTTAAGCATATAAGGTCACGTGCATTTTCACTTAATTAAAGAATGTACCATTCAAGTCATGTCCTAAATTATAGCTGACCTGTGCTGAGTCTTTTTCCAGCCTCCTCTTCAGAGACATATCCTTTGGTGATGTACTTATGGAAGGGAGGGAATAGAAGTCTGAACAAGGGAACGTGCTCTCTGAACAATCTAGTTGTGACATCCCGATTTTTGGGTTCTGATTTCGACTAGATGAATTGGGTGTTTCATCGACGTGACTACAGTGTTTTTCTCTGAGTTGACCACTCATGAGATAACTAGACTAGCTGGGCAAGTTATTAAGGACTTTAAGGCAAATAGACTTGAGAATTCAACTAGGAATCGACTTCTCGACCGTGACTATTTATAGAGGCCATTGCGGCACAGTATAAAATCGATTTGAAATCAGAGATAGGCTGGTTTGACGGAGATGTCTTGCCAATCGTGGGTGACACCACTAAATTGGAAAATTCTCGTCGACCAGCACTAGACTGATTTTCTTATTGTTTTGGTACCCTGTGTTCGTATTTGAATCTTCAAGATTTTCATGACAACCAAGAGTCGCCAATGTGTCGAGTGGGTTCATCGCGGCTCGAAGAAAATCGACCACGGATTATTTGTCCTAAAAAGTTCTAAGAAATTACCTAGTAGCCTAGGTCACGCTAAAAACGCGTCCGAGTGAAATTAACCGTCAATCTAAGTCCGATTTCAGAAATTGAAAGTTCTGTCATGTCATAGGTCATTTTAGGGACGTCGACTCAGTCTCAGAAGATTTTTCTGATAACCGAGATTTTTTGGGAAAAAGTCAGTTTAGGGCCGTTTCGTTCGCCTGAAGCCGGGGTTGTGAAATTGAGAAGCATGAGGGAATTCTTGGATGATGAAAATAATTAATTTGATAAGTGAGACATCAATTGATTTTATGAGAGTCATTTAAGAGAAATTCAAGAGGGAAATTGGATGCAGAAATGCAAGTGGGAATCGAGTACTCTAATCTGAAATTTCTTTTGGGAATCAATGAGCTTATTCAAAAGAAAATGAAATAAGAATTTTCTATTTGAGTAAATTCTTTTCTTTTGAATTTATTCCCATTTCTTTTTACCCCATTTGGCTAAAGACCTAATTTTCCCACAAGTTTCTCTTTCCTTCTTTCTTTCTTTTTCTTTTCTTTCTCTCTCTCTCTCTCTCTCTCTCTCTCTCTCCTTTTCCCCCTCATGCGAAATGCCCCCTTCCCACCGAATACATGGCTGTCTTCAACTTGGCTTCCTCCCCTTTTTATTTTTGACTTTTCAAACTTACCTTCTCTCTCCTCTCTTTTTCTCTCTCTCTGTCGGTACTCTCTCTCTCTCTCTCACAACCGAACTCTCTCTTCCTCTTCTTCTTGGTTTCGTTCGAAGACCCACGAGCAGAAGCAGCAGCCATGGTTGCATGGTCAGGAGTTGCTGTTGTCGTCGCGCCGGGGCAGCAGCGCCACTCGTTGCTGTCGCCGCCGTCGAGCACCGTCCTGCTGCCCTCGCCCATCTCCGCCGCACCCTCTCTCTTCCCCTAGTTCGAGCTGAAGAAAATAAGAGGATTCAAGAAAACAACGATTCAAAGATAAATTTCCCAGAAGAAGAATGTTCTTCACTGAAAGCCATAATCCACTATATTATTCTACAATACATAATGCTATTTATATTAAGAAGACAACAAGATCTCCTATTCTATATTCTGAATATCTAATCTGATAGATTGACTGAAATCAAATCATATCTACCACTCTAATCTAATATTTCGATAGTAGAATCAAATTATACTCTAATCTAATCTTCCGATGTCATAATCAAATCATAATCAAATCATATTCTAATCTAATCTTCCGATGATTTACCAATAATATTATCAATCTTATCAGCCTCCCTCAAACTCGGGATTAGGTGGAAAACCTAGTCCTAGTTTGTATCGTAGCCTCGCAATGATCAAAGCGCGGTAAAGCTTTTGTAAATATGTCGACAAGTTGATGAGTAGCAGAACATAGCAAACTTCAAGTAACTTGAGAGCGACTCTCTTCCGAACGAAATGAAAATCAATCTCCACGTGCTTTGTCCTTGCATGAAGGACTGGATTCGCTGTCAATGAAATGGCTGAGCGATTATCACTATAAAGCAAAGTCGGCTCCTTGAGCGAAATATCCAAATCTCTTAATACAAAAGAGACCCATGTAAGATCTGCTGTGGCGTAAAGCCAAGGCCCTATATTCAGCCTCCGTTGATGATCTTGACACTGTCGCTTGCCTTTTTGCGGACCATGAAATGATATTTGATCCCAAGAAAATGCAAAACCCGGTTGTTGACCTTCGAGTCTTAGAACAGCCAGCCCAATCAGAGTCCGCATACCCATATAAATTTAGTGCGCTTTGAGAGTGAAGATAAAGCCCCGATTCTTGAGTTCCTTTTACATACCACAACACCCGTTTTAACAGTTTGAAATCACCATTTGTAGGAGACTGCATTTTCTAACAAATTTGATTTACTGAATAAGAGATGACTGGTCATGTAATTGTGAGATATTGTAATCCACCCGCAAGACTTTGAAAAGAGTGAGGATCATGAAAATGTTCCATGTCTTGTACCGTTGGATGAGTTTTGATAGGCAATGGGGTCTTAATCGGCTTACTATCTTGCATTTCTGCTTTCTGCAACAATTCACCAGCATATTTAGACTGTGTTAAAAATAGATCTGGACCAGTAAACTTGGCTTCAATACCGAGAAAATAGTGAAGTTGGCCGAGATCTTTCATAGAAAAATTTCCGCTTAAAGCTTCTATTAATTCCCAAAGTAGAGATGATGAACTGCCGATCAAAATAATATCATCAACGTATAATAATAATACCAAGGTGTGCTGACCCGTGTGAAGAATAAATAACGATGGATCAGTGGAGCTGCAATGAAATCCCCATTCCAATAAAAAGTTGCTGAATTTTTCAAACCAAGCTCGCGGAGCTTGTTTTAAGCCATATAATGCCTTCTTGAGTAAACAAACCGAGTTAGGCATCGTAGAACTCACAAAGCCCGGTGGTTGTTCCATAAACACTGTCTCATTTAATGACCCATGAAGAAATGCGTTCTTCACATCTAGTTGATGGATAAACCATCCTTTAACAATTGCCACGGAGAGAACAATTCTCACGGTTGCCTGTTTAACCATAGGACTGAAAGTTTCAACGAAATCAACACCTTCCTCTTGATGGTACCCCTTTGCCACTAATCGTGCTTTCAGTTTATCAAGGTTTCCTTCCGCATCCAATTTGGCTTTGAACACCCACTTACATCCGACGATATTCATATCTGAAGATCTTGGTACTAGCTCCCATGTTTGATTTAATTCAAGAGCCTCCAATTCATCTATCATAGCTTTCCTCCAACCTGGATGACTTAGTGCTCCTTTAACTGTTTTTGGCTCCTTTGGAATCTCACGGGCTATGGAGAGAACATACTTTGGATTGGGCTTCCTTATTCCCGATTTCAACCTTGTTTGCATTGGGTGAGTAGACTGCCGTTGAGTGGATGGAACTGGTAAATCACTTGAGACAGAGACTATTGCTCCTTCATGTGTTTCACAATCTATGCATGGTTCTTGTGAACTCAACTGTGGTTGCTGCACGTTTGTCTCATTAGGTGGCTCATAATGTTGCTGTCCAGAGCTGTTATCATCAAATAGAAATCCCACACTTGAGTGTTGTGATATTTGTCCTTCACTCATTGTTGTTCCAGATTGTCTAGTAAAGAATTTAATCCCCTGTAACTAAGTCTGATACAACTGCGAATGCCCAGGAAAAACAGTCCCCAATTTTTCAGAAAATGGGAATCTCGTCTCATCAAATATCACGTGACGACTTACATATACCCTTCCTGTTGGCGGATAAAGACATCGATAACCTTTATGTCTCTGACTATACCCAAGAAAAACATAGGGTAATGAGCGTGGATCAAACTTTGTTGCACCATACGGTCTAAGGTGTTGATAGCACTCGCACCCAAAGACTCGAAGAAACCCATAGTTAGGCTTTTTACCAAAGAGCTTACCAAATGGACTACTCATTCCTAACACTGGTGATGGCAGCAGATTGATGAGAAATGTGGCAGTTAGAAACGCATCGACCCAATAAATCAACGGTACTCGTGCATGATAGAGCATAGAAAGACCTAACTCAACGATGTGCCGATGTTTCCTTTCGGCATTTCCATTTTGTTCCGGCGTATATGGGCAGGAGACCAACATTTTAATTCATTTCTCATTCAAATGATTAATAAACTGGCTGCTATTAAATTCACCTCCACCATTGCATTGGAAAGATTTAATTCGACTTTCAAATTGGTTCTCAACAAGATTTTGGAACATGATAAAGATGGAAAAGAACTCAGACTTTCTCTTCATTGGATATACCCATGAGAATCGTGAAAAACTGTCTATGAAGACTACATAGAATTTAAACTGCTGAAAAGATTCTAGGGGCAGGCCCCCACACATCACAATAGATTTTTCAAGTGGTTTACTAGCTAGAGACTCCGAGATATTGAAAGGCAACTTGCTACTTTTTCCAACCTGGCAACTTTCACATATTCTCTTTGTCACATTTGTAGATTTGATCTCGATTGTTTGTTCTCCGTAAACTTTCTTATCTCGAAAGTTTGAGTGCCCAAGCCGAAGGTGCCGACTTCACTACGGCGATCTGCTGTCTTTGAGAGTACCACACCTGTATTTGTGCCTGATTTACATTGTAAAGGCCCCCGCATTTCTTTCCTAGATTGATTACTGAATCCGTCAGATGGTCCTTAATAGATACACCAAGTTTATCAAAGATTAGTGAGTAGGGATAATCGTCAGTTAACTTAGACACCGAAATCAAGTTTTTCTTAATCTTCGGGACCACCAAAACCTCATTTAAAGGAAGTGAATGTAGTTCAGTAGATAAAGATGTTGAGCCAATATGAGTAATGGGCAAACAAACTCCATTCCCTACCATTACCTTGTCTGAACCATAGTAAGGAGAGAAAGAATTGAGATTACCAGTCGATGATGTGATATGGTTTGTTGCCCCAGAATCCGGGAACCAATCTCCTCCTTGATCATCCTCCAAGTGAAGAGCAACTAAGGCATTTGGTATTAGCTCACTTTGATAAGAATTATCAAAGCGATACCAGCAACGTAGAGCGTCATGTCCTGGCCTCTTGCATATCGACATTGAAGCTTCGTATTATTCACATAAAACGATTGTTCGAAGCGGGAGTTACCACCCACGGGCGGATACTCCTTTGAATCGCAACCTTGGTCGGAGTGTTTGTATAGGGTCGAAAGCCTTGATTCTCGTGAATTTGGTTTGTAATTTCCACCAGATTGATAACCACCAGATGAATCACCAAAATTACCGAGGATCCATAATTATGAGATGCGGGATAATTTCCGAACCTCCTTCCACGAAAACCATAGCCTCTTCCTCTATTGTTAAACCTGTCATTCCTTCCTTCAAAACCTCTATTAAAATTTCTTTGGCCAGCAAAAACAAATGTTGAATTAAATGAACCCGAATCAGCATCACTACTCAGTTTCGACTGATCAATCTTTTCACCAGTAAATGCCAAATTAGAGTTTATTTGATTCGACAAATAATTTTGATGTCGCGCTTCATATCTCTCGGCGAGCAATAACGTCTTCGTAGCTCGGCTCGGGTTTGAGACAATACATAGTTGTCTTAAACGTCTCATAGTCACTTCCGAAACCCTCTAAAACACCAAAAACCTTTGTGATTTCATCGACCGGTTTCCCGATCGCGTTTAACTAGTCACAAATCAATTTAAACTCACGTAAATACTCGGTTAAGGGCCTATTACGCTTTTGACAAGATTGAAGCTTACCCCTTAATTCGAATTCTTTGGCCACATCTCGAGTAAAACGATTACATAATGTATTCCATACCTCAAAAGCCGATTCAAGACCGATTATGAGTCCCAGCACATCCTCAGACACGGATCTAGTAATCCACGATGACACAAGTTGGTCCGTATGATACCATTGCTGATACTCCGGATTAAGGACATCTTCAGAATTTTCCCCTTCCGTGCGTAAGATTCTGAATGGTAGAGGTTGAATTTGACCATTGATGAAACCCAATAGTTCCTGGCTTCTAATGAAGCGAAGAAATTGCGTTTGCCATAGTAGGAAATTTCCTTCAGAAAGTTTGATAGTCACAAAGTTTGAGAGATTTACGTGTATCGGGTATGGGTATCTCGATTTTGGGTTTTCAGCCATGATTGTGTAGATGAAGAATAGACGAACTCAAAGAAAAGGATGAAGACAAATATAATAAAATTGGCTCTCAGTATAAGGCTTTGATACCATTAAGAAAATAAGAGGATTCAAGAAAACAACGATTCAAAGATAAATTTCCCAGGAGAAGAATGTTCTTCACTGAAAGCCATAATCCACTATATTATTCTACAATACATAATGCTATTTATATTAAGAAGACAACAAGATCTCCTATTCTATATTCTGAATATCTAATTTAATAGATTGACTGAAATCAAATCATATCTACCACTCTAATCTAATATTTCGATAGTAGAATCAAATCATACTCTAATCTAATCTTCCGATGGCATAATGAAATCATAATCAAATCATATTCTAATCTAATCTTCCGATGATTTACCAATAATATTATCAATCTTATCATGAGCAAGCCCGAACAGCAGAAGCAGAAACAACGACCAACGTTGCGTCGGAGCACCGTCGCCACCTCACACCGCACGCCGCCCTCGCCCTGCGTCACCTCGCCGTTGAGCTGCCGTCCTCGCGCGCCGCTGCTGGTCGCGCGTCTTGGTGGTCTTCTCGCCCAGCTTGTCGTCCTGCTCGTGCAGGAGCCGCCGGAGCTCCCTCTGACCACCTCCGGCCACCGTACGCCACCACCTCGACTCACCGGAGCTCCGCCTCGCCCTCAGCCGCCCTTGGCCGCCTCAATCGACCCTGAATCCGCCCCAAACAGCAGCGAATAGAGACGGCAGAAAATGGGTATTGCAGTGGGGTTTTGGCCCATTTTGGCCGTCTTCCCGAGCTCAGATTCTCGGCCCGCTTTGAGGAAAGTCGATCCTCACGTCAATCCGGTGAGTTTTGCTCACTAATGCCTTCTTAGTTTGCTAATTACACTTAAAGGTTGATTAGTGTTAGTCAAGTGTAATTGGGTTGTTAGATTAGAATGGATTAGCGATTATTAGTTAATTTCATTGTATATTAGTTAGATGACTTGTGTAATTAACTAAATAATTGCCTATAGTATTTATTGGATGCTTCTTGGGATTTTTCCCGACCCTTATCGGGTGTTAATTTGGCAATTCGGGCCTAAGTGGAATTTTTAGGAATTAAATATTAATTTTCGAAATTAATTATTTAATTATTTATTTTCCAGAAATTCAACCGAGATGGCCAGTGACCGGGATTTTATGCTGATGATCGTGGTGCAGTCCGTTTATTTAATTGAGCTTCATATTGTGTTAAATCGAATTTATTGTATTATTTATTTAATATTCGAAATTAATTATTTAATTATTTATTTTACGGAAATTCAATCGGGATGATCGGTGACTGGAATTTCATGCTGATTGTCGTGGCGTAGTCCGTTTATTTATTAGAGCTCTACATTGCATGGAATTAAATTAATTGTGATATTTTAGGGATTTACCTAATTTGATTGAAATTGAGTGGAATTGAATGATTGATTGGTAGGTGACCGAGTATGGTTATTTAGCATTTATAATGCCTTGATGAGCTGTAAAATGGAGAGAGTCGTGAGAGTGAACTAAGAACTCTATTGGCTGAAACCGATCAAATATGAAGTATAGACAGGCGTGGTTCGATGATTAAGGATATTACTGTGCGAAAACGGCGCCTTAAAGAATGCACGTAGACTGTCTATGACTTGTGGCAGGCGTGGTTCGGTGATTAAGGATATCACTGTGCAAAAACGACGCCTTAAAGAACGCACGTAGACTGCCTATGAATCGTGACAGGAGTGGTTCAGTGATGAAGGACATCACTGTGCGAAAACGACGCTTTAAAGAACGCACGTAGACTATCTATGATCTATGACGGACGTGGTTCGGTGATGAGGAATATCACTGTGCGAAAACGACACCTTAAAGAACGCACGTAGACTGTCTGTTACTTATGTCACCTTGGCGAAAACGACGCCTGAGAGCATTGATGGAGCTTTGTGACTAAGTGTATTAGTGGAGGTTATATGGGATGGAATGAATGACCAAGAGATGGTTCGATTGATCAATGATCCGATCTGAGTGTGATTTAATGTGATTGATCATTGCTTGAGTCTAATGTTGTAAATTGATTGATTGAATGGAAATGACCGTGAGTGGTCTTGTTGGTGTGAAATCGACTAAGTCGATTTGATCGATGCTTTGATTAGTGATGTGATTGCTTGGGTGCCTATTTGATCTACGCTAATATGCAGGTGGAAACTGAGGCCAAGGTAAGCCCTCTGACTCGTGTTGTGCATAGGCAGCTCTAAGGCGTATTTGTTTACTAATTGGGTGGGTTTTAGGGGGTAGAACTTGCTGAGACGTAGTCTCATTGGTTATTGAATAACTATTTCAGGTCCCTAGATTTAGTAGACTTAGATTTTGAAGATCTCGGAAGTCCGGGGCAGTCTGTTGAAGGCTCCAGTGGGAGTGTGGAGGATGACGAAGAGGAGGACGTGGACCTGAACCCCACTTCTGTTTGTAGACCTTGTTTTTAACTGGCTTAATGTGAATTGGATTTAATAGTTCACTTTGTATATATATGTGCACTGTTTTGCAATGTATATAAGAGTGAATGTTTGAAATTTAATCCTACTGTTCTATCCCAATGTTTTATTGTCTGGGGATTTAATTTATGCTTCCGCTTGCACATTAAAAAAAAAGGGTTGGCGATATGTAGTTCTGGGATATCGTATTTGAAAATCGACCAAGGTGAGGGATGGACGCATGCCTGAGAATCGGGGCGTGACACCAGTAGTGGCAATGCAACCTGGATACAAAGAAGCGAACGTGATTCCGGTCTCTTCGTGGTAGCGCTGGTGGAACTCCTGCATGGTGAGCATGTTGCACACTTTGCTGTCTTTGTAGGCCTTGGCACCATCAAACTCACCTCCGTCTATCATGGGCGAGCTGCTCACCCCATTCAATGCTCCCACTAAGCCCCTCAGGTCCCCCAAGTTGGCCTTTGGTGGTATATTTCCAGCTAATGTGTTTGTGTTCCCTAAAAACCAAAAGAAAATGACCCTGAGTATAAGTAGTTTCTACCTTATTGCCGCTATAGCTAACTGCAGGATTTGAGGATTCACAGCAATATGGGTGCCTATGTAGATTCTATCGTCAGATATAGTTCTTCGGTGCAGATAAAAATTAGACTTCAATTTACACATCATAAGCCCAGACATCATGGAGCTAGTTTAAATCCTAAAAAAAGTATATTTTGAACTTATCTTAATCTTCCAGATTCAATTTGGTTATACAAAGTATCACAATCAATGCACGTGCTCAACATTCTAGCAACCAGTGTGATTTTTCCACTTCCTGAAGAAGGTTGCTAATACATGTCAAATGATTGACCTAGTGTTACTAACACAATTGTTTGATGCAGTATAAATATGCAAAATATTTCCGAATTTGAGTAACTAGTTAAATATGAGCAAACCATTGTAAAGGTAAACACATCTGTCCCCAAATTCATCTGCGATGATTTCTTAAACAGCACTACCAATCTACCAGGAAGCGTCTGGAAACAAATGCATTTCCCAAAGTTCAACAAGGACAGGGATTTAGATTTTGAACCTTCTGTTCCAAAGTGATCTTCTTTTCAAAGGAACAAACTGAACATGCACAATTTACTTGGTCTATACAGCTAGCTAGCTCTGTGTGGAGGAGTACCTCTAATGGAACCGACAATGATGAGGCGCTTCATGGGGTAATCCGATTGCTTCAAGTCATCAAGCAACAATCTTACAAGCAGGAAATGACCCAGATGATTCGTCCCGACACTGAGCTCGAACCCTTCGGCCGTGAACGATGGCTCTTTTGCAGTGGGCTGATACACAGCAGCATTACAAACCAGCACATCCAATGGCCTACCCGAACGACGGAAGTTGTCAACAAATTGCCTCACACTCTCAAGAGAGGCAAGGTCTAGGTGCATCACGGTGTAGTTCTCTTTCGGAATGCCAACCGATTTAGCTGCTTTCTCCGCTTTGAGAAAGTTTCGGCACGCCATTATGACATGACAATTCCCCAATTCAGCTAGTGCCTTGGCCGTGGCCAGGCCTAACCCAGACGAGGCTCCCGTGACCACTACATTAAACTGTCTTTCCTTCTTCTTTTGTTCTGCTACTAGGTATGCTGGCAGAGCTCCGAAGTCCTTCCCCACCAGGAAGGCCTGGATTCAACACTCCATATCATCAACGAACTTCTCTTTGTGACTCACATAATCATCCTATGATTTCTTTATTTTATATCTGTTTCTGTTCTCATGACAGTTGATTTTGCAGTTGCGTCCTCTTCTTTATTGCTAGATCATCATCCTAATCGTGCTCTTTGTACAGTGCTATGCTTGGCTAAGAAATGTCCTCACTAAGGAAAAAAGTAAGCAAGTTGCCATTAGTTTGACAGAAACAAACTGTTTGTTATTCGCAGCGAAGATCTTTTTCTATTTCATAGGTCTCAAGCTCGGTGAAGGAGTACGGGCATCGCATGTGTGAAGTCTAAAATGTTCTCGGTTTTTATGAGCTGGATCCTTCATGAGATTCATCAGTTCTTAAACTAAAACGTACCTACCTCAGGAGACAGGTAGAGGACAGAGAGAGATGAAGAAAATGTCCAAAAGGAGAATACTAAGCATATGCCCTTTCATTTAATTAATGGTCAAGTGAATATGCATATAGAAACAAAAGAATGGTTTTTTTCTTTTTTTTGTTTGACCAATAAACATCCACATCAAGAAGCACGAAGAGACCGGAGTTATTAGCTTGACATTGTAGATGGCCTTTGTAGTAGTTAAATCATTGATTTCTCCGAAAATGCTGACAGGGCAGATATGACTTCCTCCCAAATAAGACAAGCAATTGTTTCAACGCAAAGGTGTAGATCCTCAAGAGCATCCTTGGCTTAGAATAGTCTGCTAATCCAGTTGTGCGCATTGCTCCAAACGATTCATTAAGTTGACGCTTTGACAGCTTATGTCTTAAAAAGCTGAAAATTTGAAGTGTTTAGAGAGTAGTCTGCTGAAAGGATGTGAATATAATTGAGCAGAAATGATATGATAAGACATTTGTCTACCAACAAAAGTATCACAGAATCGAAGCTTAGGGTTAAAGAATGGTCTTTCCAATTGTGCTTTTATTTATTTCCTAATCATTTGGATGGCTAGTAACTGCAGAACAGTAAAATCACCATCTACTTTTTTCATTTTTAGATGCAAAAGAAGAAAAGAAAAATATTATGCCATGCACAATCAATGTTATGTTAGAAAAATCTTGCGCAATCTGCTTGACTATTTTCCTTGTCCTACTTGTGGAAGCATTCAAATGATTTCATGATGGTATATTCCTGCCTAAATAGTTAATTAACTCCTGTACTAGGACTCCTCGTTGCCTGTGACTCTGACTCAGTAGAGCGAGAGAAATACATAAGCGTTCCCACCAATCCTATGACATACACCAACTCTCATTAACAGCCCTCTGTTCCACACTACCTCCTCAGCATCAGCTGAAGAACGTAAAAATTTGTCACTCGAAACAGCTATTAAACGAATTAAAAAGGTCGCTTTTCAAGAAGCTAACAAAATTATCCTGTTAAAGTTCTGTTGCTCATTTGTCTAATTAACAAAATTACTTTCTAAGAGGTTAGGAAAAAGGCCCTACATTGATATTTTCCATGTTTTAGTGGTTGAAAGTTTCATTCTAGTTAACATGAATGCTCTAGATGACATGGAATGTACTAACAAAATCACTCTTTAAGAAGCTGAAAAAAGCCCTGTGGAGATGGGTTTTCGAGTTCGTTTCAATTGATGAAGAGTTGAATTATTGTCACATATTCATCCTAGTTAATATGATGCATGTAGTCTGGACATGCAAGATCAACATGCAAGTAAATCTGTAATATGCTTTGTCCCTGACATTTTTCATGATTCATGCCTATCTGGTCAGTTGGATATTGCAACTTATGTTCTGTGTAATGAAAGAACTTATGTTCTGGGCAGTAGTCACCCATGAATTTGGGTTGTGAGGCAGTGGTGTGAAGATCTACCGGTCTTAAATTAAAGTTAAATCACAAATTTGTCTATTTTCATAATCTCTCTTTCCAACCACAAAGGGATTCTCTGTTTTCTCCATTGCTCTTATCATTCCTCAGTTTTCTTCATTACACTCTCCTTTGACCACCAATCCAATACTCTCCCTTCTTTTGCAAGTGCCCCAAAGGCATTTACTAAGTACACTGAAGACGAAATACGTTAGTTTTAGGTGATGCTTATACATAACACGAGTGCGCTAAAAGCTGCAGACCTGCCCTGCCGAATTGTGCAATAAGTACTCTGAGAGAAATTGCTATCAAACTCCTCCTTGTAAATCAATATGCATGGATAGTCTGAATTCTTTCTGCCAGTGAGATGTAGGATATTTGCTTTTAATGGTCAAAACTTGCAGAGTCTTCATTTTCCAAATTCATACATTTTCAAAGCTAATGAAACATGAGAGTGCATTATAGAAGGCTTCATCATCATTAAGTAGGAAGCTAAGAATCCTCAGTGATTACAGATACTGAAAAGCGTTGAATGAGTTCATTTACTCTCACCAAGAACAAATTCTGCCATCGTCGGGGACTCGTAATTAGATATTTTGCTTGTTCAGGAAGTCAACTACAAGACTGTTCACTTGCTCTGGAAGTTGCTCATGGACGAAATGGCTCCCTTCTGGCATGAAGATGATGTCTAAGTTAGGGACAAAATGCTTCACTTGCCCAGCCCTTATGTAGTCCTCCATGCCTGGAAACTTCAGGACAAAGTCTTTCTCTCCCATGATCAGCAGCGCTGGAGCCATAACTTTTGGATCCACCATGGCATATTCCTTCCCCAGGGACCTAGACCAAAAATGCTAGTAAGATGATTTATCAAAACATTTCGGAATAAAGGATTTCTCTTTTTATTTTCAATATGAATTGATAGTTAGATACAAATAGATCATATCTTGTAAATTCTCTCCCTTATAAACCTTAAAAAGCGGTTGCTGATTGATTGGTTTTCAGCTAGAACAATTTGCGTATCTAGAATTGGATTTCTCTCGTTTAATTTTCCCTGAGTCAGTGTTCGCTATGATTACCTGTACGGGACCTGCAGGGCAAACCGGAACCCAGACTTATCATACAAGGATGCATAGGCCGCGAGATCTTCCTTGGAGAACCATGGAGGTAGCGGGGTCGACTCATCAACCAAGTCCATGATCTCCTGATCATCACCTGCAACAGGGAGCTCGCTCCTGGAGAAGAGAATGTAGATGTTTCTTATGACCGTCTTGACATCTAGCCTACCAAAATCAGCTTCTGCTCGCCCAGGTTCCTGAAATCAATCGAGGAATTAGTAGAGGTGGCGGATGGGCGTGGGTGAGAGAGAGAGAGAGAGAGAGAGAGAGAGAGAGAGAGAGAGAGAGAGAGAGAATTTTACCTGCCACCTGAACATGTAAAAGCCTTTGGGAAAGAGATGCCATGGGAGGACCGAGGTTCCGGGTAGCATGAAGGGGATGCCCAGTGTGATGACTCCACAGACCCTCTCTGGCTTGACTGCTGCCACTAGGTATGCTGGCAGAGCTCCAAAGTCCTTCCCCACCAGGAAGGCCTGGATTCAACACTCCATATCATCAATGGACATTTCATTTTGACACAGATAATCATCCCATGATTTCTCGATTTTGTATCTGTTTCTGTTCTCATGACAGTTGATTTCGTAGTCTCGTCCTTTTGTTTATTGCTATATTATCATCTTATTTATGCTCTTTGTAAAGTGCTATGCTTGCATAGGGAATGTCCTAACTAAGGAAAAAAGTAAGCAAATTATCATCAGTTTCAGAAACAATTGATTATCATTCACAGTGGAGATCTTTTTCTTTTTCTAACTTGCAGGTCTCAAGCTCGGTGAATGAGGATGTGCCTTGCATGTGTGACCTTATTAAGAGTATAAAATGTTCTCGGTTTTTATGACACAGATCCTTCTTTAGATTTATCGGTTCATAACTAAAATGTACCTATCTCGTACCTATCTTAGAAGATAGGTAGGGGGCAGAGAGAGATGAAGAAAATGTCCAAAAGGACAATACTTAGACCTCAAGCATATGCGCTTTCATTTAGCTAATGGTGGTGTGAGTGTATATAGAAACAAAACAATCGTTTTTCCTGTATGACGAAGGAAAATCCATATCAAGAAGCTCAACCTCCCAAGATTGATGGTTCAGTGACGATTGCATTGTATTATTATTGGTGTCATGACAAGAATCCTTTTAATTACAGCCAGACATGGATTGACTGAAATATCAAAATTAGCAATTGGCCAAAAACAAACAGAAAACATGCATGAAAAGCAGCATTTTCTGGAACTAACCGAGGAGGAGGAGAAAGATAATGAATTAATATATGAAAGATTCTCAAGGCTCAACTATCAAAAGCAAAATTTTTTGCCAAGGGTAAAGTCTCAAGAGCAATAATTGTCTGATCATCCTTATAATGGTCGCACAGATCAAGGTTGGTATTTCTGGAAGGAAAAAAAAAAGAATTTAAGTGTGACAGATTAATGTAGTGGTACCTTTGCAATGCCCAGAGCATCGAGGAGGGCAACAACGTCTTCAACAAGATCAGCAAAAGAACCCTTCTCAGGGTCGAGAGGCTGATCGGAGAGCCCATAGCCTCTGGAATCGAAGGCGATGGCGCGGTACCCTGCATCGGCGACGCCTACCATTTGGTGCCTCCACGTGTACCATATCTCTGGGAACCCATGCAAGAACACCACCACCTTTGGACCTGCAGAGTGCACACAGCAAATTTGTGAAATGGGCTGTGAACTGGGTTATTCTTCGGATGATGAACTCAGCGGCACATGCGAGTAGATGTCACTGAACAAGTCGTGCGTGCGTCTCTCTCTCTCTACACTTTCCTGTATTATGTACCTTCTCCAATTTCGGCAACATGAAGCTTCACGTCTCTCACTGCTACATGGCTGTGCTTGATTTTCTCCATCTTTCCTAGAGCACGCACACACGCACAAACAGTGAGGAGAGAGAGGGGGAGAGAAAGAGAGGGAGAGAGAGGTCAGTAGGTGAGGAGTTTTGAGTATCTATGACATTGCAGATGGCCTTTATTGTACTTAAATCATTGGCTTCAATGAAAATGCGGTCTTATATATTATATATTTTTGGTCTCACCTCAAGGCAAATATAGGGGCTGTTTGGTAACATACCAAATAGTATCCGATTCTGATTTTTTGTTCTCAGGAGTAATTTTGGAACAGAATCGTGTTTGGTAAAATTTCTGTTCTCGAAAATAGATTTGGAGTGAAATCAAGAATAAAAAAAAAAGTTGATTCTTGTTCCGGAAACAAATTTGAAAATTAAAACCAACTCCTCTTCTTCTTCCCTTCCGTCATCCTGCGACCGCCGTCCACCACCGCCCGCCACCGCCCGTCGCCGATTGCTGTCCGCCGGTCTGGCGAGCTCGTCGGCGGATGGCGACCGGCAGCGGGCGGTGGTGGACGGCGATCGCGAGATGGCGGAAGGGAAGAAGAAGAGGAGTTGGTTTTAATTCTCAAATTTGTTCTCGAAACAAAGAATCAACTTTTTTTTATTCTATCTTTACCTTTACCAAAATTTTTTTTTTTTTTTCTTGATTCCACTCCAAATTATTTCCAAGAACAAAAATTTTACCAAACTCGATTCTGTTTCAAAACTACTCCTAAAAAAAAAATTAGAATTAGATACTATTTGGCATGTTATCAAACAGCCCCTATATCTGCCTTGAGGTGAGACCAAAAATTTTAGATGCAGAAAAAGAAAAGAAAAATATCATGCCATGCCCAATCAACGTTACATTATAAAAATCTTGCAGGATCTGCTTGACTTTTTTCTTTGTCCTACTTGTGGAAGTAATCAAATGATGTCGTGAATCACGACTGGTGATTGTTTATTAACTTGCCCAGTCCTTATCTATTTGTACATTATTGGAGTGTGTGAGAATAATGACCCGCATCATTTTCTTTCCTCCACATCCTCTCACGCAGGCTTGCGTATCCGTCTTGATGGGCACTTCTTGTTCTTTCGTTATAAATGAGATATCATGAAACGCATGGTTTAGTTTTGCCGGTGCTTTGTTCTGTTCATCCAAGTACTTGCTTGGTCTTTTGTGGCCACTTGAATAACAACTTAAAGTGAAAATGTGTTCGTTAACTCCGTGAAACCAATTGAAAAGTGGTTACTTCTCTGCAAACATCTTCTGAACCAGGGCGCTAACTTTCCAGTTACTTCCTTAGTTTGCAGGGATTGTTTGCTAGTTCTGTGTTCCTAAAGTGTTTAATAATATCCCCTGTTTATACGGCAGGTTGGAGTTCATTCTATTAGGAACTACTTAGTTTGGCGCCATTCCTACCCTTCGCAAAAGGAAGGTACTTTGTACTGGGAAAATTACATAACAAGTGGCCAAATGAAGTATTTCACTTTCCAACTAGGACAGCGCTTTCATGCCAAAGGGAGCCATTTTGGTCATGAGAGACTCCCCTGTCATGTCAATTTCCCCGTTAACAACATTACTAAACAGGACCCCAACATAACCAAACTTTAGAATTTCATCCTTTTCTATTGTAGTAGGCATTTTTCTATCTTAATAGTGCTCTCGATTGAGCATGCTTAACATTTGAGTTTCAATACTTAACATTACCTTTATGTCAAAAGGTGCCTCTTGTATGATAATTCTAATTCACATATACAAACCATGAACCCTCTCCACGTGTCTGGTGTGCAATTTGACTCATTCGGATACCTTCTTGATAAGTCATGAAATATTGTAATGGACCAAGGTTTATATGGAATTCTCTTCTTTGTATAAGAGAGACCATTTCATATATCCATTTGGTTAATCCTAGATAATTCAGATGAAACAGGCATGTGATTTGCAGGCGACTACTAAATCTTGCGTCATTCCATTTTATCTGATGTCTCTGTTGGGACCTAATCACATGACCAACCCTTCCTTCTCCAGGACTGTTTCATTTATCGTTTGCCTTCTGTGTGAGGTCGAACACAACACAATGCGATACATGGCAACGAATCAATTAGAATTGCAATGTACTTGTTCACTAGCAAGTCTAATCTATGCAAGTATCCCTAATGCGGACTAAATTTTTCTCCCTAGGTTGTCGATAGAAGAGAGTCTATAGTGAGCATGAGGTTGGGTGGTCGGTCACTAGATAACATTGCTCTGGCAAGTGTTCAATTTAATCTTTGAGACATAGTTTCGACATGTTTACACTTTCATATAACGCAAAATCTTTTTCTACATTTAGACATGGATTTCAAGCCAATTAAAATTGATTTGAGAAAGAAGATTTGTGGTAATGCTGATCTAAGCTAATCCGACAAGTTTCTCACTGATCTCCCATAGCTTCCGTGCCTTCTCGGCATCACTGGCTTCTTTGGAGAGTTGATTCTCGAAGGAAGATGAGTTCTTGTTCCAGCTCCAGTAGACTCCCGATTTCTCCAAGCTAGGGTCGCTCACCACCTGAAAAACAGACATTTGCTTCGCAACATAAGCACCATTGCAACTTTGAATTAAATCGCGCCTCATAGACAGACATTCTGTGGTTTTCGAAAACTGCGTGAGTTTCCACTACACTTGGTAGCACTCGAAGGATCCTAAATTTCAAATTATAATGCTTATTCTGAACTAAAATTCTAACACTGTACCCTTCGATTCCAACATGCACAAGTACCCCTGCCTCAGCATTTCATGTCAAGACATTGCTGAAGAGTCTCTATGACCAACGAAAGAGACACGCTTCATGATTTTAAGCATAGAAGGTCACGTGCATTTTCACCAAATTAAAGAATGTACCATTCAAGTCATGTCCTAAATTATAGCTGACCTGTGCGAGTCTTTTTCCAGCTTCCTCTTCAGAGACATATCCTTTGGTGATGTACTTCTGGAAGGGAGGGAATAGAAGTCTGAACAAGGGAACGTGCTCTCTGAACAATCCAGTAGTGGCAATGCAACCTGGATACAAAGAAGCGAACGCGATTCCGGTCTCCTCGTGGTAGCGCCGGTGGAACTCCTGCATGGTGAGCATGTTGCACACTTTGCTGTCTTTGTAGGCCTTGGCACCATCAAACTCACCTCCGTCTATCATAGGCGAGCTGCTCACCCCATTCAATCCTCCCACTAAGCCCCTCAGGTCCCCCAAGTTGGCCTTTGGTGGTATATTTCCAGCTAATGTGTTTGTGTTCCCTAAAAACCAAAAGAAAATGACCCTGAGTATAAGTAGTTTCTACCTTATTGCCGCTATAGCTAACTGCAGGATTTGAGGATTCACAGCAATAGGGGTGCCTATGTAGATTCTATCGTCAGATATAGTTCTTCGGTACAGATAAAAATTAGACTTCAATTTACACATCATAAGCCTAGACATCATGGAGCTAGTTTAAATCCTAAAAAAACTATATTTTGAACTTATCTTAATCTTCCAGATTCAATTTGGTTATACAAAGTAGCACAATCAATGCACGTGCTCAACATTCTAGCAACCAGTGTGATTTTTCCACTTCCTGAAGAAGGTTGCTAATACATGTCAAATGATTGACCTAGTGTTACTAACACAATTGTTTGATGCAGTATAAATATGCAAAATATTTCCGAATTTGAGTAACTAGTTAAATATGAGCAAACCATTGTAAAGGTAAACACATATGTCCCAAATTCATCTGCCATGATTTCTTAAACAGCACTACCAATCTACCAGGAAGCGTCTGGAAACAAATGCATTTCCCAAAGTTCAACAAGGACAGGGATTTAGATTTTGAACCTTCTGTTCCAAAGTGATCTTCTTTTCAAAGGAACAAACTGAACATGCACAATTTACTTGGTCTATACAGCTAGCTAGCTCTGTGTGGAGGAGTACCTGTAATGGAACCGACAATGATGAGGCGCTTCATGGGGTAATCCGATTGCTTCAAGTCATCAAGCAACAATCTTGCAAGCAGGAAATGACCCAGATGATTCGTCCCGACACTGAGCTCGAACCCTTCGGCCGTGAACGATGGCTCTTTTGCGGTGGGCTGATACACAGCAGCATTACAAACCAGCACATCCAATGGCCTACCCGAACGGCGGAAGTTGTCAACAAATTGCCTCACACTCTCAAGAGAGGCAAGGTCTAGGTGCATCACGGTGTAGTTCTCTTTCGGAATGCCAACCGATTTAGCTGCTTTCTCCGCTTTGAGAAAGTTTCGGCACGCCATTATGACATGACAATTCCCCAATTCAGCTAGTGCCTTGGCCGTGGCCAGGCCTAACCCAGACGAGGCTCCCGTGACCACTACATTAAACTGTCTTTCCGTCTTCTTTTGTTCTGGTTGGGAATCTTTGATTATTGGCGCCGTGGTCGCTGTCTGGGCTCTAACTACGAAAAAGGGCACACCTCTTTTCTTGAAATCCTGCATTTTACCGGGTCTCTGTGTAAAATTCTCCCAACTTATCAGTCACAGCATGCCCTTCGTTTCTTGTAAGAACGACACATTTAGGAAATGAATCGAACCCATCCAAATGTTTCACTGAATACTCAAAATCTACGTCCCTCTCACCTGGCAAATTCCTATCATCTTTCATACAACTAGAATGAACAAATGAAAAACAAGATTTTCGATTTTACCTTAGCGAAGGTGGTGGGGAGGAGCAAATCATCCTTGAGGTGGTCTCTCACGGAAATCCCTGCAAGACTGGTGTCCTTAATGTGAACCGCCGTGCACTTCCCCTGCAGAGACGGAATCAAGTCAATCGCCAATCCCCACTCGAGCTCGAAGGAAACTGGGGGATGAAAAGAAAGCTTGCCCAAAATCGAAGGAAGACAAGAAAGGACACGAAGCGGCGAGAGAATAGCCATAGAGAAGGGTGAAGAATGATCGTACCTCCTTGGGGGTGGAGATTGCAGAGGGAAGTGAGAATGCTGCTTGGAGTGCCATCGCCTTCATCTCTTCTCGCTTCCTCCTCCTCCTCTTCTTCCTTCTTCTTCTTCTTCTTCTTACTCAGCATTATTGCCCGATAAGCCTGTTCGTGGTCGGGAGACGTTGACTGGCACAGCCACGTGGAGCTCGAGACATCCGATCGTTGTGAGCTACTTGCGGAGAGAGCTGCTTGGGATTCTTCTCGATATAGCATGTGCCTACGTGGCGCTCATGGACCCTGTGACGTGGCTTAGAGATAAAAAGGTATGGTAGCCAACAGGGCCAACATTACGCACCACATTTTCCTGTCTTGAATATTTTCTTGAAATATCCCATTTTTCTTCCGAAATTGCACTGATAATTAAGGAAGGCAATGTCTATTGGATTTAGGTTCTATTAATTTTGCGAAAAATGAATGGTTCGATTTTTTTTTTAAAAATGAATCACACGTATGATTTTTCAAATCGTCAATAGAAAATGTTTTCTCATTGACAATAATTTATGTCTAATTATCTTCGTGGACAATATAAATACTTTCCATCATTCATTTTTGTAAAGCAATACGGGCGATTATTATTAGGAAAAATATTGGACGGCGCTATTGTCACCCCTTATATAATTAAATCCACCCAATTTTCATCAAAAAGACAAAATTATGCTCTATCATTCAATTGCAAATTAAATTGGTGGTCCCAAATTTATTTACTTTCATTTTTAAAAGTATTTATGAATCTATGTAAAATATATTTACCATAATTAAGAATTTCATATATTTATTCTTTTTTTATTGTAGATTTTCCATATATATATTAAAGGCACTATGCTTTTTTATTGTTAATTATTACTTCCATATTTTTTTTTTCGAAAAGAGAAATTTCCAAGAAATCTAATTCTTTTCTATGTAGTCGATTAAATTTATGGATAAATTATTTAGTAGATAAAATTTTGTTAAACCATTGCATAAAGTAAGAAATTTGTTTTGAAAATGCTAGTAAAATATCATTATTTTGGATTAAAAAAATCAATATAACCTATGAACTGTTTATGAAAAAAATATCAAGATACCTCATTGTGCACAATATTTTTAGTATACTCCTAGATATTTCTCTAAGTCTAACATACTCTCTATACAAGTATCTCATTAAAATTAGAAGGAACAAAGATAAATTCTTTGATATATTAACTAAAAAGATGATAAATATTATAGACTAATGAAATTAATAAAAAGTTCACCAAGAAAGTGAGATTTTGAGATAAGAGGGATGTTTCGACCAAAAAAAAAAAAAAAGAAAAGAGAGAGAGATAAGAGGGACTAAAAATAGATAAGTTATTATAAATCAAATGATGAAGAAGAGAGTTTTTCAGTTTTATATAATATCAAAAAAACATTTTTCCTCACTATTAGCAAGATAATTTTACACTGAGTATATAAGACGTTATAGGAATATCTAATAATGCACTTTTCTTTAATATGCTAAAAAAAACATGTGAAAATGCTTAATTATGGTAATTATCCCAAATAGAAAAAGAAAAATAGAAAAAAAAGGAGTGGAGCCATTATTTTAAACTGCAATTGAAATATTGAGGATGACATTGTCTTTTTAGTGTAAATGGGGGTGGATATAATTATTTAGGGATTGGAAATAGTGCCACCCATAAATATTTTTCAAATTATTTATTTTCTACAAAACAAATAAATACCCTTAACTAAGAATTCTCTTTGGAGTTTCTCGGATGTTGACACCTAAATTTTGGCAATCCGATCATTTATTTATTGCATTAAAAATTAGGGGTTAATTTTATCCCTGAAAAAATATTAATTGCATAGCATATAGTTTTAGGTGCATTTATTACATTAGACTGGTGGTGGATGAATTCAAATGAGTGGTTCTAATCTTTAACTTGGAAGGCCGGACTAAGGGTGCGTTTGGAATCAACTTTGCAAAGGACTTTGGGCTTATAAAGATACTTGGGCTAAAGCTGGGGTGTTTGGGAACAACTTTAAAATTCTCATTAGGCCAAAGCTGGCCTTCTCAAGGCTGAAAGCCCAAGGTAGGTGAAGGGGTGCCTTGGGCTTTCGAACTTTCTCGGCATACAAGTGGCACTTTGTTCACTTTTTTTTTTTTTTTTTTTTTTTTTTTAATTTTCTTTCAAAACTATCCTCACCTATTTTTGATTTTTTCGGTTTTGCCCTCGTCATTGTACTGTTCATCTTCTTCTTCGTTGAAGGCCGACGATGTGTTCCTTGAAGCTGTGAGCGGCCGTTGATGGCTCGGCATGGTCGCGGTGGCCCAGGCGACCGTCGTCGGGGAGTGGTGCAACCGTCGCCCCTTGTGCAGGTCGCGGCGATCGGCGTGGGTCGCGGCAAGGTTTGGGTCGCCGACCTCGTCGCGACCCGCATCCGAGGGCGGCGAGGTCCTCCCACGACCTCGCCGCCCCCGGATCTTGGTCGCGGCGGTTGCTTGGAGGTTGCGCGACCCGGATCTGGGGGTGGCGAGGTCGCGGCGGGGTCGCCCGACGTCCGGCGACCCTCGCCGGTGGTCTTCAGTGGTCGCCCGACGTCCGGCGACCCTCGCCGAAGGTCTTCAATGGACGTCCGGCGGCCACCTGCCCATGCCGATCAATTCTTTTTTTTTCTTTTGATAATTTTTTTTATCACCAAAGCCCTTTGTAAATGTAATTCCCCCAAACACCATTTTGCTCAAAGGTACTTCAAATGGGCTTTCAAACTATAATTTACCAAACATATTTTGCATTTTGAAAAATACCTTTAACTCAAAGGTCTGAAAGCCCAAGGTAGGTGAAGGGGTGCCTTGGGCTTTCAGCTTTCTCGGCATACAAGTGGCACTGTTCACTTTTTTTTATTTTCTTTCAAAACTATCCTCACCTATTTTTGATTTTTTCGGTTTTGCCCTCGTCATTGTACTGTTCATCTTCTTCTTCGTTGAAGGCCGACGACGTGTTCCTTGAAGCTGTGAGCGGCCGTTGACGGCTCGGCATGGTCGCGGTGGCCCAGGCGACCGTCGTCGGGGAGTGGTGCAACCGTCGCCCTGTCTGGGTCGCGGCGATCGCTGTGGGTCGCGGCAAGGTTTGGGTCGCCGACCTCGTCGCGACCCAGATCCGAGGGCGGCGAGGTCCTCTCGTGACCTCGCCGCCCCGGATCTTGGTCGCGGCGGTTGCCTGAGGTCGCGCGACCCGATCTGCGGGGGTGGCGAGGTCGCGGCGGGGTCGCCCGACGTCCGGCGACCCTCACCGGTGGTCTTCAGTGGTCGCCCGACGTCCGGCGACCCTCGCCGATGGTCTTCAGTGGACGTCCGGCGGCCACCGCCCATGCCGATCAATTTTTTTTCTTTTGATAATTTTTTTTTTATCACCAAAGCCCTTTGTAAATGTAATTCCCCCAAACACCATTTTGCTCAAAGGTACTTCAAATGGGCTTTCAAACTATAATTTACCAAACATATTTTGCATTTTGAAAAATACCTTTAACTTAAAGGTCTGAAAGCCCAAGGTAGGTGAAGGGGTGCCTTGGGCTTTCGAACTTTCTCGGCATACAAGTGGCACTTTGTTCACTTTTTTTTTTTTTCTTTCAAAACTATCCTCACCTATTTTTGATTTTTTCGGTTTTGCCCTCGTCATTGTACTTGTTCATCTTCTTCTTCGTTGAAGGCCGACGACGTGTTCCTTGAAGCTGTGAGCGGCCGTTGACGGCTCGGCATGGTCGCGGTGGCCCCGGGCGACCGTCGTCGGGAGTGGTGCAACCGTCGCCCGTCCGGTTGCGGCGATCGCGTGGGTCGCGGCAAGGTTTGGGTCGCCGACCTCGTCGCGACCCGGATCCGAGGGCGGCGGGTCCTCTCGCGACCTCGCCGCCCCCAGGATCTTGGTCGCGGCGGTTGCCGGAGGTCGCGCGACCCAGATCCGGGGTGGCGAGGTCGCGGCGGGGTCGCCCGACGTCCGGCGACCCTCGCCGGTGGTCTTCGTGGTCGCCCGACGTCCGGCGACCCTCGCCGAAGGTCTTCAATGGACGTCCGGCGGCCACCTGCCCATGCCGATCAATTTTTTTTTCTTTTGATAATTTTTTTTTATCACCAAAGCCCTTTGTAAATGTAATTCCCCCAAACACCATTTTGCTCAAAGGTACTTCAAATGGGCTTTCAGACTATAATTTACCAAACATATTTTGCATTTTGAAAATACCTTTAACTCAAAGGTCCGAAAGCCCAAGGTAGGTGAAGGGGTGCCTTGGGGCTTTCAGCTTTCTCGGCATACAAGTGGCACTGTTCACTTTTTTTTTTTTTTTATTTTCTTTCAAAACTATCCTCACCTATTTTTGATTTTTTCGGTTTTGCCCTCGTCATTGTACTGTTCATCTTCTTCTTCGTTGAAGGCCGACGACGTGTTCCTTGAAGCTGTGAGCGGCCGTTGACGGCTCGGCATGGTCGCGGTGGCCCAGGCGATTGTCGCTGGGGAGTGGTGCAATCGTCGCCTTGTCTGGGTCGCAGTGATCGCTGTGGGTCGCGGCAAGGTTTGGGTCGCCGACCTCGTCGCGACCCAAATCCGAGGGCGGCGAGGTCCTCTCGCGACCTCGCCGCCCCAGATCTTGGTCGCGGCGGTTGCCGGAGGTCGCGCGACCCAGATCTGGGGGTGGCGAGGTCGCGGCGGGGTCGCCCGACGTCCGGCGACCCTCGCCGGTGGTCTTCAGTGGTCGCCCGACGTCCGGCGACCCTCGCCGAAGGTCTTCAATGGACGTCCGGCGGCCACCTGCCCATGCCGATCAATTTTTTTTTTCTTTTGATAATTTTTTTTTATCACCAAAGCCCTTTGTAAATGTAATTCCCCCAAACACCATTTTGCTCAAAGGTACTTCAAATGGGCTTTCAAACTATAATTTACCAAACATATTTTGCATTTTGAAAAATACCTTTAACTCAAAGGTCTTTGCATTTTTCTAAAGACTTTCCTCAAAAGACTTCCCAAACGGCTAAGCCCATGAAGCGAGTAAATTGGCCCAAAAATTAATGATAAAAAATTATATCATGAAAAATAGGAATATGAAATTTTTCCGAGATATGATGAATTTTTTGGATAACGGCAAATGTGAAAAAAAAATATTGTGAATATTGTGTTTGGATATGGATTTGGAAAAATTAAAACCTTAACTTGTGGCCTATAAATAGGTTTAATGCATAAGGTTTTGGGGGTCCACACATTGAATATACGAACGCACAAGACGGGAGCTTTTCTCGAGTTTTAGGTCAAAAAATTTCAACACTTAAAAAAGAAAAGCTTTCCTTGGGACTTTTTCTCTCGATTGCTCGGTCATAAAAAATTCAAGCCAAAAGTAGGAAAATTTCACTTCGTTTTTGAGGGTTTTGTGGGAGTAAAGAAGGATTTGCTTTGGCTGAAAAAAGGAAAAAGGTAGCAGAAAGTGACTTTCTGCTGACAACAAAAAAGGCAAAACAGGAAGAAAGAGAAGAAGTTACCGAGGGAAGTGACCAGCCAGCAGAAAAAGGGTAAAAGCGAGGAGGGGGGGCGGCTGTTCATCTTCCTCTTCGTGCAACCACAGCCGCCGGTCCCTTGTGCAGCCGCCGATCGCCGCGCCCGCGTCGCTCGCCCGCGCGCACCGCGCCTGAGCGTCGCTAGCTGTCGCCGCGCCCGCGCCCGCGCCGACGCATCTTCCTGTTCGCTCGTCCCCGTGCCGGTCGCCGCCCAGCAGCTGAAGTCCGGTCCCTGCTCCACTGCGCCGACGCCAGCACCGCCTCCGAGCAGTACCGCCGTGCCTTGCAATCGTCCGAGCTTCCCCGTTGTGCTCCGCTCGCGGTGTCGCCGGCGGCCTTGCTCTGCTGTGTGGGGACACTTGCCCCTGTTTCAGCCACTCCGATCTCTCTCTGCCCGAGCGCCTGCCTCTCCGCCCGCCGGACGCTGCACTTTGCCTCGCCTGCGACCAGCCACGAGCAGCCCTTCGCCTCGCTACAGCCCCTGCGTGCTCGTTGTTGCTCCGCCCGCCGCCAGTTCGCCCTCGCCGGAGCTCCGATCGCCGGCGACTCCCCTCACCGGAGCAACCACCACGTTGCTGCTTTGCTTGGAAGAAAAAAAAAAAGAAAAAGAAAAAGAAAAAGGAAACAAATCAATTTAGGTAGTTTTTTTCTTTTATTTATTTATCTTATTTTGTTTTTATTTTTTATTTTTGTTATTTTACTTTATTTTTTACTTTTTTTAGTAGAATTATTCCTTGATGTATAATTGAGATTCCCGACATGAATTAGCCTATTAAATTAAGGATTGACAGTCCGATTTTCGCGTCTGAAATCCGACTCGCAATCGCTTGCAAAATCGTCAATCGATCTTACGCTCGAGATTCGATTCGCGATTTAGTTTAAATTGACCAACTCGATATCATGTGCGAGATATGATTCGTCAATTTTTGGATATCAATCTTATCTTAATCTAATTTGCCGTCGTATGGTTTGAGTCGATTTTGTTTTCGTAAAAAGAAAAAAATCTAAAAAATATTTGAATTAGGATTAGGTTCGTCTTAGGGTTATCTTGTATATTTAGAATAAGAGATTTATTTATTTCGAGTCTTTGAAAAAATGAAAAATCCAAAAAAATGCATTTATTTAGGATGTCAGTTTTTTTTTAAATTTAAATTGCACGTTTAATTATTTGGCAATTTTAATTTCGAATTTCATAAAAAGAAAAAGGAAAAAAAAAAAAAAATTAGAATTAGGGTATTTTTTGCACGTCATTACATATTAGGATAAAATTGCACGTTTTTTTTAAGTTTAGATATTTTTCTTTCCCAAATAGATTGCATTTTAGGTTAGGGATAACATCCTAGTTTAAATTAAGATTTGACCTAATCTTAATATATAGTTGGATGATATCTTAATTTAGATAAATAATTTTTGTTATTTTTTAATTTCGAATCTCATGGAAAATACCAAAAAAATTGTCTTAGAATAAATCAATTTCATTCTTTAGGATAGGTTGCATGCTCATATTTTACTTTCATCATATAGCTATGTCATGTCATGTTATGTTAGATTAGTAGCATAATGATTCTCATTAAATAAATGAAAACAAAAAATTGAGTGACTACATATTAATTAGAAATCATATCTATGATTGTTGATATAAATTATGATCTAACATTGCAGATGCTTTTGTTGCTATGAGGTAAGTCCTGCAATTTATTCACTGCTTTATGTGGATGTTAAATTGGTGGTTTGTGTACCTGCATGATTACCTCACATGTTAGGGAAGTGAATTAAAATTAATTCAAGCTGCTTGCCAAAAATAAAAGAAAAATGTATTGAAAGGGCGTTAGAAAAATCTAGCGTAATCAAGTTCCCGAACTTATAAATCTCTGGTAGTAAGGTAAATCTCCCGTTACTTTACTTGGGTTTTAATCGACCCACCGAAAATAGATTAGTGGCGACTCCTAATTGAAAAATCATTTGCATGTTAAGAACTTGAACTTAAGTCGCGAATTGGTATGGACTTGGGAGAGCCCGAACTAAGTTTAGGATTAGTAATCTATTAGCCAAATCTTAGGTGGTTCACTCGAAATTTTGGTCGTGACATCGGAGAGCAAGTTTTCAAAGTGTCGAAGCAGGACAATTCTACAAAACTCCTTAATCCGACTAAAGAAATGAAAGGACTCAGTTCACTAGCCTGAAAACGAAATCACGAAACAAGGGCAGAAAGAAAACTTCCTCACAGCCATCGTTTCAAATTGCATTGAACCAGCGACGGTCAAAGTTGGAACGGTTTTTCTTTGCTGCTATATGTTCTTTTTCCTTTCATTCTATCTCCAAATATAAAGAGCTGTATATTTAGCGCAAAATAATCGTTCGTCACCACAAATATCATTATTAATTTACGTTGATCAGCCAGAACACGAAGCACGGAACAGCAAGTACTTCTCCGGCTAATCTTATGAAGCTTGTACAAATACTTATCAATATCTTAGAGCACACAGACACATCCCCAAAGCTAAGAGAAGCGCATAATGTAAAAGGCTTCCTCCAAAAGCCAGTCCTTGATCAATAATAATGCATCCCTAGTCAAGGGGCACCGGGTCGAATAAAGCCGACACAATATGGGCCTTGGTCTCATGATCGGGAAGGCCATGTCCGTCTCCATACTGGTAAAAGCACTGGGAAGCTCGCGCCAAGTTCAAACAGGCACCAAGGAAAGGTCCAAACCCGGGATACGGGTAGTCCTCAAACACGTCTCGGTTCATCCTCTTCCAGGTCTCGCGCACCAGGTGCCTGATGTGTTCCCGCGTAGCCTCTTCCGAAGCGCCGGTTTCATTCATGTGGCATTCTAGTGCCTTGAAGTTGTCCCCTCGTGCCAATTCATACTAAGCATGGACAACATTGATGGGTTAGAAACATTAGTCCGAAGATTCACCTTGCATCCGTATAAAGTAAATTAAAAAGAATATCGTGTCACTATCAACATGCCGACATTGCTGTTTTCATAAGAGATTATCTACAAGGGCAAGGACAAAGAAGTTACCGATGATGTACTGAGATCATTATTGAGTCGAAGGATCTTGGCAGAACAATGCATGACACTTGGGATGTTCGACACGTAATCAAGTCCCTCTTCCGTCGGTTTGTCCGTGGTTAGGAAGTAGCTACCCAACAGCATAATCAGTCCTCCAATTGAAGTCACCCCGTTGTCCGTGTACTCGTCCAGTGTCGGTTTAATGCCCTTGTTGTACCAACGTGCCTCCTTAATGTATGCCTTGCATTCATCCGCCCACTACAGCATTAAAATTTAGCAAGTGCGTCAATGACCAAGTCAAGGGATGATCTTTTCTCATGGTTATTCGGATTCTCAAATGTTAAAAGAGAAGTCATAAGGGAAAGGCAGAAGTAGAGAAACGAGTTGCCATGCACGGGCTAGGAACCCACAAATATTATCAGGTGAAAGATTGAGCAAGTTGAGATTACCACTTTCCGCAAGTGAGGGATAGGGTTGATTCCTCGCTCTCTCATTGTCCAATACCCAATTTCGTTGGTCGTGTTGTACAAGGCCAGGAAACAAGCCCTTATTTTTAGAGGAAGCTTATCGACGTCCGTGATATCCCACCTAGACAAAATAATCACCATTTCAATAGTTTTATATGTTTTACCGTCAATCGATATACTTTCTAGTAACAATGATGAAATTAGTGCTTACTATTACTTTATTAGCTCAAACAAATCAATTAGAAAGACGAAAAAAAAAGCTAACCAAAAAAATGATATGTCCAGAACGCATCGAAAAATTTAATTCATAACATATAATCCTCATGATCTGATTTATCCATCGCGTCATTCATACACTTATTAATTCCCTATCTTTGTTCTTTGGCAATAATAGATTTGAAGATAAATGATGATGGTGATGATAATATTACACGAACCTGACAATGAAATCTGTTAAGACCTCAAGCTCTTCCAACGTCCCATACACATCGTAAATGTCATCAATAAGTGTCACCATACAAGTGAGTTTCGTCGTCATTTCTCTGAATTCTGTATATTGAGGCTCAAAAACCATTGCACAACACCAAAAATAGTGTTCCACTAGCCTGTCCCTAAAGAAGGTCATCTTATTCGCTCCAAGCTCAACCCACCACCTGAAAAAAATTTGCAATGTCATGACTAAGTCGATCAAAATGCGGTCCTCCATGTATCGCATTTACATGAATTTATATCCTCACGTCAAATGCATCTATCGTCTATGTATGGAATGCTTGTGTATACCTTGCCATGTTGCTGACTTCCTTCTTATGGATTGACTGCACTATGTTGAAGTCTACTTTAGCAAATCGTAGCAAACAAGGGATCTTGTCTTGCTGTTTCTCGTACATGTCCATGAACCACCGAGCCTCCAACCTGTTTGGCCTCCAGTGGATCGGCATATCTAATGCATGACTCACGTTGCTCGCTAGGTTAGCAGGAAATTCGTCGAGGTTTAGATCCTTCAGATGCTTAGAAGCAAAGTTCCAAGCTTCATCAACTATGGTTTCACCTTCCAATCCATGGAAAGAAGCCTCATAAAGACTAAGAAGCCCCCTCACATCCTCCTTGAGTGATTCGTTGAACGTGCCCATCTTGTTCATAAACCTTTGAAACACATCTGTACGTCCAACAAAAGGAATGGTAAGATAAATCTTGATGTGTCAGCATTATTCGGTATTTGCAAAAGGTTAGCTAGTGCCCACTACCTTGTGGTACGTTATATCCATGTTGCCTGAGTAGCCGATATCGAAGGGAAACGGCATAGAGATCGTCTGAAAGCTGAGCATCTTCAATGTTGTTATAGATGGAACCAAGAGCGTTCTTGATTTCCATCTCAAAATGGTATCCTAATCCTAACCTTTGAACCACGTCAATGAACTCGAGCTTGGCCACCTGATTCATCTCCCTGTGGAATAGACCCTTGACTTCTTCCTTCAACCTTTGAACTTGCTCCGTATATTTATCCTCCTAGGCACATGAAAAACTCAGAAAAATGAGATCTTAATCAAAGTTAATGCACAAGCAGAGTTGAATATTGTTTCTTGCATTGAATCGATCCTCATGCTATTTACAAAACATTTGAGTAAGCTCTGTTGAGCTCTCGCCTATACATTGAGAATAAATCTAATTCGCAAGTACGCATGCACATCACACATTCAGCTAGGTTGGGTTGTGTGCTGGAAAAAAGAAAAGAAAAGAGAATCATCACCGCGAAATCAGCATTGAGCGACTGCACAGAGCTATAGTCCCAAACGCTAGGTTTCCAGTTCGCTGAACGTCTCGCAGTATCTTGATCTTCAATAGCCAAAGCACATGTCGCAAACCGAGCACCGGAGGAGACGGTGGAGGGAGAGGAGAAGGAGAAGCAAGGGCGACTGACGAGTAAGAAAGAGTGTCGGTTAGGGCGGATCGAGGAGGGGAGGAAGTTTGTGAGCAAAGCAGGAAGAGCCATTTCGAGATGTGTCGCAAGTCTCTTATGCTATACCTTCGTTTTTATGGGTGTTGGTGAGGAGCGAGATGTGTTGCAAGTCTCTTATGCTAGACCTTTTATATAGGTGTTGTTGAGGAGTCACTGGCCATGGAATATGTTTGTCGTCGCTTTTGGAGCACGTCTTCACTTATTTGACGCATTTTGTAAGTGTCATAATTGATGTACTCATCTATTGATGTGATTTCAGAAATTGATCGTACTCGGCAGGTAGTGAATGGTTTGGACAACGCAGAAATAAGTGAAGACCCTAGAAATAATTTGACGGCCAAATATCACGAAAACCCTAGAAAGGTAGAAAACATTCTCCTCGTGGCCCTTTGAATTTACCCCCACTATTTTCTCATGTGAAACGTGTTCTCCATTAGCTGGTGTCCCCCTTCAAAGCACTTTGCATTGCGAGCTTTTAATATTAAATAGATGAATGAAGTATCCAGATGGGGCAGGAAAGGGCTAAAACAGGAAAGAAAACGAGCGACGCACCAAAGTCAAAGTAGGAACAGTAAGAAAACGTCAGAGGATGTCATTATTCCCATTCTGAAAAGTTACGTCGCGGTAACGTGCAAAGCACCCGTGCTGAAAGGACCCCACGTTCACGAAGTGGAGGGCCGCCGACTCCTCCATGCGGAATATCACAAATCACGTTTACCTTTTGCTGATCTCGAAGCCCCCCATCGCAGATCACGTGTGGCCATTCTTTATATTTGATTCGGTTTTGCAGCAAAGTCGTAGCAAATGAAGGAGGAGGAAGTGGACTACGAGAGGGGCGGGCTGTACGGACGTGGACGAATGAAAATTGGGCATCTTGGGGCTCCTGTACAGTGGTCGTTTCCTCGTGTTTCACGATTTTGATCTCACTTTCCTTTGCCTCTGTGCTGTGCCCATGCTTTCTTTCCTCTCTTCCTTTTCCCCCAAAGGAAAGATCTTGTCCTTTTTCCATTAACAATGAATTGCTCTTTGATTGGGGCGAGCTGAGCACGAGCAAAATTGAATAAACATGTACAACAGAGAAAGAAAAAGTCGACAGATCAAAAGCTAGTTCGAATAAGAAAAATGGCGATTATTTTCAAGTAGAAGAAATAAGTGAGGACGGTTCATCCAAATGACTGCCCTCGCTTTCTTTTGAGTGGTTAGCAAGTGGGTAAAGTTTTCAGTCGTTCAATTCTTATTGTTCTATGAAGGGATGAACCCTGCTGTTGCTTATTGGAAAACCCGTCTGGTGTTCCTCCATGAGATACGCTGGTTCAATACGATCATATGGTTTTCAATGCTTTAGAAAGCTTATAAGCTGATCTTTCTACTACTATCGTTCGAGTCAAAAGTATAAGAATTTTCTTGATGGAGATTACATTAATTGAGATTGTAATTTATCGTTTTACGGAATTGGTTTAATAAGGTAAGACATAATGTTTTCTTAATAGTTGAATATAGGCTTGGTTTGTGTGGACCAAGTTGGGCTTGACCCATGATGAGAGGGTCTGGCCGAAAACTCTATAAATAATGCTAAGATCCCTCCTCTAACCCTCATTCTTTCACAAACATTCTCTTACCTCACATAAGGAAGCTATGAGGGGTGGTTTTATCGCGCTAGGATTTGAGGGTCATAGAAGAGAAGAACCTGAGTGTTGGCTCGTCGTCTAAGCGTTGGATTGTCATCATTTCGTATAAAGAATGATCGATTCCAAATTAAGTACGCAAATCTTCATTTTCTTCTCCAATATGTTTGAGTTTCTAGTTATGTTGATCTTAGGATGCCACTTCGACTGTTAACATTTGGTATTAGAGCCTCGTAGCCCAGAACTTGAACTGTCGCATTTGCCCCATTTTTAGAAATTTCATCTATTAAAACTTGATTTTGAGCACATATTCGGACTTGTCATGGCGAGACATTTAAAATAATTTTATTTTTTCGAATTTTTTAATTTTCCAAGGATTTTTAGGGATTTTTGAAATTTTAAAATTTTTCTGAATTTTTAATATTTTTGTGGTTTTCTGGATTTTTTATATTTTAAATATTAAAAAAAATTCGGACAGGCTCAAGATAGGGGTGATCGGGTCCCGGGGTGGGCCTGGGTCTAGACTGACCCCGTTCCCTACCCCGTTATAACAGTTCTCTTTTTTTGGACCCCATTCCCTACCCTGTTTGCATTGGACACCCTGTTCCCGGCCACCTTGTTTTTCCGGTCCGGGAACAGGTTGACCCCTTTTTATATTGGAACTGTTTTGCATAAAAATTGTTGTACAACACTCATATGTAAACACTCAGAGCAACTCACCTTAAGATGTGGACAGCTATTGGCAATTGCATATAATGATTCATCGGTGATGAATGTGCTGCCGATATTCGAGATGTTGCAAAGCGGTAGCTCTTGCAATCTGCGAAAATGGCTCAATCGGGAAGCTAAATTTACATACATATGAGGTGGACAACGCTACACAACACGTCCACGAGGGAGCATGTGTTGAGACAAAAAATCAGGTGTATGGATCGTGATTGTTTTATAGAATGATGCTCGGTGACAAACCGTTGCGACACTTCATTGATCTAAAGAGTAGGTCTCTCGGATATACCGACTACCATATGTCAGATGATGGGGAAAGCACACAAGAAGTTCTAAGCCTCGTGCATCAAAAGGACTTGATGGTCAAACTTTTTTTCCAAAAAGTTAGGACTGGATTGTGAGAGAACTTCAGGCTCAGTTATCCCATAGACAAGTGGCATGCGAATAAAACAGATAATCATCAACAGAGCAAGGTACATTGACAATTTCAAGTTCTTGCACTGATTTTTATCAGATTGCACAATATGACTAATAAGCAACGCCGACACTATCACCGAGGAACACTAGCATCAGAACTCTGAATGAAGAAACGACCATCAACACCCAGATATCGCTCCAACCACAGAACAAGACTAAAGCCTACACACATAACATCTGCAGAAGCGAACCATTACTTCGAAACGACAAACATACCAGCTTAACAACACCTTGGTCAGTGACCTCTGTCATCCCCAACAGAGAGATGGACGTAAGCTTCGCCGCGCATTTCGTCAGTGAAATTGCTGTGCCCTTCATCGGTAATATGGCGCCCCAACAAATCTTCGAACTGCGGACAATTCAGTCAGCAAAAGTTCAAAAATCCATAGAGACACATCATAAGCTAATCATCAAACAATTCCTAAGTAACTAATCCTCCATGTACCAATCTCCAAATTCAAGAAGAATCCTAACAAACTGCCAACAACCCTCCATCAATCATGCCGCACGGTAAAAACGAGAGACGAGACAAAGGGAGTACATGTCGAGTTCACGAAGGGCGTATGCGCGGCGAACGATGCGGGCGGTGGAATCGTCGTCCATCTTCAGCCCCGTGAAGCTGAGCCTCTCCCTCCGCCCCAGAGACAGCTTCACCCCACGCTTCCATTTCCTGCACACCCCACTCGCCCTGCGAGGAAATTTCGGTTTTTGATCACAACCCACGTCTCAGAATCATCAACACCACACGGAACCGCGAGACAAAACAACTTCTTTCCCCGGAACCAAAAGCAAGAATGGGAACTCCCGCGGTCAAGAGCACATACCGCGCCAAATCGGCGAAGGACGGGATCATGAAGAAGACAAGCGCCAAAGACGTCGACGGGCGGGTGGTCGATCTCCGCTTCCCCCTCCTCCACCTCCTCCTCCTCCTCCTCCCTCATCCCCGTGGCGAGACGACGGAGACGCTAGAGAGAGAAAGGGAGATGGAGATGGAGCTTCTTGGTAGAGAGAGAAAAGCGTCGTCGCCGTCTTTCCTTATTTAAGGCGGAGGGGACGGAGGAGGAAGGGCTACTGTGGGTTGCTCGAAGATGCGACAAGGTGGGCTTGCGGACGCGAGATCTGCGGGTCAGGGGCGTCGGCGAGGCAACAGCGGCAGGTGGAACGGCGAGATCGAACGGAGGCGGCGTCGGCGCTCGGGTGCGAGCTCGACGGGGGGTCGCGGCTTCACGGGCGGGAACCGGTGGAGCGGAGCCGATGACCGGCGGAACGGCGGCGGTGGTGCGGCGCGAGGGGTGCGACGAGAGCAACGAGGCGGCGTCGGCTGCACGATTTCGGGAGGGGAGCTCGGAGCAAGTAGAAACAGATTAGGGTTGCGATTTGGTCTTTTTTGGGGTGGCTTACAAACCGGTTCTCCAACCGGTTCCCAAACCGGTCCGGTCGATCCGGTTCCCGGGTGGGTAATCCCTCGGAACCGGTTCCCGGACCGGTTCAAACAGGGTCTGAGTTTTGGGAACCGGTTCCCGGACCGGTTTCAACCGGAACTGGTTCCCGACCCTGTTTTCCGGGTGGGCCGGACCGGGAACCGGGTAAACCCGGTCCGGTTGCACACCCCTACTCAAGAGACCCGGCCCTACTAAACCGACCCGGACCCTATCTGTCCGGGTTGGGCTAAAACTGGGCTGACCTCAAAGCCCACTTAGAAAAAACAAAAAGGCCCAAGCAGAATTTTTTAACGAAAAAAGGGTGGCCACCAGCCCACTTAGATTCTAACCCACTTCACTGCAGCCCACATCAAACCAGCCCATCGACCAGCCCAAGCAGACAAACCACAGTTCATTCTCTCTCTCTCTTTTTATTATTTGGTTTTCTTCTTCTTTTTCTTCTTTTTCTTTTTCGTCGCGCCGGAAACAATCGCCGGAGTAGATGGCCGGCGGTGGTCGGCACCGGTCGGAATGGACAACCGGTGGACGGTGGTGGTTCGGCGATGGAAGGGATGGTGGTTGCTCCCACCAGTGTTGTCGTGTGGGCGAGGTCCAGGTTGAAGGATGGCCTCGGTGAAGACTCTGGCGTGAGAGTGCAGTGAGGAAGGAGACCGGAAGGGAGGAGGGAAAGAATAAAAAAGAAAAAAAATGAAAGAAAAACCAATAGAGGAACCTAACCTTTTAGAAATCTCTTATGGCATCTGCCACTCCTTGTTTCCCGCCCGAAGACCCTCCGACTGGTGTTCTTTTGCCTTTAGATGAGTTTCGGATTTTCTCTCCACCTTCTACCATTGCCTTCAAGTTTCTATACAACTTGCTCATGTTTGTAGGTCTCTTTACTTGGTATTTGCTTTCTTTGCACACAGCGCTTTCACCATACCACCTCGAGGAGGTGGTGGCGGTGCACCTCCCCTGGATGGTGGCATAGGGGGCAGTGGAGCTGGTGGAGAGATAGAGAGTTAAGAATTATACCTGCCATCTGAGAACGTAAAAGCCTTTGGGGAAGAGATGGTATTGGATGGTCGAGGATCCAGGCAGCATGAAGGGGATGCCCAGTGAGATGACTCCACAGACTCTCTCTGGCTTGACCACTGCCACTAGGTATGCTAGCAGAGCTCCAAAGTCCTTCCCACCAGGAAGGCCTGGATTCAACACTTCATATCACCAATGGACTTTTCTTTTTAATTAACAAGATAAATGACATAATTATAGTACGATTTCATGATTCTGTATCTGTAACTGTCGTTGTTCTCTCGACAGTTGATTTTCTATTATCGTCCTCTTGTTTTATGCTAGATTATCATCCTATTCATGCTCTTTGTAAGTGCTATGCTTGGCAGGGATTGTCCTTACTAAGGGAAAAATAAAGCAAGTTATCATTAATGTGACAGAAAAAAATTGGTTATCATTTGCAGTGGAATTCCTTTTCAACTTGTAGGTCACAAGCGGAGTAAAGGAGGACGTGCATCGCATGCTTGATAGGTGCCCGATATCATTCACATGTTTGATAGACTATGACTCAAATGTTTGCGGCTTTTATTCCAAGGATCCTTCTTGAGATATCAGATAATATATGCTAAAATGTACCAATATTGGAAGATAGGTAGATGACACTGCGAGATGAAGAAAATGTCCAAAAGGGCGACACTAGTTTGGTCCTCAAGAATATGCCCTATGCTTTCATATAATGGTCATGTGATTGTATAATATCTTTATATGACCGAGAAAGATCAACATCAAGAAGCTCAGCCATCTCTATATTGATGGTTCCAATGACGATTGCATTGTATTACAGTTGGTGTCATGACGACAATTCGTTTCTCAAGAGACAAGACATGGACTGAACAATATGTCAAAATTAGCATTTAGCCAAAAACAGAGAATATGCATGAAAAGGAGCAATTTTTATGGAACTATTTGAGGAGAAGGAAGGACGGTGAATTCTCAAGTCTCAACAGCAAAAAATTGGCCAAAGTTTAAAAGTTTCAACAGCAATGATTGTCTGATCATCCCTATAATGGCTGCGCAGATCACGATTAGTACTTCTAAAAGGGAAAAAATATAATGGACTGTGATAGATTAATGTGGTGGTACCTTCCATTGCCCAGAGCATCGAGGAGGGCATCAACATCTTCATCAGGATCGGCATAACAACCCTTGGGTCAAGAGGCTGATCAGAGAGCCCATAGCATCTAAAATCGATGGCAATGGCGCGGTACCCAGCATATGCCGTGCTGATAATTTGTTGCCTCCATGTGTACCATATCACTGGGAAATCATGCAAGAACACCACCACCTTTGGACCTGGAGAGTGCACCCAGTAAATTTATGAATCGGGTTATACCTCATATGGTGAACTCAGCAGCATAAATGTCACTGAACAAGTCATGTATGTGTGTGTGGGACTCTACTATTTCCTGTTTTATGTACCTTCTCCGATTTCAGCAACATGAGGCTTCACATCTCTTACTGCTACATGGCTGTGCTTAATTTTCTCCATCTTTCCTAGAACACTCCCACACACACACCCCCACCCAAACAGTGGAGAGAGTCAAGTAGGTGAGGATTGACAAGTATGACGTTGTAGACGGCCTTCGTTGAAAACAAATAGTTAGTTTCTACAAAAATGCTGATTCAGCAGTTCTAACTCTTCCTCAAATCAGACAAACAAAAATTTCCACTCAAAGGTGTAGATTCTCAAGAGCATCCTTGGTTTGGATAATCGGCTAATTACAGTTGTGCACTTGGGTCCAAAGGATCATCCCAACTAGAAAGATTAGTTGTGAGGGTTCCCCAATTTCCCTATTAAAATTGATTCACATAGATCCTATGATGAGACATGATTTGAAGCTGATACAGTTGACTTAACTCTCATTCGAAGTTCCGATGCTTTCTTCTGTTAGATTGGTAAATCCATTAAGTCGGTGCTTCGACAGTTCATGTCGTAAGAAGAAGAAAAAAAAATTGATGTGTTTGGAGTATAACATATCAGGCACTCTGCCGAAAGGATGAGATTCAAGTTGGCTAGAAATGGAATAATAAGAGCCCGTCCACCAAAAAAAAAAAAAGAAGTATAAAAAGATCCAAGCATAGGATTAAATAATGGGTCATTCCTACCACTGTCATCATCCTAGAAGCCTGTCGGGGGTCACTCTGTCTAGATTCTCTCACCCAGGTGATCACTCCCAACCCTCAGTAAACTACATTGTTACAACTCAATTTCCACACAAGTATGAGACCATAAGAGGAAATTCTAAGAGTTTTCCTAATGTGGGCTACATTAATTAGTATTATAATTTACCGTTTTACAGGATTGGTCTAAGGTAAGATAAAAGATTTCTTAATTAGTCTAATATGAGGTTAGCTAGTGTGGGTATAGGTGAACCCGGCCCGTAAAACTTTATAAAAACTTTATAAATAATGCTTAAATCCCTCCTTTAACCCTAATACATACAATCATCCTTACAAAGGAATGTCTACTAAGTGCTAAGATGAGGGGCCATTTCATTGAGCTACTAATACAGAGGGCAATAGGAGAAGTTCTTGAGTTTGGATTGTCGTTATTCCACATCAAGAATGATGATCCGAATCAGGTGTGTTAATCTATTTACATGATTACATATGTGTTATTGGTTCTAGCTATGGAGATCTTGAGTTGCGCTTATGCGTCTTACTTGTGATATCAAAGCAGTTATAGCCTAGAACTTGGACACACGGAATTTGCCCTTTTTCGTATTTTTTGTGCAATTAAAATCAAATTTTGATCACATAAACGGAAAGAACTCTTAGAGACAAGCAAAATCTGGGGTGGCGCGCCGCCGGGGGAGGCCTCACGTGCCCCCATGCATGGCCATGCATCGCTAGGCATCGAGCACGTGCCCCAATGTGCCTTTACGCGCCCTCATGCTTGGGCGAAGGCTGGCGCGTGTAACACAGGTGCTAGGCTGACTTCTAAGTGATGTCGGCAACCAAATACGTCTAGAAGCGTCCTAACCACACAATCACACAATTAGCACCGAGGACTTACCTCACCTCAGTTTCTTCCTACACATCAGCACAACTCGTATTGCAATGCATATAATCAATGCATATAACAATTGAAATGCCTCGTCAACTCAATTGATCACAAGGGTCAACAAACCAAGTAGTCGACCTCGGTGGAAGGCTGGCAGAGTCAACAAACCAAGTAGTCGACCTCGGTGGAAGACTTCGTGCTGCTAAAGTGGAGGATGTGGGCTGCTCGATGAAGATGAATACAGAGAAGGAGTTGGCTGACGGTGGGGTTTTGGGACAGCACAAAGAAGACACAAGGATGGAGGGAAACAGGCAGTGAAGGAGAGGGGATGGTTGAGGCGTGCGTGAATGTCGAATGGGAGGAAGAAGTAGTTGAGTTGTTCTGCTGAGGTAGTGATGCAAGAGGGAGGGGACAAGGAAAAATCAAAGTCAACATTTGGCCAGCTAAGAGATAAGGGCAGAAGGAAAGCAACGGCCACAAGGGAAAAATGGAAACGAACGTGCGAGAGGGGGAAGGGAGAGAGAGAAAACAAAGCCTTGAAAGTCAAGGATAATTATCTCACTCAATCAATGCTTTGCCCCTTAATTCTTTTTTGAAATTTAATCCACAATTAATCCAACTTTGATACCAAATGTTGCACCCCCAACCATAGCTCCGAATTTACACATCTTTGGCTTCAATTCCTTAACGAAATTCTTCGATTTGAGGTCCGATTTTGTTGAAGAAAAAGCCCACATAAATTCTACACATTCCCATCACCAAATAGCTCGGCTTGCACGTCAAAATTCCCTTCAAATGAGCCCATCCGAATTTCCGTTCGTTTTCCGAATCGTCCGAATCGATTTTCCAAAAAAATCCCGGAATCTTCAAAAAATCTTCGAAGGATGAGTCGACGTTCTTAAAATGAATCGTGACACGACAGAACTTTCAATTTTTGAAATCGAGTTCGATTTCGTGGTTAATTTAAGTTTGACGCGATTTTAGCGCGTCTAATCTACCGAGTAACTTTTAGGAATTTTTAATACAATTGACCCATGGTCGATTATTTTCGAGCCACAACGTACATCTTCAACACATTGGTGACTCTCAATTGTCGTGAAAATCTCGATATTTCAAATACAGACACAGGATATGAAAGTGACAGAAAAATTGGTCTAATGCCGTTTGACAGAAATTTTGCAATTAGGTGGAATCGTCCACGCATTAATCACATACCTTTATCGAATCGACCTATTTCTGGTCTCTAATTGATTTTGACGGTGCTGTAAAAACCCTTGCAGATTAGCACGGTCGAGAAGTCGATTCCGAGTCGAATTCTCAAGTCTATTGCGTTTAGATTCCTTAACGGCTTTACCTGATAGGCTAGTTAACTCATGAGTGGCCAACTCTGAGAAAAAGGCTATAGGCACGTTGATGAAAAGCCGAACTCATCTCATCGAAATCAGACTCGAAAATTAGGATGTCAGACATATGACGGTCAAGTCTTTATGGTACAAAATGGTGATATTACAATATAACATATTTCTACAAATGATACAGTTGCAAATCCACTTACTAAAGGCCTTTGCCCTTGTACTCTTGAACGACATGTCATTAGTGCGAGTTTAAGAGCATCGTGAGATGCCGTTGTTTAGTAGGAGCTGTTTTAGTTTTACTCTAATAAAATTTACGTTTGTGTTTATTATATTTAGACGTTTTGATATATATCAACTTGTGCATTCAATAAAATATTTATGAATGTATTGTTATTATGTTAAATACATATTGATAAAAATATCAAGATATTGTATAAACTTAGAGTAAAGGCTAGGAACATCTGGTTATCAGCCTTAAGTATATTTCTCGTTACACATAAATAAAGGTTAACTATAAAAATAAGACATATGCGGGTTCATTGAATCATAAAGATTTTTGTGACATTTAAGGTAAGATAATATTGACTAACAAATGGGATGACACATAAGGTATTACTCTCTATGAGAGTTGTTATCTATTTACCACACTATCATATTAAATCTATATCAATAAAATTAAAAGCACTTGTCACCATAGAAGGTTCTATGTGCATACATGTAGTTACTGCTATAGGATTGACCATTAAGAATTATCTCTAGACAAAGGTGCGCACATATAGTACGATTTCAATTAATACAACCAAAGTGGGAGAATGTAAGAGTTTTCCTAATGTGAGCTCTATTAATTGATATTGTAATTTACTGTTTTACGAGATTGATCTAAGGTGAGATAGAAAGTTTCTTGATTAGTTTAATATAAGACTGCTAGTGTGGGCTGAATTGAGCCCGGCCCATAATGAGAAGACCTAATTGGAAACTTTATAAATAGTACTCAAATTTCTCCTCTAACTCTATAGTAATAATCTAAACTCAAGAATTTCTCCTCTATTGTCCTTTGTATCACTGGCTTAATAAGACAGCTCCTTATTTTAGCGCTTAGTAAATGCTCATTTATGAGGATGATTGTGTGTATTCCGCATCAAGAACGATGTTCCAAATCATATGCGTTAATCTCTTTACATGATTACATATGTATTTTTGGTTCTAACTAGGGTGAGTATAGTTCTAGGATAGAACCTAGAACCTGAGAATCGGATCAATAGGAACTTGTAAATTACAGCTTCCAAGATATGTAGGTAAGTTAAAGGTTTCAAAAAAAGATGAACTTATTCCAACCGGTAGGTTCTAGATTCTAGGTGAAATCTGTACGGAACCTGGAACCGCTCATCCCTAATTCTAGCTATAGAGATCTCAGGTTGCGCTTTTGTGTCTTACAAAAATAACTTTCTTATGCATGTCTTTCGCCTAGTGCTCTCACCAAGAGCATTCCTCATTCCTTGTTTGGCCAAAAGGTCTTAATCTTAACACCATCAATGGTGTCATTCTCATCTCGTTGACTTCTCAAACCCGAGGAATTAATGTCATACCTCGGATTATAGTAGAAAAGGGGATGACACAGTCGTCCTTCCACCAGAAGGACCCAGCCTTAAACTAACAAAATCTAACTCCCAAAATCTTTTGTGATAACGCTCTCGCTCTAACGGCCAATGACTGAAAGACTTAAAAAGATTGGGAAAAAGAATGGTGAATAATCACAACTCAATAAGTAGTACATATCTTATAAGCATATCAAGCATTCACATTACAATTTAGAACTCAAAGACATGACTCATATATGTCAATTTAACATATAACAACTTGCAAGAATAAAATGAGTTATATATTACTTAAACCTAGTTATATTAATAGCAGAATTTTCCATTCATTCATAACATCAAAACAGGTATCACTAGTTCGATTCAATAATCAAACTTGTCATATCTCATGTCAACGGTTCATTTCATTAATCAAACTCATATCACATGTCAATAGTCTATTCCACCAATTAATCTCATAGCACATCACATCTCAAGACCCTAAATGCGACTTCTATGAGACTACATTATCGTGTAACACTTAGCCCTTTAGTAATATAAGGTCTTAGAGGTGGCTGTCAAAAATTTCGTTATCATATAGCACTTAATTCTTAACCAACCTATATAAATAGTACAAGACTCTAAAAGTGACTCCTATGAATTATGTTATCGTGTAACATTTAACCTTTGCTACAAGACTTTAAAGGTGGCCCCCATGAATACAAAGTTATGTTATTGTGTAACCCTTAGTCCTTGACGGACATATACTAATAATACAAGGCCCTATAGGTGACTCGCACGAAATTAGGTAGCTCCCACCATGGTACGTTGTTGTGTAGCATTTAGTCCCTTATCAATTTATATCACACTTAATTTCACAATGAAGATATTTCCAAGCACTAGAAGACCCACAACTTGTGTCACGCCTCGAACCTCGAGTGCGTGCCCATCCCTCGGTGGTCGATAAAAATGTGACGTCCCAGAACGCGTCGCCGACCCTTTCTTTTAATTGCACATGCGAAAACATATTAACTAATCCCCTGACACCAACAAACATGGAATTGAAAAGCAGGACAACCAATTACAAATATAAACACACTTTCATAAACACCCCAGGTTCTTATAAAGAACTACTATGCTTCTGACCTTTCCGTTTCAAGCTCCGGGTTCTTCACACTAGGGACCTGAAAATGGTTATACAATAATCAGTGAGATATAAATCTTAGTGAGTTCTCCCCTAAGCCCCTGGTTAGTACACCAACTCAACTCAAGGTATCTCTTCAGAACCACCCCACAAACAAGCAACAAACAACAGTCGATTCGCATGCAACCTTACTTGGTATGCCATACCCTGCACGTTGAATCTCAACACAATACACGCAATGCACATGGCCAATAGATGATGCAGTTCATCAATTACATACGAGTCGTGTCACAAGCGATCTCACCTAGCCATTGCTACACCCTGCTCATTATCGATTCATGTGTGCGTACCATAAACAATGTGATCAACATGTATAACCGAAACTAATGATGCCATGATTCTCATGTGTTCTAGCACTTTAGTGCGCCATCTATCATGCATCAATCAATCACATGGGTCTCGATTATAAGGTAAAATCGTTATGACACGTTTCATATCGTGCCACACAATTTTACCCCATAATAAGGCCCAACCATCTCAATCCTCATGTGTGTTCCAATTACTAATGACCTACCGGCCATAGCTAACTTTCCAATTAGTGCTCATCCACCTCAACACTCATGTGTGCTCCAGATAATAATGACCTCCCAGGCATGGCTAACTTCCTAATCAGCGCTCATCCGACTCCCGCCGGGCTACCGATAAAAAGATTGGGCTTCATCCTGCCCTGTCGGGCATGGCTACGTCCAGAACTCCCGTTCAGACAGTTTCCCAAGAAGGGACATTGGTCTAGAATCTACTGCGACCAGCTTTCGACTCCCGTCGGGTATCGCCCCCAAACTACCGTTGGGTGACGGTCCAACATTTGATCATGTAAGCACACTACTAAGACTCCCTTCTTATCTATGAGCATTTAACCAATGCACGATGCTTGCAAATACAATTTCAATTCATTTTCCCCTAAAGGCGGTCCATTTCCAACGTCCCTCGGACAATCCATTATTCCATTTTTTCTGAAAGTCATTCGATTCATGCGAATGCCCATGCATTTATACACTCATTCACTTCATAGGATTAAAATACATGAATTTAGACAACTTTTCATTCTTGGGTGAACAGTGCACGTGAACAGCGTGAACAGTGTTTCGTGAACAGTACTCGTGAACAGTGCTTGTGAATAATGAAATTCCATAATTTAATAACTAATAAATTAAATCCAAAAATCATTAAAAACACTAAATTAAACAAGCAATAAATCAATTAATGCCAAACAAGTTTAATTAAGCACATGAGCATAATTAAGCAAATAAAGCAAGATTAAATTAAACTAATCTAAGCCATTCATCTAACCACCTATCTTAGGACCAACATAGCTTAATTAAACCTCCTAAACTAGATTCAACACTAAATAAACCAACCCTAAGCAAGTTTAGGCACTAATCAAGAGATTAGGAGCTAAACTCACCCGTTAAACGGGCCAGAGACATGGACGTGACGGTGATGACGGAGGCGAAGCTCCGGGACCTTTACCATGACGATCCAAGGCAGTCTCGGGGCTGGAATAGCAGCCACAAGCTCTGCTTCCCACTGAAACTCCCAAAAACTGGACTGTAGAGGCGGGAAAGAAGTTAGGCAGCTGATCGGAGCTCCGGCGAGGGGTTGGCCGACAATTGGTAGCACCAGGGGGTCAAGGGGGAGTGGCTGATAGTTGGGCTGGGTGAAAGCTTGGTCGAAATGGGAGAAAATGGGCTAAAATTGTGAAATAGGCGGACTAGGCAGACTCCAGGCGGTCCGGTCCTGGTTTGCCGAGCGACAGCTTCTCGCCGGTGGACGGGTCGGCCGGCGGCTCCGTTCAGCGAGCGGCGGCCACCATTCGTACGGTCTGGGCCTTCTGGACACGATGGGGGGTGGAGTGTAGGCTAATTCTCATGGGAAGACCACTTTTAACTCGGGTTTTTGGAGAAAGGTCAGCTGGAGCAGAACAGGGCTGGACAGTTAGATTGCCGTTGGCTTCTGACCAGCCGGCGGGTCACCGACGACTCCAACTAATGAACGGCCAACTTCAGGTGGACGGTTTGGATGTCTTGAGCACAATGGTGGGTGGCACGCGAGCTGATTCGTCTGGGAAGCCAACAATCAACTCAACTTTATGGAGGAAGGTTTGCTGGAATAGAAATAGGGAAAAAGGGAAATAATGGAGGGAAGGGGCTACGAAGTTCCTAAGTTGCAAAGGATAAGAGAGAGTGAAGATAGAGCTTAAGTCTTCTCCATGAAAGCTCTTCAATGCTTGTTCCAACTCTCCATGCAAGTCCCCTCATCTTCTCTTTCTTTCCTTACCCTTATCCAAATGCTTTTAGGGGCAATTTGGTCATTTCCACCTTGCACAATTTCCCCATCTACCCTTGGGCTAAAATTGATGTATGGGCCTAAGAAATGGGCTGGGCAATGAATAGAAATGGGCTTGGGAATTGATTGGGCTCAAATGGGCTTGAGGCTCGGTAATGGGCTTGTAAGAGGAAATAGTTGATTGGGCCCAATGGGCTCAATTGCTTGCCTTGGGCCTTCCATGGTGGCTGTCCCACCTTGGGCCTAAGGCCCACACTGGCTTTGCTCGGCCCATGTCCTCATGGACTCGCTTTCTTGGATCGTAAGTCCTTTTTCCCCGCACTTGGCTTGCCTGGCACTGCTGACTGTCAAAGTCACATCTTCCAAAGTCCATCCCGGACATTCTCGATAATTCGAAATCTAATCTTGGGTTCTCATGCCATGTCAATTTTGTCCTAATGCCATTTTGGGTACAACTCAAACTGACAGGCGGCTTTGAGGATTCACGTGTAACCGACTCGTGCCAAATCACGTTCAAGACATCTCGACACATGGACATCCTTGACTACATGAAATTGTGGAGGATAGATTCTTATTTCAAAGTATACGATTGCTGAGGATCGACCTAGGGTTGTTTGCGGGTTTGATAATGGTAAACGGAATCACCCATCGTTCCATTATGTTCTATCCGCGAATCGACTTCTAGTCGTCCTTGAAATCGGCTTGCCTATCTACAGGATCGTCGTCACTCAAGTCTTACGGTCAAATCGTTTTCCCAGGTCAAGTTCTTTAGTCTCACGAGTTTTGTTCTCATTAGCCTTTCCCTTCAAGGTCAGTATCTCATGAGTGATTAATTTCGAGTGAGATCAACTAACAATGCATTGACGAAATTCACATTCATTCGTTCCTCAGAGGGCTCGAATTTTAGGCTGTCATAACTTGGACAATCCCAAATTGAGCCGAAATCGACAAAATATGGCCTCGAATTTGCTGGACGCGCATTGTCCATCACGAGTGGGAAACTTCCAAATTTTATTTTATGCAACCAGTAAGCTCAAATCAAGTTCTATAAAATCATACAATTTCATAATGCCTTAAACTATCATTTTACACACACACACACACGCAACTCAACGACTTAAAAATTGGACTTCACGACTCAAATCTCACATAATTCCGAATTTAAGTCTTAAATCCGAAAACTAGTCCAATTGAACTAATGAGGAGCATGCATACACTTACCAGGCATTGCAAATTGAAGTCGAATTGACTTGACGAGGTCCTCGTAGCACAAAACCCTCTTCTTTCTTCCTCCTTCTCTTCCTTCGTCGTCTTCTTCTTCTTTGTCTTTTTTTTTTTTTTTATTCCTTTCCCAAACGTGCGCATCCGTCCTTCTCTTCCTTTAATATCTTCCTTTTCTTTTTTCTTTATTTGACTTTTCAACACTTCCTTTTATTTTCTTTTCTTTTAAGAGCCCACCACTAACTCAAATATTACAATTAAAAAGTAGGGATTGTAAAGTTTTGCTTACTAAAGAATAAAAAGACGCATGTGTACTGCATTTCCTATTGGATGGGAGCCGAAAACTGGGGGCTCAAACCTATTGGGTGGGATTACCTCATACGTTTGTTTCGGCTCAAATTCAAAAAGTGTGTCAATGACCAAGTCGAGGGATGATCTTTTCTCGTACTCTTTCGGATTCTCAAATGTTAAAAGAGAAGTCATAAGGGAAAAATAGAAGTAGAGAAACGAGTTCCCATGCACGGGCTAGGGCTAGGAACCCACAAAATAATCAATTGAAAGATTGAGCAAGTCAAGATTACCACTTTGCGTATGTAAGGGATAGGGTTGATTCCTTGCTTTCTCATCATCCAATACCCAATTTTATTGGTCGTGTTGTATAAGACTAGGAAACAAGCCTCATTTTCAGAAGAAGCTAATCGATGTCTGTGATGTCCCACCTAGACAAAATATCACCATTTTAACAGTATTATGTTTTACCGTCAATCGAAGTACTTTGTAGTAACAATGATGAAAACTAGTGCTTATGATTACTTTATTAGCTCAATCAAATCAATTAGATATAGGAAAAATAGCTAACCTAAAAGATTATATGTCCAACACACATCGAAAAATTTAATTCAAAACATATAATCATGTCCATCACGTTATTCACAGACTTATTAATTCCCTATCTTTGTTCTTGTCAATTACAATTTCGAAGGAAAATGATGATGGTGATGATATTACATGAACCTGACAATGAAATCTGTTAAAACCTCAAGTTCTTCCAATATCCCATACACATCATAAACGTCATCGATAAGTATTACCATATAAGTGAGCTTTGTCGTCATTTCTCTGAATTCTGCATATTAAGGTTCAAAAACCATTGCACAGCACCAAAAATAGTGTTCCACTAGCCCGTCCCTACATAAGGTCATCTTATTCGCTCCAAGTTCAACCCACCACCTGAAAAATTTGCAATGTGATGACTAAATCGATCAAACTGCGCTTTCCCCCTTATCGCATTCGCATGAATTTGAATCCTCACTTCAAATGCATCTATCATCTATGTATGGAGTGCTTGTGTATACCTTGCCATGTCGCTGACTTCCTTCTTATCGATTGACTGCACCACATTAAAGTCTAATTTAGCCAATCGTAACAAAGAAGGGATCCTGTCTTGCTGTTTCTCATACATGTGCATGAACCATCGAGCCTCCAACCTGTTTGGTCTCCAGAAGATCGACATATCTATTGCAATACTCACGTCGCTCGTTAGATTAGCGGGAACTTCGTCGAGATTTAGATCCTTCAGATGCTTAGAAGCAAAGTTCCAAGCTTCATCAACTGTGGTTTCACCTTCCAATTCATGGAAAGAAGCCTCATAAAGACTAAGAAGTGCCCACCCATCCTTCTTGAGCGATTCGTTGAATGTACCTATCTTGTTCATAAACCTTCAAAGCACATCTATACGTCCGACAAAAAGAATGGTCAGATAAATCTTGACGTGTCAACATTATTCGCAAAAGGGGTAGCTAGTGGCAATTACCTTGCGGTAGGTTATACCCATGTTGTCTGAGTAACCGGAATCAAAGGGAAACGGCATAGAGATCGTCCGAAATTGTTGCGATAGGGCGAGCGATCGAACAATAATATAGACAAAAAAAAAAAAAATCGGACACTAGATTTACGTGGTTTAGTCGTAAAGACCTACGTCCATGGGGAGAGCAGCAGTGAATTTCACTATAGATCAAGCGATACAAGGAGATTACACACTCAAGTCACTCAAACACTCTCTCGATGTTTCCCAAGCCCCAATTACAATGAATAACTCACACAGTGTTTAGTCCCGAAAATTCCTCGAAAATAATCTCTCAATCTCACGAAGGAATTACACGCAAATCTTACCTCAAGATTTAATCGGCTACAAACACTAAACTTCTTGGATGTAATTCACGAGTAAGAACGACAAAGAAAATCCCTCACAAGCACTCGACAACTAGATGGTGCTTCAAGACCAACTCTTCATGATCAACGGCGGAACACCAAGCACTCACGCGGCGCTTCAAGACAATTTGTGATCCACCTCTACCACCCACGGCCACAAGTCTATATATAAGTAAAACCCTTATTCTTTTGCCAACTTCTCATAGGATTCTGTTTCCTATCTAAAACGATTTTATCTAAAACATATCTTTATATATTTTAAACAAAATCCAAATCGAAGTCAAAGTTGAACTTTCCTATTTCAGCGGCCGAATTCTCCAATACAGATTCAAACTTTGGGAAGTTGATCTTCGGATCTTCTTTGCTCAATTTCGAACGTCCGCAACATATCCAATTCAGAATATTTGAAATTTCATATTGGACTCAAACTCGAGACATATTTTAACAAGCTGAATGGTCAAGATGAGATGAATAATTGAACTGAATAGCTAGTGATATCCTACCGGTGCTAGGAATCTATCATCTAATAATATATGATTATTGTCAATATCTTTTCTTTATTTTATCTATTACTATGCATGGTCGAGACGCAAATTTTGACAATTTTTCTATACCTTTATTTTGTAATTCTAGATACTGTGTTTCTAGGGTTTTCATGATGTTTGGCCTTCAAATTATTTCTTCATTGTCTACTGTAGCTTATCACTTTTATTAGTATATCTTAAAGGAGGCAACGGGTTCTATCGAATTCTTTAGGGAAAAAAATAAAGTCAAAAGATCCATCGAGATTTTAATTATAATGATAATTGGTAGAGGTTTTTCAATAATTTTGAAGGACGGCGTTCTTGTTTGTCCAAACTATTTATCGCGTGTCCAGGACAATCACCTTTTGAAATTCAATCAAAAGATAAGTATATCAATCATGAAGCTCCGTGAATCTGTTGAATAAATGAAAACGTGCTCCGGAAGCAACTACAAACATTTCCCTGACCAGTGCTCCTCACCAACACCCATATAAAGGATGGTATAGCATAAGATACTTGCAACAAATTTTGCAATGGCTCTTCCTGCTTTGCTCACAAACTTCCTCCCCTCCTCGATCCGCCCTAACCAACCCTCTCTCTCACTCTTCAGTCGCCCTCGCTCCTCCTCCTCCTCCCCCTCCGCCGTTTCCACAGGCGCTCGGTTTGCGAAATGTGCTTTGACTATTGAAGATCAAGATACTGCGAGACGTTCGGCAAATTGGAAACCTAGCGTTTGGGACTGACTGCACTATATTGAAGTCTAATTTAGCCAATCGTAGCAAATAAGGGATCCTATCTTGCTGTTTCTCGTACATGTGCATGAACCACCAAGCCTCCAAACTGTTTGGCCTCCAGTGGATCGACATATCTATTGCATGACTCACGTCACTCTCTTTAGCGGGAACTTTGTCGAGGTTTAGATCCTTCAGATGCTTAGAAGCAAAGTTCCAGGCTTCATCAACTATGGTTTCACCTTCCAATCCATGGAAAGAAGCCTCATAAAGACTAAGAAGCGCCCTCACATCCTTCTGGAGCGATTCGTTGAACATACCCATCTTGTTCATAAATCTTTGGAACAGATCTGTACGTCCAACAAAAGGAATGGCAAGATAAATCTTGACGTGTCAACATTATTCGCAAAAGGGTAGCCAGTGGCGACCACCATCCATGTTGCCTTATTAGCCAGAATCGAAAAGAAACAATGTAGAGATCAACCGAAAGCTAAACATCTTCAGTGTTGTTATAGATAGAACTGAGAGCATTATCGATCTCCATCTTGAAATGGTATCCTAGTCCCAATCTTTGAACTATGTCAATGAACTCGAGCTTGGCCACCTGATTCATCTCCTTGCGGAATAGACCCTTGGCTTCTTCCTTCAACCTTTGAACTTGCTCTGTATATCTATCCACCTAGGCACTTGAAAAACTCAGAAAAATGAGATCTTAATCAAAGGTAAAGCACAAGCAGAGTTGAATATTGTTTCTTGTATTAAAACAGATCGATCCTCGTGCTATTTCTAAAAGAAATTGAGTAAGCTCTGTTGAGCTCTCGCCTATACATTGAGAATAAATCTAATTCGCAAGTACGCATGCACATCACACATTCAGCTAGGTTGGGTTGTGTGCTGGAAAAAAGAAAAGAAAAGAGAATCATCACCGCGAAATCAGCATTGAGTGACTGCACAGAACCATAGTCCCAAACACTAGGCTTCCAATTCGCCGAACGTCTCGCGGTATCTTGATCTTCAATAGTCAAAGCACATTTCGCAAACCGAGCGCCCGAGGAAACGGTGGAGGGGGAGGAGGAGGAGCGAGGGCGACTGAAGAGTGAGAGAGAGGGGTGGTTAGGGCGGATCGAGGAGGGGAGGAAGTTTGTGAGCAAAGCAGGAAGAACCATTGCAAAATTTGTTGCAAGTATCTTATGCTATACCATCCTTTATATGGATGTTGGTGAGGAGCACTGGTCACGAAAATGTTTGTAGTTGCTTTCGGAGCACGTTTTCATTCATTCAACAGATTCATGGAGCTTCGTAATTGATGCACTTATCTTTTGATTGAATTTCAAAAGGTGATTGTCCTAGACACGCAATAAATGATTTGGACAAACAAGAACGCCGTGCTTCAGAATTACTGAAAATCCTCTACGAATTATCATTGGATTTTTTTTTTTTTTTTTATGCCGAGGATTCGGCCTAACTCGCCTTACGGGAGCACGGTACCGACTATATCTCAAGGGAGACTGGCCTACCCCCCCCGCTTAAATCACGAAACCACGCCGGGAATCAAACTCCTGACCTTACAGCCATGCGTGGGTGGGTTCGATTTTATTTTATTTTTCCCTAAAGAATTCAATAAACCCGTTGCTTCCTTTAAGATATACTAATAAAAGTGAATCAGTAACAGTAGACAACGTAGAAATAATTTGAAGGCCAAACATCATGAAAGCCCTTGAAACACGGTATCTAGAATTATAAATAAAGGTATAGAAAAATTGTTAAAATTTACGTCTCGACCATGCACAGTAATAGATTAAATAAAGAAAAGATATTGACAATAATAATATATTATTACATGATAGATTCCGAGCACCAATAGGATATCACTAGCTATTCAGTTCGACTATTTATCTCATCTTGACCACTAGCATTGTTTCATCAATCAAATAGTCTTCGGTATAAGCTCCATCCTCTTGAAAGAGTTTTTAATATTAGATAGATAAATGAAGTAATTACGGATTTTAAGTAAAATGCAAGAAATGGGGAAAGAAAGGGCAAAAATGGAAAGAAAACTACCGACGACACACCAAAGTCGAAGTAGAAATAGTAAGAAAATTTTATAGGATGTCCTTCTCCCGACTCTGGGATGTTACGTCGCAGCCAGGTCCAAAGCACAGTATAACGAAATGATAAAAACGTGGCAAGAAATCCCGAGCTGGAAGGGCCTCCGCTCTAGGAGCTGAAGGCCGTTCACTCTCCATGCCAAAATCACAAATCACGTGTTCCTACTGCTGATCTCGATGCCCAGCATCGCAGATAACGCGTGGCAATTCTTCATATTTGATCTCGGATTGAAGCAAAGTTATAGCAAATGAAGGAGGAGTTGGAGAACGAGAGGGACAGATTGTACGGACGTGGAAAAATGAGAATCTGGAGTTCTCGGGGGGGTTCTTCTACTGTGGCAATTATTCATAATTGATCTTGGATTGAAGCAAAGTCATATCAAATGGAGCACGAGGAGTTGCACAACGAGAGGAACAGATTCTACGGACGTTGAAAAATGAGCACATTATCTTGTCGTTTTCGGGCGATATGAGATTCGACTCATTTCTACCCTATCGCTAACCTCACAAGGCGTGCTCCTGACCGTCCCTCGTAAGACGAGGTCATTTCACATTTCCTCTTGTTTCATGATATTGATCTCACTTTCCTTTCCTCATGCTTTCTTCCTCCCCGGGGGTCATTTCACATTTCCTCTTGTTTCATGATATTGATCTCACTTTCCTTTCCTCATGCTTTCTTCCTCCCCGGGGGGGGGGGCCCCTTCAAACGGAAAAATCTAGCCCTTTTTCATTGAGAACGATCTGCTCTTTGATTGGAGCGAGCCAATCAAGCGCGAAATTGAATAAACATGTAAAAAAGAGAAAAAAAAAATGATAGATCGAGAGCTGGTTCGAAGGAAAAGGTGGTTGTTTTTGTTGGAGGTTATAGGTTTGAGAGAGAAGAAGCGGTTCTTGGGGTGACACCAACAGTATTACACCAAGAGACGTCGAGTTTGGAACGCATCAACAATAGTGTTACCTCCAGGCGTAGAGGAATCTTAGAGTTTATATTCAAGTTATTGGGCTCTGGCCCATATGAACCCAAATAACCATGCTTTCACCTATTGGGTTTGTATGTGAATATATTATTTAGAATTATATTAACAATATATCCAACAATCTTCTACTATGTTCACCATACAGCACAATCCAATAAGGTGGTCAGTGTAATGTTCAAACAACAGGAATCATCAACATTCAGTCTAAGACAATCAACTCGGATCGGTCAAAGAGTTTTTCAGTAGTAAAGTATTAAACTAAATCATCATTTGCAATTCAAATAAGTGAATCATTCTTATCATGAATCTGTTCTGAGATCAATAAACCAAAATAAGTATTAGGAGTTTTAGATTCAGTCTAAACTCATCCAAATCCCAAAATAAATCTCAGACTTAGTTTACAACAAATATATGTATAATTGTCAAGTATAAGTAGGCCGGTCAAAATAGTCCAATACCTTACAAATATAAGAAATAAGCATAATAATGTTCACAAAATAAAAATAGCAAAATGCAAGTCTCAAGTAAATGGACTTCATCAAGAGGCGATAATAGGTAAATTGTCAAGTCCCCACACGCTCTAAATGATATATATTCATTCATCAAGTAGGTCATCCTGATCAGGATCCCACTCATTAAGCTCTCATCCATTTCTGCCATCCCTTGTAGAATGTCAAATATGAATTTCATATTATCATGAATTCAATCATTTGAATAAAAACTTAGCACCATTCCATCAGGTAGAGAAGAACATATATTGATGTCATAAAACATCATAATATCATGTTCATAAGCATTAAGTTAGTTTCATAAATTATGAACAAGACCTAAATAATGTGATTTACAAAGAGCCATCAACTTAAATTTATTTGTAGGAGAATAACTATTGTCTAGTTTCAAAGAACATGACCAATAGTCAAGTCTCTTACAATAACCTAGTTATGTAATATCAAGTTTCAATTAAGAACAAGACCAGCAGGCTTCTTATGTAAACAACTGTTTTTATGTTTCAATTTGGAATGTCACAATTACTGATTTCTTAAAGTCAAATAATCTAGCATTAAGTTTGGAATGAGATTATTTAACCAAAAGGATAGTCCAACCTAGTTGAAGTGTATCATCAAGTTTGGAATGACACAAGTTTTCCCGATAGAACATTTGAATTAGGTTAAAATCATTTTCATTAAGTTTGGAATGAGACAACTCACCCTTTTCAAATTAGTCAACAACTGTGAACATCGATGAAACATATAAATTGTGCTTATCATTGTAGCCAATAAAGGAAGATTCTATAATTCAAAACATACAATTAGAAGGTAAGTAAATGGTAGTTAAGATTTGCCTATATAGTCTTTAACCCAATTTCCCCCACTGTTTTGAATAATCGATCTTTAGGCATATCTTTGGTGAGAGTATCGGCTATATTATCCTTCGATCTCACATTGATTAAGGTGATGACCCTTGTTCTCTCAGATAATTCAACAACGCATGTCTTAGTCTCACATGTCTTCTCTTTGAATTAAAGAGAGCATTCTTGACGACTTGGACAGCTGCTTGATTATCACAGAATAGGCTTAAAGAATTAATCTTTAACCGAGTCAAAGGAATATCCATAATCATATTCTTTATCCACTCGGCCTCTTCGCCAACTGAGGCTAAAGCAAAAAGTTCCGATTCCATAAACGACAATGCAATACAAATCTGTCGTTTGGATTTCCAAGTAATAGCAGCTCCACCCAAAGTGAATACATATCCACTAGTGGACTTACTATTTCCAATATCTGAGCACCATGAGACATCAGAATATCCATTCACAGTTGGAGGATAACCAGAATAATAGAGAGCATAATCTTTAGTACCTTTAAGGTATCTCATTAGCCTATCAAGGGCATCCCAATGCTCTTTACTAGAATTACTAGTAAAATGACTCGATATACAAACTGTAAATGTTATGTCGGGTCTAGTGCAACTCATAGCATACATGAGACTACCAAGCAGTTTCGAGTACTTTAATTGATCAACGATGGTCCCTTCATTAAGACTCAGTCTGTTATTATAATCATATGGTGTCTCACTCGATTTATACTTATCGTCCCTAAGTAGAAAGTAGCTGCTCAATATAATGAGTTTGGCTGAGGGAGATGAATTGCCGTTTACAACTTACTTTCATACCAAGAATGGTATTGGCAATACCAAGATCTTTCATGTCAAATTCTTTAGCTAAAGTAGCTTTCACGTCACTTACTACAGAATGATCAAACCAAGAATTAACATGTCATTAACATACAAGCAAATGATGACTATCTTATTTGACATAGAACGATGGTAAAGACATTTATCTGAATAACTAGACTGAAAGCCATAACTCTTTACCACTTTGTTAAATTTAAAATGCCACATCTTAGATGCTTGTTTAAGACCATGCAATGATTTGTTCAATTTACAAACTTTGTCCTCAAGACCTTTCATAACATATCATTTCGGTTGTTCCATGTAAATTTTCTTATTTAACTCCCCCTTTAAGAAAGCTGTTTTTACATCCATTTGATGCACTACAAAGTATTCAATAGATGCCAAAGCAAGAAGAATTCTTATAGTTAGTAGATGACACACAGGTGAATAGACATCACAATAGTCATTCCACTCTACTGTTTATAGCATTTAGCTATTAAACGTGCTTTGTATCTGGCTATTGATCCATCACTATTCAGTTTCTTCTTCAACACCCATTTACAGCCTATAGCTTTAGCCCCTTTTGGCAAATTTACTAGCTGCCAAGTGTGGTTCTGCAGCAGAGAGCTCATTTCATCATCTATGGCTTATGCCCATAGTAGGGATTCCCTAAATCTCATTGCATCCTAATAGGAGAATGGATCATTCTCAAGATGGTAAGCAACAAAGTCTTCAATGCAAGGCGGCCTAGCTTGAGCCACCTCTATGGATGGGACGCCGGTTAGGCCAGCGAAGGCCGTCCGGTGTGCGAAGGACCGGCGGCCAGGGGGGGTGCGCGCGCGCCAAAGGACGACAGCAAAGAGAGAGATCACCGGTAGCAAGCTTCGAGAGCCTAGCCTTCCCTGAGAGACTTCGGGGGAGACCCGAGCGCGAGCTGCTGGAGATGTGCCGGAGGAATGGTGGCTGGAGAAGAGACGCCGAGAAGGATCACGGGCTGCCAGCTTTGACGACTTCCCCTTGAGAGACTTCAGGAGAGGCTTGAGGATGAGCAGGCCGAGATCTGAGGTCGGCCGGAGTGAGGGAGGTAGATTTGAGCGAGAGGGTTTGGATCTGCGAGATAGGGGCTGAGCGAGGTCAGCCAGAGGAGAGAGGGCCGGATCTGGGCGCGAAGGCTCGCTGCCATCCCCCTGACGCCGCCGCCTTGACCGAGTGCCAACACCGTGCCTCGACACCATCTAGATCTGAGTGAGTGGAGGGCGGAGGAAGAAGGGTCGAGATCTGGGCACATATCTGGAAATCCGCCGTGCCGAGTCGGCCCGAGCCAGGCCGCCGCCGTCGCTGTGACCGATCCCTAGTTGTTTTTCGCCCAAAAATTGCTGACGGATCTTAGAGCACGATATGGATGGATCAGTCTCTATGCAAGTGCCTTCTTGTTAGTTGACGTTATAATAGATGAAAGTAAAAAGACAGATTTGAATATCGCAAATTGTCAACGGACCTGATGTACTGATATTTCTTCTCTTCCAGAGTTCAAATTGGCTGATACGGCATCAGGATATAACTTGTGCAGATCTTCAACAGTTCCGATCATCAGCTGAAGCAAGAAATGTACCAGGAATTATTAGTCACGGCAAGTAGCACAGCTTGTGATTGTGAACAAACACTTCACCCTGCCTTTGCTGTCAAGCATATTAAGTACCTGATGGATGGGAACGCAGCGATCACAAGGAGGAAGGTCGAAAAAATCTCAGAAGATCAATATTTTCTCCCGGAGCTCGACTAACAATATAAAATCTCCCGCTCACCCACATGAGCTTTCAACCTTTGTAGCCACCTCTTTTTTTGGTTTTTGGCATAATTCCTGCAAACAGGGAACACATGGAATCAGACGCATGCTTGAACAATATTTATGCTAACTTTTGCATTAGCTGAGACGTCTATCGACCTGTGATCTACATGGTTGGAGAAATGTTCTATTATGTTGCATTCTGAATATATCAACAATGAACTTTGCTATAACCAAATTCAACTCACTGCGATTAATAACCATGAGTTCATATCTGTTGAGGAGTCAGACCACGCACGATCATCAACTAGGACATTCTTCAAATCGGGTAACTGATAAAAGAGAACACAAATCATGCGATTTGACGTATTTACCTGAAATTGTTGTACATTGTCACGGACTAAGGTGTATGTCTCCCCTGAAAAGTCAGAAGCCATTGCTATGATTCAATTTCCTTAATTTTCCAGCAAATGTCGAACCGGAGGAGGATATAAAAGTCAAAAACTGTGATGATGTGTCGGTTCGTCCTATTCTCAGAGCTTGGAAACTGTAAAGCAAAGTTCCAGGCAGTAGTTGAACAAGAAATCAATCAAATGAATGAATAGCTATACTGCAGATTGACGATCAATGGTGCGAAGGTGGGATAAGTATGAAGAAGAATGAAGAGAGAGAGCGAGTAGAAGGTTGTGATTGGTGAGGAGAGAGACAATGGCAGCAACCGCCTGCTTCCTTAAGAAGGGCCAAAACTATGCGGGCGCACCTGTCGTCTTGCTGTAATCTCCATCCCTGTTCATAGTTGAGCCTATTAAAAGGGGAGAACCTTCTCTCCTTCAATTTAGGAACTGTTGGACTGCAATGCCTCCACTTGTCCGCGAGTCTGTTATTGATACCAAAATTGACGTCGAATTCATTCATTCTCTCACATCGACTTTGTTTAGATCATTGGTCTGAAGTTAGAGAGGAATGGGAACGAGAGGCCAGGCTAATTATAAGGATTCGCTCTTGCCATATCTGTGCCATTACTACCCGAGCAGACCAAACTTAGATCAATTTAGCGCACTTCCGCTCTTTTTTTATTGCGTGTCGAAGAAGAAAGACCCAAATCTTGCATGCTGAAACACATCAACAGAAATTTATTTCTTAATGAAAAAAAATTATGTTATTTGATTCACAAGCGCATACAAAAAGACTTCAGGAACTCGTTTAGCCACTGAGCCAATCGATAACTGCCGAGCTCAATACCTCTTTAAACCAAGCTCAATAGTCCAATGACAACTTCTATTCTAATAAACCATGATGTGAATGAAATTTTTGGGCTGTGACCTCAGTAAGTTGCCATAACAAATGCCGAAACGACCATTGCTGAGATGCATCATCCTCTGCTCATCTTTTTGCAGGCTTGAAAATGAATAACATGTTAATACTCAAATGCCATATTACCATGACCCAACTAAAGTTATTTTGACTGATCATCTCATCGATGCTATTGCTTCTCAAAATCAAAAGCAATGGCTCCTCAGCGGCTGTGGCGCCAATGCGCTGATGGCTGATTGGCAATTGCAAGACCTCGGAGGACCGATGCGCATGAAAGATAGGACCGAAACGACCATCGCCTTCGCCTTCACCAACACCTTCTTCTTGCAAAGACTGCGGGAGTTCGACTCGTCAGCTGCCAACCCGTCTGCAGATCCTAACCTGTAGGTCTTGAGAAAAACCTGCCGCTGCTTGGCCCGCTCACGCCTATAACTGTAGGAAGGTCTCAGGCCACCGTAGGACTCTCTCTTGCGCCTCGACAAGTTCCTCCATCTCAAGGTGGAGTTCCTAGCCAGAGTGTTCATGGCGGTCCAGATATCAGGAATTGAATTTGAGATGATGATGGGATACGATTCTTGGGACGTGCTTCTTATATAACAAGAAGAATTTTCTGAGTGCACGTATCAAATTGGTGTGATGCTGGAGACTCTTCGTGACTATTTAAAGTGCTTTTAGAAGAGTAGTTACTCGTTGACCGTCTTCCGTTCCCTTCTCATTCTACTGTGGCGGGCGCACGAGATGACATTAAATGTTGCATTCAAGAAGCCACGGGGAAAGTCGTGTGTGAAACTAACGAAATGTGAACGTGTTTCAGTTTTGAAACTTATCTCTTACTCTCTTTTTTATATTTTTGGTTTGTCCGCACTTGGGAATGATTCATGTTTATGTCTGAATTTTTCTCCCCCTGTACCCATCTAAATTGTTTGTGTCTTACTCATGTAGGGCGGCTGGCGTTCTTAATTCATGCTGCCATAGTCCGCATAGATTGATTTTGCATTGAATTTCTTCATTTCATTAATAAGATAATCTGGTGTTCATGGTCCGCCTGAAAGCCAACAAGAGGAATTGGCAGGTTTGAAATTTTTCAGCTCTTGTGGCATTGGTTGCTGGCGCCTGCTTCTTGTAGCCGTCCTTGGATCTTGCGATGATGCTGGGATATAGTATGTTTATGCTATAACAGAGTTTCCAGTTGCACCTGGCCGTGTAACTTACATATAAAAATTGAATGTTTTCATTGATATGTAAAGGTGACATTTTTATATACTACCCTCTTTGATATAGATCTTGTCCCCCACCGAATCATTCTATGTAAATGCAATTAATCCCAGGTTAGGATCACACGCCTCTTGTTCATGGAGTCATCTCCGGAGCCTATCTATCTCTATAAAGCTGTAACCTATCAGGAGAATCATAATTTAGATGCTATGCAAGATATGAATATGATGCGCAATAAGTCGTGGCACGTAAGAATATGAGTGGGGGAGATAATGAGATGATGCGGACGATGATGATGATGATTGCAGAATGCGAACGGGATTTGCGGAGAACAAGCTGGTGCTTTGGAAGGCAAATGCAAAGTGACAGACCAAAAAAGCCCGAAACTTTCTCATACCCTTCTGTTCCTCCTCTGTGCACCCACAAGCCATGTCCTTCTCTTCCTCTCCTCCTGACCCCTCTTCTTCTTCTTCTTCTTCTTCTTCTTCTTTCTTCCTGCATTGGCCCCACCATTTCCTTCTCGTCATATCCTCTCACACGCCATAGCAGGTACTTTTTGGATCTCTCTGGCTTTTTCGTGCGCGCGGTGGCGTGGGGCTGGGGGATATCGTTCTTGTCTTGCATGAGTATGAAAGTTTTTGGGTATTGCCCGTCTCTTTCTGTACTGCCTTAAAATATTTGTTTTTTAACTTTTCGATTAGATTATGGGGATTATTTGTTACGCAAAAGGTATGCAAAAAGACCCTTTGATTGCGCTTGTTGATGCATTCCCTTCTAAAAAGCTTCTTTTTGCATTGTGCTTCTCTAATTGAAATATGCCTAGTGTTTTCCACAGTTATAGCTGTTGACCTTTGAGAGAGAGAGAGAGAGAGATATGATGATGATGATGGGAAGTTGAATTGTGGATGCAAAGCATGGCAGGGGTGCAATCATTGGTGAACCAAGACTTCGTAACCATCTTTGTTCTTCATTAGCCTTTTGCTTTCGGTTTAAAAAGAGTGGGGGAGAAAAAGAATGCCCATGTTTGATTTGGGCCCCTGATGAGATTAAGAAGGCGTAGACAATGCCTTCCATCTTGCTCATTTCCCCGCCGAGTAATCCCCTACCCATTTCCATCTCGCATGGTCTTGTTACTTACATCGAATCCTTTGGTTCTGATACTGGCGTCTCGAAATGTGCACCATCTATAATTGTTGGATTCTGCGTAGTTGGTGGTGGAGTTTCATCTATTCTACGTGTATCCTGCATTTTGATTTCCCTCTTTTTATGTTTTGTCCCTGTTCAGCATCTAACTGTTAAATAGACGTATGTATGTATGTTGTTTCGGAGTCATCCTAATTGCTAATCTTGAGAGACCGTGGTCACATTCTATTCCCAATGTAGGAAATGTTATTTTCCTTCACTTTTGAGTATTCTATGCCTGCTGCATGGGATGGACTAACAAATGTTCGTGCAGTGAGGGGTTTATCTTTGTCTCTTTTGTCCTGCATTATTTAGATACTAAAGTTGCTTCCAAAACACAAACGTAGGTTGATGAGGATGAAATTTACTGGAGACAGAAAGGGGACAATGAAGAGTTGGAATGGTCACATTACGCAAAATCACAGTTAGCTCAATGTTTTAGTGAGTAAACTTTCCTGGCAACATTCCATCTGTGCTATTATATTTACATACTGGCTGAAGCTGGATTGATTACGTTCTTCTCATTGACTGCTCTCTAAACTTTGAATATGTAAGTTTTGCTTGCTTCTGATATATCTGAGAAACTATCGACCACATCAGCCCTTTTTTTCCTTTTAATATCTCCGTTTTGATGATCCTTGAATCGGCACTAGGTACTTTTCAGTTTAGCACGAGTCCTTTCTTGCCTTCATCAGATGCTTGATTAGTAGACTTCTATTGTTAGAAGGGATCTGTCTCCTTAACTCATGTTGCTGCATTCATTCTATGAGGAGATGACGCAGCAGAGTACTTGAGAGGTTAACAAATTGGGAGCATTTTGATGGCTTGTGGGTTTCATTTGTTTGTGGGATGAAATAGTTAAACCAGCTCATGTGGTGTCACAACTTCATTCTTCTCAATTTCTTTTTGAGATAATCACTTCGTTCATCATGTCCTTTTTGGAGGTGCTCATGTTTATCTTTAAGGAACCCTCAGGTTAAATGATATATGAGCACATTCGTTTCATTCCTCACCACTATCCTATACTTAGTCTACAAACTGACTTTGAATACTCATGTATTACAATTTCCAAAGAGCAGGCTATTTTTGCTAGTACGCATTGTTCTTTCAAAAGTAACGCTCAAGTTTCAACTTATTTATAGATTCATGGCTGTTGTAGCTAATGCTATGGTTGGACCAAGATCCTGGATTGGAGGACTCTTCAACCGCTCCGCCAACAGACGTAATGACAAATATGTTGACTATCCTTACAGTCCTCTTCAGGTAAATGGTTAGATCAGCTAGTTGGGGTCTTCATGTGTTTACTACTTAGTCTTACTCTTCTAATCTGGTGCTGCGTGAAGTATCAATATGGTAAGTGCTTATAATTTATTTAAGAATCTCTTATAAAGCTATTTGATGTTGTTGCTTCCAGGACCACATGCCAAAAAGATATGTTTTAGGGATTGTAGAGAGATTGCATTTTTAAGTGCCTTTTGCCCAACTATTTGTGCCCTGCCCTTTTAACTCTCAAAATGCCTATTCTTACCAGGTGCAACGGCTTCAAAGACTTCAAGAACGTTTGCAAGTACCATTCGATGAGACACGCCCGGACCATCAGGTACTCCTTCGTGCTACCTCATTTTTCTTCTGGCTCCAAGTTATCGGACCTCATTTTTTGGCCTCTTAAGAGGAGGTGTACATGCATCAGCATTAGTCCTTGTGGTTCTAAAATTCCCCTGCAGTAATTCTCTGTATAATCATTTTCTGAAATAGAATCTACTTATGTGAGGGAAACTCACCAAAATTTCTCATTGGCAGGAATCTCTTAGATCATTGTGGTATGCTGCCTTTCCCAATGTTGTTTTGACGGCCTTAATATCGGAGCAATGGAAAGACATGGGCTGGCAAGGTCATAATCCATCAACTGACTTCAGGTATTCTTGCTTCAACCAGTCTTGTAGTAATGCGATACTATAGGCACAAATTGATATAAGTTCTTGTAGATAGATATTGGATGATCTATAGAATAGATCTTCAAAATTACCAGTCACAAAATCTGTTCTCTTGGTTCATCTCATAGGGGGGAAAATCAAAATAGTTCTTTCTAATCCCCTGTTTCTTTATCAACAGTCAGATGTGCAATAAATGCTGAACATGAAGGATCATATCCTTACTTTAGTTCTGTGGCAGGTTTGGAGACGTATTTTGTTTTGCAATCAAATTATATTGGATCCTTTCATAAGTTCTAATTGTGAAAAATTTGTGGTGCTACTTACAGTTATTTTAAATATTCGGGTTAAATAGAGGAAGCGCTTTCTTTGGGGTGATAGAGCAATTCGCCTACAGAGATTGCTCTGTCATGCTACCGTGGATTTTTGTTGGTCGGATGCTACCATAATTTAACCGCAAGTAATAAGCAATTAGGATGCTAGACATTACATGATCATTATATGCCATGACACTCTACCTTCCTTTGTCAAGATCTAATTTGAATTTCAGTGATTCTTGTCTATGCACTGATGGTTAACCATTCTTTTCAGGGGCTGCGGTTTTGTTTCCCTGGAGAATTTGCTGTTTTTTGCCAGAACTCACCCAGTAAGTATTCTCTCTCTCGATTGTGTGAGCTTGACTCTTTGCATTCTTATATGCAGAAGTGCATAATCTTTGTCCATGAAGTTCTTGCTTTCTTTGATGTCTCCATTTTAACTAATTATAGGAATATTCAACATGAAGAAATCTTTTCATAGGTTGTTGTTCAAGGAAGGTGGGAAACGAGCAACCTGGGAGTATCCATTCGCTGTTGCTGGCATAAATGTTACTTTTATGTTAATTCAGATGCTAGATTTATATTCAGGTGGGTACAGACTGTCTTATCATCACGTTTCTGTCATAAGGACCACTGTCAGTTTACCTTTCGGACAGTCCACATGTTGGTGCTTTGACATTTCTGATCATTGAGTTGTTGAATATAAAGAACCTTAAAATTAAAACCTTGAGAGTGATCCTTTGAAATTGTCAGACTTGATGCCATTTCCTGTTGGAGATGGTCCACAGTGATTAGTGCGACTCCTCTCAAACCTCAAGTAACTAAATCTCTAATTAGGGTTTTAGAAAATGTTGAATAAATTGTGGGCTATCTGTTATAGAGATGGAACTAAAATCAAGGAAAACCATGCTGCTTTGATGTTCTTTAATTATTTGCTGATATGGATTACACAGTGCTGTGGAGCGGCTTCATTTGCTAGACTTCTATTGATACACAGGCTAATGCATTCGAGCTTCCTGTGCAGAATCATATATTAGCACGGCATCTGTGTGTAGCTATGAATGAAGGTTCTATAAGTTTTTCAATCATTCTTGTGTTTATTTTGCAGTCAAACCAAGATGCCTTCCGGGAGTCAATTTTGTCAAATTGTTAGGAGGTACTCTGCCATTTAGTACTCGTTCTTCATTATTTTTGTTTGCAGTGAACTTCAATCTTTCAGACTCAGGTTCACCACCTTCTGCATAAGATCCATCCTTTACTGACTATCATCACAATTTGATTGGCAGAAGATGAAGAAGCCTTTGATGTATTATACTGTATAGCTTTCGAAATGATGGACGCGCAGTGGCTTGCCATGCATGCTTCTTACATGGAGTTCAATGTACTCTCTCTCTCTCTCTCTCTCTCTCTCTCTCTCGTCATTACTGACAGCATGATAGTCTGGTACATCAAGCTTATTTTAAAAGAAATGCCAATCGTGTGAACAAGCATAATCATAGATAGCCCTACAATAAAAATAAGAGGTGCCGGATCAGATCCCATTTGAATACTTCATCTGGAAAATGAAAAGATTATGAGGACTTGCATCAGATGATGCTTGATGTCCAGAGATGCCATTTTTCAGAGATACGTGCGCTATTTCATGATCAACTAAGATAACTTCTTTCTCCACAAGTGCACCTGCCCTTTTCCCCTGCTTTCGACGTCCTCCATCAGGTTTACTTATTTCAGCGATACGCATGGTTCGCACTCAGTATATTCATGTGGGGTCCGCATTTATGTATAGTTCTTCCACTCTCTCTGGCCATAGAAAGTTTTAGAACAGCATTGGAAGCATTGAGGTTCTCACTTGGGTTTGTATGGAGTCTAAACAGCATATTTTTTTCTGACATTGGACTGTTTTACCTCCTTGTTAGGAGGTTCTTCGGGTAACGAGGACGCAGTTGGAGAGAGAACTGTCTCTGGAAGACGTCCACCGAATCCGGGATCTACCAGCCTACAATCTGCTGTACCAATAGAGACATTCAACTGCTTCGCTTCCAGATATTGAGCATCCGAGAACCGTAGTCGCACGGTGAAAAGTTCGGAAAACGCCCGGGTTCAAGTTTCGCGCTTGCCGACCGCATGCCGTGCATGTCTGCTTGAGGTTTTGCAGCTACATGTAGCTGAAATGTGTAGGCTTTTTGGTGGACTCAATGAGAAAAACGTTGGGAAATTGAATCGGAATCTTGACTTCTGTGTAATTGTGACCGACAATTCTCAGACAATGACATTTTCCTGTAACTGAAACCAGCAAGATCTTTTCTTCTTATTTACTGTGGAAAGATTGGATAACAATTTTTAATCTTCCGTGAGACATTCTGATCTTGATCACAAAAAACCAAATAACAAATAATTATAATTTATTACGAATCCATCCTTTAAAAATTTATGACTCACGACAAACTCTTATTACTACAGTAACTCAAAAACTATTTTGCTAACAAATCTCTTTCTTATGCCTTGTCTTGAAGCTCCATATATTTACCACATCATTCAATCATAGATGCTGTAGAAATGCCTCGATAATGGAAGGCAGGGCTTGGATCTTGATGATGCTGTAGCGAGGGAAGCCGCCCTGTTCCAGCAGCACCTTCCACTCGGCCTCCGTCCTCTCCTTCCCTCCTGACTGGTGAGCCATCGTGACCAGGTCGAACGTCACTCCGAAGTCCTCGAACGGGTCACCGGTTTCGCTGCCACCCCCACCACTTGTCGCGAAGGACGAGGTCGACGATTATGAGCTTCCCAGGTTTCTGATCCGACGATGCTATGGCTTTCCTGCAATTCTTCAGTATCTTCACGCAGTCTTCGTCTCCCCAGTCGTGTAGAACCCACTGTGTTTCAGTGCATGGTCACGAGAATTATATACGCTTATAATTATAATTGTTCAAAAACCCCTAAACTTGTACGACAGCCAATTTAACTTCAAATTTTTCGATTTTTTTCATATTAATTCTAAACTTTTCGACAATTTTTCGATGTTATTATTCCGGCCATTAATTTTTACCCTTGTTCGCATATGAATTTTGATAGTTTGAAATATTCAACCAAACAAAAAATTTTACTAATTTAGGTAGAGGCTAAAAGTTTGATCATCCCTATTTTTTTATTTAAGCATGAGTTTTTAAAATGTTTTGATTCCACCAACTCAGGATATAGCCCTGAATACATGATCCGTAGTCCGGACAACTGATGAGACAATTATTGTGGTGGTCATCCTCAATAGGTGATCATCGTGATGGTGGTTGCCATGTTGATAGACGGCCCCAGTGAATAGAGGTCACCGTTAATGTGTAAAACCGTGACGGACGTTGTTAGAAGAACTTCGCATCACTTAAATGCGTTATTACACTATGCCTCATTTACGTGCAATCTCCCTCTAGTAGGCCTAAGCTTATGGATTAGAGATCCAAATGCAGTATCAAAGCATAGGTCGATAGTTCAGATCCTGACATTCCAATTGGCTCACACAAAATAGAAATCGTGCCCATTTCACTATTGGTGGGCCGAGTCAAATGTGTATAAGGGAGGGACTTATCCACAAGGGGGAACCATCATAGGTTATATTAACAATTGTGGCATGAGGCAACCATTCAATAAGAGTGACCCACACTCGGTGGCAAGGTGGGGGGCTACCGCCATCAGCTTAACCATCAGACACCGGTGTCGCTATGGTCAGCCGCCCAGAATTCCCTCTCTTGATTTTTTTATATTTTAATTTTTTGACGTTGTTAAGGAAGTTTTTGGGTAACTTATTTATGTAACTATACGCGAAATGCATACAGCCACACCTTGAGAAACACCGCATCGGCCTTGGGAATGGCCTCGAACATGCTGCCTCCCACGTGCTCCACGCCGTCACCGGCGCCGTGGCCACGACGTGCGGCTAGTCGAAGTTGATCCCCCGAATATGAGGATATGCCCTGACGATCTCCGCGATCACGCCCCCGGTCCCACCTCCCACATCCACCACCGACCCCACGAGGCGGAACCCGTCCCCGTACGCCTCGAGGACGGCCTTCATTATGATCTTGGCCGTGCACGCCACGGCGTCGTTGAAAATCTTGTTGAACTGGGTGTTGTCCCCGGCGAACTCCCACATCTCCACCCCGTGCGCCTTATGGAACGCGATCCCGCCTTCCCTCACGCACTGGCCGAGGTAGTGCCACGGCGCGAGCTGGACCGGGTGGTTCTGCATGATGACCATCGGGACGAGGTTCAGCTCGGAGTCCCAGACCAGCCAGCGGGATGAGTCAGTGAGGCCGTAGAGTGGGTCCCACGCCGTCAGACGGGTGGTGGACGGAGAAGATGTTGCGGCGGACGAGGAGGCGCATGATGCGGGAGAGGTAGGGGAGGTCGGGGGAAGGGGAGCCCTCGATATTAATTTTATTTCATCAATAAAATCGATAAATTGATCTTAAACCTTAAAGATTAATATATTAATTTTATTTCCGCATGATTAATTATTCCATCTAAAGATGAAATAAAAAATTGGCGTACGGTTGTGGATTAGACAATAAGTCTTAATTGGAAATATGCCTATCATTAAAAGATGCACGTAAAATATTGAAAAGCATATATTAGGCAATAAAATATCCAAATCAAATTTAGATAAGGTAATTACCTAATTCCGCAAATAATATTACCAAATTTGAATCAAATTGAATCCGCTCAACAGATGGCAGTGGCTCACGGGTGAGGCTTGCCACAATGAAGAGATGTGCTATGACACCAAGGGTTGCTAGACGGGTGTTATAGGCCGAGCGATTACGACTCGTTGGTGCTGCTCACTGTGGCCGATCGGAGCAAGAAGTTATCCGTGAATTTCAAAACTTGAATTTCCTCCTTCGCCTCTTTCACGAAAGAGGCTATCTCCTTTGTTGTTTTTGTCTTTTTCTTTTTTGTATTATTCTTTTCTACCAACTCTCAGCCATTGATGGTGCCGCAGTGTGGGATGGACGCTCCGATGTTCATCAGAGAAGACAAAAGCTTGCTAGCCGTAAGAGAGACTTTCGACAAACCTGCAAAACTTGTCAGAGTGAGGACATAGTTGACCTTGAATTGGGTTTTGCGGACACCAAGAGGCAAAAGAAAATAATGTTGTGGCCGTAGACTTGAACGATGTGCTAGCGAAGGGTTGTGGCGAATTGGAACACCGGAGAAACCAGAAGGCGTCAGTATTGCCAGTTACTTGCAGGCATGGCTATCGGGGAGCGGTGCAGCGCAAGACATGACCACACACCAAGGTAGGTAAGGACGTGGTGCTCCTCGCTAGACCTTCTGATATGCGTGCTTCATAGGCTATGGCTAGGTGGGGTCTTCGACAAAAGAAAGAAGAAATGAGAGTAAAAAAGAAAAAAATTAGAAAAAAATACTAAAAATTATTCACATTAGTGCCACATAAGTCGATCGGCATCCACATCAGTAATATCTAGCCAAAATTAGATAGAAGAATTTAATTAACACTAAATTGAATGGTTTATAATTAAATTGTAACAATTAAAAGATTTAAAATTAAATTAGCACATGAATTTAAGACTTTTCGGCCACTTCTTCCAATAATGTCACCTGAAATAAGATTTATACGTGGAAACTCCTCTCGACTCTCTCTATAAATGCTGCCACGCAACAATGCTCGCCTCCATCCCATCTTCCACCTTTCTCCCGATAGGCAAACTCCACAAAGAGAGAGACCATGGAAGGAGCGAAGGAAGGAGATGCAGCTGCAATGCTACGAGGCCAAGCCGAGATATGGCGTTACATGCTCGGCTTCGCGGACTCGATGGCCCTCAACTGCGCGGTCGAGCTCCGCATAGCCGACATCATCCACTCCCACGGCGGCCGCCCGGTCACCTTGGCCCAGATAGCCCGGTCGATCGAGGGCTCCCCTTCCCCCGACCTCCCCTACCTCTCCCGCGTCATGCGCCTCCTCGTCCGCCGCAACATTTTCTCCGTCCACCGCCCGTCCGACGGCGGGGACCCTCTCTACGGCCTCACAGACTCGTCCCGGTGGCTGGTCCGGGACTCCGAGCTGAACCTCGTCCCGATGGTCATCATGGAGAACCACCCGCTCCAGCTCGCGCCGTGGCACTGCCTCGGCCAGTGCGTGAGGGAAGGCGGGATCGCGTTCCAGAAGGCGCACGGGGTGGAGATGTGGGAGTTCGCCGGGGACAACCCCCAGTTCAACAAGATGTTCAACGACGCCATGGCGTGCACGGCCAAGATCATAATGAAGGCCGTCCTCGAGGCGTACGGGGACGGGTTCGGCCTCGTGGGGTCGGTGGTGGACGTGGGAGGCGGCACCGGAGGCGTGATCGCCGAGATCGTCAGGGCGTATCCTCACATCCGGGGGATCAACTTCGACTTGCCGCACGTCGTGGCCACGGCGCCGGCGTACGATGGGGTGGAGCACGTGGGAGGGAGCATGTTCGAGGCCATTCCCACGGCCGATGCTGTGTTTCTCAAGGTAAAGCCGCACGCACGTCGCAGATAGTTACATAAATAAAAAATTAACCAACTCAAAAAATTCCTTACAAACGTCAAAAAAAAAAAAAAAATAATAATTATGACTAAATTGGTAAAATTAAAAAATTTAGAATTAAATTGATTATCGTATAATAAGTTTAGGAGTTTTCGAACAATTATCCCTCTGATCAAGAATTTGCCAATCATGATTACACGCATATATATAATTCTCGTGACCATGCACTCAAACACAGTGGGTTCTACACGACTGGGGAGACGAAGACTGTGTGAAGATACTAAAGAACTGCAGAAAATCCATAGCATCATCGGATCAGAAACCTGGGAAGCTCATAATCGTCGACCTCGTCCTCCACGACCGGGATGGCGGTGGCGGCGACCTGTTCGAGGACGTTGGCGTGACGTTCGACCTGCTCATGATGGCTCACCAGTCGGGAGGAAAGGAGAGGACGGAGGCCGAGTGGAAGGTGCTGCTGGAACAGGGCGGCTTCCCTCGCTACAACATCATCAAGATCCAAGCCCTGCCTTCCATTATCGAGGCATTCCCCCAGTAAAAAAAAATCGTTTTCTTTCTCTCGGTCTGATAATTAAATTTCGCTTTCACATGCACGTATTTTCCCTTCGAAATCGTCGTTCTTCGAGTTCTTGCATTGTTTAGTAGTGTGATGGTTCGCTCCATTATAAAAATTATCATGATTTAATGGTTTGCAAAATAATCGAGAATTACTCAAAACCAAATTAGATCGGATTGACCTAGAACCAGCAGTTCCCATGAGAATCGATCCAGTTTCCGTTCTGGAACCAGTGAGTGTTGGATCCTATTCCTGATTTCAGGTGTGGAACCGCCCAACCACTCACCTAGACCGGTCCGATATATGTATTCCCGTTTTTTTAAATTTTTATGTTTTAACTTTTCAAATCAAAACCCTAATTTTCTCTTCATCTCTCGCCTCACTTATCTCACGACCTCTCCTCCCTCTCTTGTTCTTGCTCGTAGTGGCCTCCGGCCTCGTCGATCCCTCTCTCACTCTCGCCTTTAATTCCGAAGGGGGGACATTTTGACCAACTCACACAAGAATTGGACCGGACCAATGGTCCTGGTTCTCGATTCCAATTTTTCAAAACCGGTCCTTAGTGAGCAGTTTCCGATTTCCAAGTAGTAATCGCCCACCTTAGAACCGATCACCCCTAAAATGGTGCACTCACATCAAAAGCGCTCATGTTAGTTGGATTATAAATTATGAACGTCACTCACGTGCACTAAACATAAGTGATTATAAATTATGAACGCACATGCACTAAACATAAGTGCGGATGATGCGCATATCTAAAACTCACACATCAAAAGATAGAGAAAAACATGACCCTTTGAGAAATAAATAATAATAAAAATTGAGAGGGAGTTCATTTTCTCAATCATATGCCTACTCCGTGCGGAAAATCAATGATTGGAAAAATATTTTTTTCTAAAAAATATTTGTTTGCATCTTTTAGGAAATATTGTCAACAAAAAATGTTTTCGAACAAGAATCTATGCTCAATGAAAATGACTCATTTTCGTAAGTCATATGAGCGATTATTCTTCTATGGAGATATTTTGCAAATTGTTGATTTCTTTGCCAAACGAAAACATTCATTTGGTTTCATCTTATGGGGGTGCTACTGTGCTTCTGCGATGGCCTACTTGGACCTCCTTAACAAAGCCCATCTCCAAGCCCAGTTTTCATTGAGCCCAAACTCTTTACACAGATGCGAGTGTGATTCGGTCTCGCCCATGCACCGGTCTACATTTTGTGGAGAGTTTCGCCATAAATAATAGCAGTTAGAAGCGTGGTCCAATTCGATCCGATTTGGATGGAAAATCATTCCGAATCGAAAAAGAAATACAAAACCAAACTGAACTAAATAATGATTTGGAACCCGAATTGATCAAGGTCTCATGCCGGCGAAAAATTTGAAAGCAACGTTTTGATAAAAACTAGAGAAGCAAAAATTAAAACTAGAAAAAATTAGATAAACAATTTCGTTTGGCGGTTTGGTTCGATTTGGAAAAAAAGAAAACCCGAGACCAAACCAAACAGTCAAATTTCAGTCTGGTTCAATTGATGAACCGGACTTCCAAAATTACTTGCCATTGGTCCGGTTGGACAGTCGGAACCGAACTACGCTCAACCCTTGTCATAGTTACGTTCAAAGCCACTTTTCTGCCACCAAATAAGATCACTCTACGGAGACTTCGAAAGATACTTTATTCAAAGTATAGCCCATTTGAAACGTCTATTTCATGTATAAATTTCTTCCTTTTCTTCAATTTTTTGTCCCTCAAACCTAGTATGGCTCGGTTTGGCCTTAGTTTAGAGGGTATTTAAATCTTATCGAGAATCAAATCCCGACATATATCATGCCTCAATAATTGAAGACATGCTCGAAACATTACAGAACATGCATCATGTGTATGAAGTGCTAACCATACCGTCAGCAACAATTCAGTAAAGAATAATTTCACGATGCTTTAACAAGTAACTCGCTTCTTTGATTGTTGTTTACTAGACAGAAACTTCTCATGAGGTGTCTAGGCAACCAAATGAGCGTGTAAAAGAGAATTTAGGTAAATATCCTATTTTAATTAGACCCATCAAATGAGTGTATTTGATTAAAAATAATCCAACTCAAGTAGACCTTTTAATCTGTTTTGACCCATTTCTATGCAATGCAAATCTAATAACCTATAATCGACATGACCCATATCCAATCCATACCCGACCCTAACATAGAGCACGCGAAAGATAATTTAGGGTGTGTTTGTTTCACGGGATACATTTTCAGGGAAAATATTTTCCTCATTTTCCGGCGTTTGGTTCACTCAGGAAAATGAGTCAACGGAAAACGTTTTCCTAGTCGATGAAAAACGTTTTCCTAACAAAGCTTAAATTCAAAAAAATGATTTCCCCTTTGAAAGGACCGAAAACGTTTTCCGAATCTACCAAAGCTTGGTTTACAAACAATTATTCTTATAAAAATATATTTTTAAAAATTTGAATTTTTTTTTTAAAAAAAATTAAAATTTCGAAAACGTTTTAAAAATAAAAATATAAATAAAAAAATAAAAAAAACAATATTAAAAATTCGAATTTTTTAAAATTAAAAATTCAATTTTTTTCCTGCGATGAAGTGCGAAATTATTTTTTATTGAGATCCAAGTGGTAGAAAACATTTTTAATTTTACATCACCAAACAAAGAAAAAACAAACCATATTATTGGAATATGCTTTCTCGGAAAGCATTTTCCTTTATTATTGAGTTTTCCATGAAACAAATGTACCCTTAGGTGAATATCGTATTCTAATTTAAGAGTGAGACATGGGATGACGTACTTTGATCATCTCACCCTAAGAGAAGGAAGGGTCCAATGCGGTGGGCCAACCCGTCCGCGTCCCCCGCTCATTGACTTTAGGATCCGCTCCCATGCGGAGCGTAGCAAGGTCCCAACCTATTCGACTTTGGCATTGAAAAAAGCTAATAAAGAGGGACCACGAACGTAGCCATTCATTTCAGTTAGAACTGTCGAAATAAATCATACATCCATTTCATAATCTATATTTAGGGTGCGTTTGGGAGTGGCATTTGGAAGCCACTTTGAACCCCCAAAGCTCCTTGGGCTAATTGGTGGGTGTTTGGTAAAAATTTTCAAGCCCCATTTGGGGAATGCCAAGCCTTTCCAGGGGGCTGCCTTGGGCTTTCAGCCTTCTCGGCATGCTGAGAGCTGTGCTTAATATAAAAAATTTTCTTCCCAAATTGTCCTCAAGCATTTTTCGTTTTTCCCTTTTTACCCTGACTGTTCATCTTCTTCTTCTTTCTTCTTCGTGAGCGGTTGCCGACGAAGGGCACGCAGTCGCCGGCGACCGTCGCGCCCGCCACGCCGACCCGCCGTGCCACGACCTCCGCCGCCGCCGCGCGACCCTTCGGCGAGGGTCGCGTGACCCCGCTCGAGAGGTCGCCGCGGAGGTCGCGACGCAGATCTGGTAGCGACCAGATCTGCGTCGCCGGCCGTGCTTCAGGCGACCTCCGCGGAGGTCGCGACCTTCGCGCGACCCATCTGGTCGCCACCTTCGCGCTGCAACCTGATGGGTTGCCGACCGCGACCTTTGCGAAGGTCGTGACGTAGATCTGGTAGCGACCAGATCTGCGTCGCCGGCCATGCTTCAGGCGACCTCCGCGGAGGTCGCGACCTTCGCGCGACCCATCTGGTCGCAGATCTGGTCGCGACCAGATGTGGTCGCTGGCCTTCGACCTTCGCGCGCGACCAGATGGGTCGCCGGCGACCTCCGCGGCGCTGTGGGTCGCGCGACGGCGCGGCGAGGGTCGCCGCGACCCTCGCCGGATCGCCTACCCTTGGCCGGCGGTAATCGGCGAAGCTTGGCCGTCCAACATTCCTTTTTTTTTTTCTTTTTAATAATAAAAAGCCTTTTGCAAATTTAATTTATCCAAACACTATTTTGCACAAAGATATTTCACAATGAACTTTCACAAATAAATTTACCAAACACACTGCGTTTTGAAAAACACCCTTAACTCAAAGCGCTTTACATTTTCTCAAAACTTTCCCCAAAAGTTTTCTCAAACGCACTTAATGGGTTGAGTTATCATATGAGTTAATTATATTTAATAACTAAATTTAGAATGATAAAGTCTGCAATAGAATGAGTGTTAAATTGGTTAATTTGGATCAAATTATTTTAAAATCGATCCTAACACGACCCTACCTACCCATTTGACCGGTCTAATTTCAATGCACCTGCAGAAATTTTCCACATTTCATCAAAGATTATTCAATTTAAACCATATTACTGTCATTGAGGCATCAAGAGAATGGATCCTGAGAAGATTACCGAGCAGGATGTGATGAATAGTGAAGCAGTTCGGTTCGGTTCGGTTTTTGAAAAGCGAACCGAACCGAATGCAAAAACTTCCAAACCGAACCGAATGAGACTCGAACCGAAATTTGGGTTCGATTCGGTTCCGGTTTTCGGTTTTGGTTTTACTTTTAGTTTTCGGTTTTTGCATTTATTTTTTTTTTCGTTTTTTTTTTTTTTGTATTTCCAAAAATAAGTTGCATCGGTTTGTCGGTTTGGTTCGATTCGGTTAACCGATAAAAAAAAATTCGATTTTTAATGAGAACCGAACCGAAAAAACCGAATTTTTTTATTCGGTTCGATTCGGTTTTTGGTTTGGTTTTTGACACCCATAATGAATAGTGATACCTGGGCAGGGTGTACCTAGGCAGGGTGGACCCTACACCACATTTAAAAAAATTCGATTTTTTTGATTCGGTTCAGTTTTTGACACTCATAATGTATAGCGATACCCGGGCAAGGTGTGTGCCTAGGCAGGGTGGACCCTACACCACATTTAAAAATCATTGCCCAAGCCCGTCCACGCTTACAAAGACACGAAGGCTATCTCGTCTGCAATCGATTGGCACGGGCGGGTCAGGATGGATGGCTCGGATCGAAGAACCATTCGATGATCGTTTTGAGGTAGTGGGTGTTGCACTTTAGAGATGACGTCATACAACATTTAGGGCTCTGGATAAGATGAGGAGGGACTCGGAGGGTTTCCACCGTCGGGACTCCTCCGAAGTGGATTACATGAACGATTGCACTCCCCAAAAAGAGGGCATCAAAGTCAAATGCTATCGACGTTACTGTCCATAGCTTTCGTGCTTCCTCCCGAGTGCATTTATGGAATGCCAATCGCACGTTATTTTTCTCGTCACGAAAACAACTGATTGTTTAGGTTCGAGGATTGAGACTTTGGAGATTCCCACCTTCTATTAGTCTAGGTTGAGATTTAAGATGGCATGGAGTCCGGCATCGTCCAATCGTGAGAGAGTTATAAAAAAAATCCTAAATTTATTGTGATTATGTCAATTCGATCATAAATCTTTTTCAATTAATTGAATCATAATTTTTTTTGTATTTGTGCATAAATTTTAACCCTTCCAATCGGGCGGAAGAATCATAAATTTTTTTGTATGGGACGCCGTAGCTTTAAGAGTGGGTTTTAATTCACGCCCATTTTGGCTAGTCACCAGCTGTTGAATAATGTGAACAAATTTTAATAATATTTTAATATTTTTTAGAATTTTTTAAATTAGTTTTTCTTTTTCCTTTTTTTTCTTTTTTCCTCTTTATTTTGTTCCTATTCCTTCTTCTTATGACCAGTCGTCGGACCGAGAGAAAAGGCCAATGGCGAAGGCTAGCTCGCCTCACCCTTGCCAATGGCCGGTGAGGTCGACCTCGCCCTTAATTTGACGACTAGCCAAAGGAAGAAGAAGAGAAAAATAAAATTAAAAATTCAAAAAAAAAAAATATTATTAAAAATTATCCACGTCGGCATCGATTATACCGTGTTAGCGTCGACTAATCAAATTTAGTCAAATTGACTTAATTGGTATTAAAAAAATATTGAGATTAAATTGATAATTGTAATAAGTTTATGACTTTTTTTATTATTTTCTCGTTGAATCATAAACATAGGCAAAAGTCCGAATGAATTGGACATGATCGTGCTAAAGTTTTTGATAGAGTGCATCGTCAAATTTTATATATTAGATCTAGAAGCCATCCGCAAAATATAAAAATGCAGGAGGGCAAGATGGATGCTGATGTCGGGTCCCCTCGTTGCTCGATCAAATCGCACTAGATCAATAACTTATTACCAACGACCAGGGCGTTGAACGTCTTTTCCAAGCGTAATGGGACTGATCTCACGAGTAGGATATGTTCCACCGCCCGCCTTTTTCTCTCCTTCCACTATAAATATTGATGTATACTATTCCCAAAAAACCAAAAAAAGTACAGATTTTCCTACTTTCAATTAGGCCAACCCGACAAATTCTATTCGATTTAACCCTGGTCCAATGGTTTAGTTCGAGTTTTTCCGACCATTGGATTGTGTCGAACGGATATTATTGCATCAAGTTTTGCGTAGATTGGTTTGATTTGGGTTCCAAACTATTTGTTTTCAATTTTTTTTCCTTTTTTTTGATTCAACAGTTTGAATCAGTTATTAGCACCCAATTCAGTCTGCCCCGATTTAGATAAAGACAACTAATTTAATCAAAAGGTAGGTAACCCTAGTTTATTGTGAAAAGCTCTCTCTTCTCTTGGCCATTTGTATGATCCATGAATGACATCAATCTAGTGCTTATCCACAACTACGACAAAACTAGTCTAATTCGTTCGGCACTATACCAAGTAATGATTATAAGTGGCAAACCTAATGTAATGGGGGAGGAATCTCCAATTCCTTGCTTTTCATTTTTTTTTTCTATAAATTACTCTCCAATTGGCTTCGAACTTATTCTACTTTTATCTTTAAAAAAATAATTTCCCTCCTATCTTATATGTCGTGTGAACAAACTCCCGATTGAATTCACCAAGATTTAATCCGAATACAGATCTAATAATTGGCGGTGGAATAAAGTCACATATAATGAGTAGGATGTCCGAATCAAGGAAAAAATATGAAAGGTAATAGCATGATGGGTTTAGAGAGAGAGAGAGAGAGAGAGAGAGACATCATAGTTATGTCATCGCCATGCCATTCTCAGGCAACGACAACCACTAGGACGCCGGTCGCCACTGACAAACTCTCTCTCCCTCTCTCTTTCTCTCAATTTTTCTGTCGATGCAACGGTCGCCGTGGTGTTCATCCGACGTGGTCGGACCACTGGCCAGACCAGCCCGCTTCCTTTCTTTACCCTTTCTTTTCCTTCTCAGTCGCCCTGTTCCATGCGCACCAAATGATCGAAAAGAAACGATATTTCAGCTGAACACACGGCCGACCAAACTCAGCATTTAAACCTATGATCTAGCTCAGTGGACCAGAGTTGCAGCAGACCTTTTGACCTTTTGGCTCTGTGGCATCTCCATATCTAGCAGACGACTCCTTGAAATTTGTAAGCGCAATTTGGAAAAGTCGGCCTTACGGATTGAAATCAAAGGTTCTCTCCTTCCAATCCTTCGAGAATCTCTCTTCCACTACGGAATCAACTGCTTTTAAAAAATTTCCGAAAAGTCGACCGAAGGGTCGCATTCAATCTTTGTACAGATCCGAAGTCAAAACCGCAAAAGTGCATCTCGGTTTTGCCAAGATCTAATGGATTGTTTTGAAGACTTGAAACCACATCGGTTTTGAAGACATTTAGCTCGTGAATCGCAACCAAAAAGGGAAAAAGAAAGAACCCCAAGACCTTGAAAATCGAATCTTTCTTTACCCGACGAATGGACAAGAACGACGCTCGTTACAGAGAAATCCCGATGATGGATTATGGAAATGGAAAGAGTTGCAAGGAGACCGAATAATTCTCGAAACCATGCTCCAATTTTCATTGGTTCCCCACTTTCGATCTTTACAATGAATGCCACAAAGCGACAAACTATCTGCGGTCATGATCCTCTGAGAGTCGGTCAAGATCCATCACAGCAGTGCACGAGAGCAACAGAACTCACAAACAAAACACCCCAAGCGTTCTTCTTTTTTTTCTTCTTTTTTTCCCTACTTTCTTCCTATTTCTCAGATACAAATCCCCTCTATATTGCAGGAATTGAAAGCCTACAAACTACTTGGGCACTACACGGTGGTTAGAAACGAAAAACCAAACACAACCCTCCAACTCAACAAACATCACGTTCATGTCTCACGTAGACTCCTTGAACATGCCTCGTCCTGAGATCGCGGTTAACCTAACATTGTCGGATCCCCCCAAAAAGGGTCTTCTGTTTCATCTCTGCCTCTTTTACTTGGTCATTTCTACATCTCTCCGGAGCACTTTTTCGCGCAAGTTGGCACTTTAGCCACGCCGAATCCCCATGAAGTAGTCGAAGTCATGGTGCTGGACCCTGAGCTGCTTTAGCCACGAATCCGCCACGCTCAACAGCGACATCAGCCTCTCCTGGTCCCGGCCACTCTTGCCCGACACCCACACGTTGCCCTGCATCTTGTAAGTGGCCAGCCCAAATGGAGGGAGGTTGATGCCTTCCCCTTCCTTCCGCTTCCTCTGAGCACACTCGACGTCGTCCTCGATGTCCATATCTTATAAATTGACATATACACGCGTGGAGTACATTCGGTAAATATTCAAAAGAATATGAATGGCTGAAAGGATTAAAAGTAAAAGAGAATACGAAAGAAAAAGTGAAGGAAAAAGAGGACTGGTTGAGTACCTTGGAATGAAGAGGAAAGGGTGTGGTATGTGAGGAAGCAAGTGGACAAGTCCCTTATGGTCCTCCCCATGGGAATATGATAAATTGGGTACCTGCATAAACACACTCAAAGTTTCATTCATATTCAAGACTTGTCTATATAAGCACGTTTTCCTGTGCTTGATTAATTTGTTCACCAATTATGATCAAATTTATGGAAACAACACTATGTTCTAGGACTTAAGTTAAACTTCATCACTGACTTCAAGAAATATATTAAGCATCCAACCCTCTTCTTGTTTTCACACTTCATTTTTCTTCGTATCTGAGGCATGTACGTAAGTGGTAGACACAGAGAGAGAGAGAGAGAGAGAGAGAGAGAGAGAGAGACTAACCAAGCCACTGACATCCAGCTAGCTGGAGAAAGATCTACACTCCTCAAAGACATCAAACCAGGATGCTTTTTGGCCAGTTCATTTATCTGGAAACCAAATAAAAGAACACATCATATGCTACTGAATCCAAATATATCAAGCTTTGCATGATCCAAATAATTAGAGAAGTCATCACACATATTTGGGTCTGGGTCTAAGTACAGGCATCTGAAAGCTAAAACTATAGGCCGGATTGAGAAAGGCATGAGGCGGCGAATTCACCTTATCCATCAAAGGGACTCTGGCATAAGGAGCTGATCTTTCAAAGTACTGGAAATAGAGGTAGCCCAATCTGTCATTCAGAGGCCACAGAGTATCTTGCTCGAACCCGCTGTCTTCAGACGAACATCCATCCATCCTCGATAGTTTCTCGCTCTCGCTCTCGTCGCTGCAGGAGTCGCTGAACGAGTCCCTCATCTCACAATCCCCAGAATCAGCCTCCTCCCTGAAGTCACCAATCCCCATCAATTCAACCAATAAGTTTTTGCGATTGGTGAACATCTCAAATGGACGCTTGAAGCAGTTTTAAAGCAGCACATAAATGCTCGGGGAGCTACTTCTACAAAATCTAGGAAAAGGAACAGATGCTAATCGAGCCGATCTCCTCTTCTACCCTGATCAATACTAAAAATGAAGAATTTTTTTTTTTCATCTAGTTTTGTATCAATCTCAACCACCGCAAAAATGGCAGGCACCGATAAATCCAAATTAACCAAAAGCTACCGCAGAATTCTAAAATCTTTTCAGTTCTTAAAAAAGCCACAACTTGAGCTGCAACAAAAGGATAAAAAGAAAAGAGTTAGAAATCACCTGAACCTATTAATGTAGGAACTGCTGGTGAAGATCTGAATTGCCGAGAGATAGGGAACATAGTACTGAACTAAGGTCTCTCCGCCGCTCATGACGATCGGAACACCGGCCCCATAGGCGCTCCATTCATCGTAACAACGCCAGAGATCGCCCAACGTGAAATACTCAACCTTTTCCCTCTCCCAGGGGTGCCACAAACGATTAAGGTTCCTAATATCAGTCTAACAAACAACCAATAGTTTCACATCAATCACCAGATGATATGAACATTAAAAAAGAAAAAGAGAAAACTCATCAAACATGAAACGAAAAATGCAGCAAACGGAGAAGCATACCTTGGGCAGGGATTGGGATTGCACGACCGGCGTTATGCATCGGAGGAAGCAATCCAGATTCGATTGCATTGAGACCTGGTCAACGAACATGATTCCACGGACAGAGAGAGAGAGAGAGAGGTTTTTCCTGAAATCAACTTCTCTCTCCCAACCCTGAAAATGGAGGAGAGAAACAGAGGAAAAACAGAGGAAAAACAGAGGGCGAGGTTGGGAAGGGGAGAGAGAGATTGTCGGAGTACTAAATTTTCCCCTCTCTAAGATCACAGAACGATCGGACCAAAAAGATGGGTTCGATGAGTGAATACTATTTTTTGACTCTTTTGGACAGCTATTTTTTAGGACACTAAGATACTTCTCTTCTTCGTTGGCAATTCAACGACGGAAAATAAAAAAAATGGAAAAAACGAAGGAAGAGAAAAAAAAACCGAAACAACGATCCAAGGAATTGCGAAACGCAACTGTTAACAAGGAATTGATTGTTCTTCTGTCTCTCTCTCTCTCTCTCTGCTTTTTCACTAACCTTAAAGAAAACTCAAGCGTCCTCCTTTCGATCAACACCGAAGAAAACAAGCCCACCCCCTGTTTCTACAGTCGTGACGATTCGACGCCAGAGCCTTCACGTTAAATCAAAACCCAAAACGCGGGAGGGCCCGAAATTCACGCCAGTCGCGGAGAGGAAACGCGGAGGACGAAAAAGGGTGGGAAAATCGGAGAAAAGTTTCGAGAGGCACGAGAAAAACCCCGCTGTCTGAACTGAAACCCAGAGGTTTTCTGCGGGAAACGTTGGGTGGTTCGTTATTTAATGGCGTTCGTATGAAGAAGACAAAGGCGCAAACCGAAAAGGAATCGGCTTTTCCTCTTTTCTCTCTTTCCCTGTGGAAAGAAAACCTCGAGGAGCCTAAGCGAAAGAGAGAGAGAGAGAGAGAGAGAGAGATGGTGGCAAGAATATCCAGCGAAAGCCACCCCGAGCGAAAAAGCAAGAGCCTTTCCGGCTTCCGCGATGAACTGGGGACGAGAGAATTGCAGAGAGCGGAAAGATTGTCGCGAACCCAACAAAAATCAAGGCATCAAAACCGCAAATTTATCTCCTTTTTATTCACCGCAGGACTCCCATCCGTCGCCCTCATCAATGCTCCGACTTTTGAATAATACGCGAATGAAGGAGGAGAGAGAGAGAGGGATTGATGGGACTCGGTCTATCGCTTGCTCGGAAAGGAACATGCGATGTTTGAATCTTCGGGTAATGCAATTAAGGATGACGAATGCTTATAATAAAAATTCCGAACTTCCGCGTAGCGAGCCGGATTTCCCTGCCCATCTTCTTCGTTTTTCCTCTGTTTCTTTCCGGTTCGTGAATCGGCTTTTCAACCCAGCACACAGAGAGGTTAAAAAGATTGACAGCATCTTTTATGGCGTATGGTGAAAACCAAAGAGATTCCGGAAGTGCATCCCGTCCCTTGTCATTTGTAAGAATCTCTTGCGGTCGTTGCTTGAGGGTTGAAAATTTCACTGACTTCGCGCCCTTATCGTTTAACCCTTTTAGACATCTTGAATGGGTAATCTGTAATCGTCCAATCACACGGTAGAACGTTAGTAGAACATCAAATGAGTGGGGACAACATGGATGTCGACAAGTCATGAACTCCCATTCTCATCGTGATTTACCAACTACGTTGAAAAAAATTAAAAGATTTGCAACACTTGATCGATCAAATTAAAATGGTGGAACTAATTTTTGCTAATGACCGAATTGAGAAAAAGCAAAACTTTCAAATTAGTGATATCCTTTACGAGAAGCAACGGAATTGAGAAGGACAACGATGGGACGCCACCCCTTTATATAGATATTTGTCTTTTAATCCAATCCTTACATAATTCTAAAATAAATTAAAAAGGATGTTTTCATCATTCTTTCGATTATGATAAAAGTCTTGTTAATGAGTATTCAAGAGGCACTTATCAATCATATTTAATGGAACCACTGTGATTCGGATTGTTACCACCCTTCCAACATGGAAGGGGGAGGTGATTTTTAATGGTGTAAATATATTCTCATATTTAATGGAAATATATTCCGATTTCAAGTATATTAATTATACATCACCCAAGATACGAGAGAAAGACAATGTATAATTTTCTTTAACGGTTATTGAGGGCCTTGTTTGGTAAATCATCATATTTTTCTATTTTTCTGTTCTTTTGTTCATTGGAGCAAAAAAAAAAAAAAAAAGAGAAATCCATTTGCTAATATTAGCTCATTTTTATATTTTTCGGAATAGGAAAGTGGTTAAGAAATAAATTTGGAATAGAAACAATAGGCAAAAAAAAAATACGTACTTCTTTTTTTTTGTGGAAAAATGGAAAAAAAATTCTAAATAGAAATTATTTAGAAGAATAGAAATGGTTTAGCAAAGGCATTTTTAGTGCTCAGTGGCTATTATTTTAACAAAATTTCTTCAATTTTCAAACACTCATTACAAATATTTAAGACCACCATGGGGCCCCTCCCCATTATATATATAGTATATTAATTATAAATTAAACAGGATATGAGGAAGGCCGCGTATGATTTTATTTACCAGTCATTTAAGGCATATTTGGTAACTATCATATTTTTCTATTATTTTATTCATAGAACATAAATCTATTTAGTGACGACAGCTAAATTTTCCATTCCCTAGAATAGAAGAATAACCATGGAATAGATTTGGAATAAAAATGATAAGTGATCAGGTTATATATTAGAAATAAAAATAAGAAGTAAAAAAATCTACTTTTTTATTTTCGAAAAAAAATCTAAATAAAAATTATTTCCGAGAATGGAATGACGTGGCTAATTCTTTTATTAAAGTTTCTTCAATTTTCAGACACTCGTTGCACGTTGACCTTTTTAAGGAGAAGACTAACATTTATTTATTTGTTGGTCGGTAAGAAGGCTACTGCTTCAAAGATGACAATACTCGACTCTTTCCGTTGGCCTGGTTTTTACCGAATCCCGCGCGGGAGACCGATTCGGGGATGGACAAGTTCCTCGGCATGACGACGGCGGTACACATGCAGGGGGTGGGATCGAGGCCGCACGTGGGAACGCAAAGGGGAAGGGATGGCACCTGATTCCCAGAACGCGAGTGGGAGAGGGAGGCACGGAAAAGATTGGGATGTTTGGATTTTGGCTCCGATGGGAGCGAATATAAAAAACAATCGAATTCCGGAACGAAAGAGGGGGCACAAATTCGAAAAAGAAGGGCGAAAAGAAAAGGAAGAAAGAGAGACGGGAACTGGGGCCGTCTCGTTGCTTTGACCATCTGGCTCTTTTTGCCACTGGCTTTTGAGAGATTGGTGGACGTCGAGCGTGGTCATTTTGGGTTTCTAGCGACTCAAAAGATCCCCCCCGCACATATGCATATCCAATTATACTCTTTTTTTTCCCGGATTTCATCATACTTTGGGTTAGAAAAACCCGCCCCAACTAATGCTTTCTTGCGCTAATCAACTTGCTAATTATTTTCTGATCCCTTGTGCTCGAGGCTTCTGGTTTAAACAAAAAAAAAAAATTTGATTTTGGGGATGCTAATGTGGATGACTCGTGTCCGTAAGATTCCTCCGTGAATACATCAAGCAACAATGTGAATTTGTGTTGGAGGCTCGTCTTATCACTTGTTAAAAAGTGCAGCAAAAATCTGACTTGTTAATGTAGCTTATTAGAACTGCATTTCCTAAAAAAAAATTCAAATTGTTGTATGGGGAGATGATATATATAGCAATGGCTCTATCATGTATCAATTATCAATCGGTGGATTCTATTTCTGTAACTTCCTCGAATGCGCCTCTTGAAAAAGTTTTGAAAAACGAATCTGATTCTGAGTTATATAGATTACAATGTTAGATCAAAAGTTAGGGCTTAACACACTATGGAGTTGGGATAATTTGAGAAATTAGATGACATTCCGTGTCTTGGATGACTTGTTTCTGAGCAGAAAAAAGAAAAGGCATAACTAACTCGATCCATCGTGTGAGAGTTTACTAGATATAGTGCCTGGATGTAACCCCATACACAAAAAATTAAAAGCCACGGCTTCCTAAACCAGACATATTGCAAATCTTCAACCAAGAAAAAAAGGTTTGGTTGGACACTGCCTAATCGAGTACAGAGCCCGAAATGGGAAAAATCAGTCAGGGCTAACTCACGAGGCATCTTTCTTTCTTTCTTTATTAATCCCTTCTGAAAATCGCATTTGCATGTGATTATAATCTTTAGTAGCATCGATGAGGCAAGATTCGGTGAGCAGGAGTTAAGCCACAGGACATTTTTTATGTGGTGGGATGAGGCTGAAAGGGACGGATTGAACGCTGGAATGCGGAAATGCTATATCCGTCGCGTGCGTGTTCCACGATTGAGTGGCCTCCTATTTTAATTATTCTAGGTTCTTATTTCACATCCTTGGTCCCCCAAAACCCACAAGATTATATCCAAAGATTGGATAAAGAAAAGGAAAATAATAGGATTTTATAGCATGGAGGAGGGTCCACCTGCGCTTAATGTTTTGTCACATTCCTCTCATCTTATTAGCATACTCGCCAACCTCATGACTGCGATTACTCAGCAGATGGTCTCCAAAATCCCGTAACCGTGCTTGTCGAAACGAGCGTAGAAGAGGGTATACGTAAATGTACAATCGTACATCACCGACGAGTATTTTCTACTCTTCTGCATTCAAGCCTTCTGGCCCGACTATTGAGACATGCACATCGTGTCGTTCACGTATTTATTGGAAGGCGGATTTTCTTGTGCATCACTGTCTCGTTCCGTAGGGGACGGGTCCAATGAGCTGACATTATGTGCTAGACGAGTGGGAACGGATTAAAAAAGGGACCGATGCTAAGATGCTGGAAAAGGGGAGCGAGCGGGAAAGTCTCTCTGTTCTGCGCATTTAAAGAAGAAGCGCGATCTATCAGTAGGCTCCCCCACAGATAGCAGTTGGTGGAGCAGAGGCAGGAGCCAGACAATGGCCTCTCGCGTCTTCAAAGTTTGACGCTTATGTTCAACTGTTTCTGGTTGGAGAACCAACTCTCATCCGCGCTATGCGCTTTCATCCAATGAATAAATCTAAGCTAACAACGAAGATGTATGTGGGTTTGAATAATGCGAAGCTTGGATTGACCACAGATATCAAATTGCATTTTCAAACGATCGTAGTTGTTCCCGTGTCACAAGAACACAATTTGTTGCCCTAAATATATACTCATGAAAACGGTTTAACGTCTTTTTCACTTACGATGACATGGTACACATGACTCTTTCTCGCTTCTTTTGGATGCGTTTGAGGAATCCATTCCAGGTTATGCTGATTGTGTTCATATTGGCAGGTTCCGCTAAAGTGCAGGTCCCATTTTTACCTCGCCCGACCGCTCTTGAATGGAATAATGGGATTGATTCTTTACCTACATTGAGGCAGCATATCAACTGTGGTTCGACGGACGAGTAGTTTAGAGCGACCCTTCTTCATTTTAATGAATAACAGGAGTACGTTGGATAACTTCCCCGCAATGAGGGGACATAGAGATGTACCAAGACCGTTTATGCTTCTAACGTTGGGCCCAAAAGACGACTTTTAACTTCGCAATTCTCTAAATTTTCGGATTCCTTGAAGACGAACGAGGAAGACTTAGGCCGGCTAATGCTAGCCCCTACTCGAAGGAAGACTTTGGGCACTATATAGCAATCCTTGGCGGTTCGGATGCGAAGCAAAAGTCATAACGTGTCGAACCTGAACCTATATTGGGCAAAGAAAATCATGTCATACATTAATTACAAGACTGAAAAGCTATAACATCCTTTCTTTGATATAAATATATCAGAAAATTGTCCCAAGCTAAAGACACTACACGTGGTTCTTGCCCTAAGAAAGAAAAATGATGAAAAGGAAAAGAGACCGAATCCGATTGCTTGAGCAGTTAAGTCACAATAGTTGTTGGAGTCCAACTTCCAACCGCGTACGGTAAGAATGTGTGTACAGTCTTTCTTCATCCTCAAAACTTCATGTTCCTTTCCTTCTCTTTCTTTATGGTTCTTAGCTTTTGGGGGGTCTTACTTGTTCGTGTAGAGCATGAAGTCGGACGCGTATTGCGGAGGGCATCTGACCTGACCAAGCACGAGGCAATGGAGGGCGAATTTCAAGAACCAGTCCATTCTTGACTATGATGTTCACCCACTTTTCGTTACTTCTCTGGCAGAACCACACTACATCGGGTCTCCCTTCTTGACCTCCACTCTAAAGATTTCTCTTTTTCTTGGCCCGCCAACCGAAAACAAATCTTGAATTTAGTTTATTATTATAGGGAAAATATCAAATACATGCATCAACTTTTTATACCCTCAAAACCTCGGTTTTTACGAATATCATTTACATATCTTTGAGCAAAACCCACTAAATTTTTTGTTCTTTCGAATTCATCTTAGCATCTTGCTTATTAGGGTTTGGGGGGTTTCAATTTTTAGTAAGTTATGATGTTTTGGATCAGTGTGAGAAGGATTTGGGCACCGACATTTTAAATTAAATGAAATTTTTGTAAATAGAGACATAAGGAATATTGATGCCAAAGTGCAAAGTGATCTCCAAAAGTAGAGGTATGTAATTGGTCATTAAGTGAAATGTGGCATGAATCTAGTAGTTTCACTTTCTACATCAAAATGTTGAGGTACACATGTGAATGTGTTATGCAAACGAACTCTCATATCAGGGATGTGGTATAAAGTGAAGCACCTAATGTACCATTATTGGTCCCTAACTTGTTGACTTAAACTTTTTGGGGAAAATGGGTCTAACTAGATATGGTAATAGGCTTGGAATTGGGTTCTTATTATGCTAGTTCCCTCAGGTGAAAATGTTGAGTTTTTGCTGCATCGACCTAAGAAACATCTCAAGGAAAGGAATTGAAAAATGCGATTCTTGAACATGATGGCAAATAGTGCATTCTTGCTGGGGCTGGCCGAGTCAAGGCAATTGAGGAGGAGTCAAGGCAGATGTTGTCTTCACGTGGAACTAGACTGGGCCAATGTGGAGATTTGAGTTGGGAGAATATAATTCAAAATAAATATCCAGATTAAGAGGAATCACAAAGGGGGAAATTTGTTGATGTGCACATGAGAGAGTGTTTATGTGAAATAAGTCCAACATCAGAGATTCGGTATAAAGTAGATTAGTTAATATATCATAATTGATCTATTACCCACTAGTTTAAATTTTTTAGGAAAAGTAAGTCTAATTAGAGATATTGATAGGCTAGGACTCATGCTCTTTCTTGGCAATCTCCCCTATATAAAGGTATTAAGCTTTTATTGTATCAGCCTAACGCAAAATAATGAGAAGTCTCGTATGCACTAGCTGTTAGTGCATACCTTAGCTAGTTAACTAACCACCTTAGGCTAATGGTCCTAGCTATAGATCTGGAGGTACTAAAAATCATGCTAACGAAACAGAGTGAGAAGGCCACATTTAGGTACTATTTGTTTAACGGAAACGAGTTGAAAAATATTTTTCTAATAATGGTCGTTTAAGTTATTTACAAAAATGAATGAATGAAAAATATTTTCATTGTTCACGAAAATATTTAGACATAAATTATTATCAATAATGAAAATATTTTTTTTGGTTAATTATTTCAAGTGATTGAAGAGATATTTTTAGAAAAAGATTTTAAATTTAACATGCTCGAGTTGCTAACATTTTGAGCTTATTTGATACTATTTTGTTCTCAAGAATAATTTCTGCTTAGAAATGATTTTTTTTATTCCGTTCCTTGGAAATTTTTTAAGTATTTTAAAGCATTTGGTAACTATCAAAAAAAAATTATTTCGGGATAGAAATGTGTTTGATAATACCTCAAATTCTTTGACGATTTAAAATTTCTTTTAATTTTTTAATAAATCTATAATATTTTTCTTTTTTTTTCCTTTTCTTCTTCCCCTTCTTCCTTTGGTTGGTCGCTAGTCTCGACTAGGCCAACGTCCTCGTCAGAGTATTATTGGCCCTCAACGAGGCGGAGCCTCCTTGGCAGCTAGGCCTCACCCAGATCTAGTGAGACCAAACTCGCCCAACCAAGGCAATGTCGAGCTCACGATGGCCTGATGAGGTCAAGTCTCGCCGGCGGCTGGCTGAGCTCAGCCTCACCAAATCTAGGAAGGCTCACCCAACCAAAGTGAGGTTGAGCCTCACCGACGCCAGTGGCCGGGCGAGCTTGGCCTCCCCAGATTTGAGTGACGCTCATCCAGTCAAGGAGAGGCCAAGCCTTCCTAGCGGATGGGCAAGGCTCGATTGACGAAGGCTCGACCTCACCGAAAGCCGACGATGCTTCAACAAGGTCATTGCCCAAAGGAAGAAAGAGAAGAAGAAAAGGAAAAGAGAAAAGAAAATGGGCTTGATTCTAAGGTTGTTTCCAGAATAAAAAAAAAGTAACTTTTTTCTATTTCTTAATTCTGTTTTAAATCCATTCCCATGAGCAAAAAAGTTATTAAAATGATTTCTATTTTTTTTATTTCAGAGAATAAAAGAATAAAATCATGTATTCTTTGACTAATTAACAAATAAGCGTTTTGTATATAGGGTCGGGACGATTCTTAACCTTTGCTGCCTTTTTTTTTATTTTTTTTCCCGCCACCTGTGATTCTCTTTTTGGGGAATTTGGGGCAATCAATTCAAAGGGCCCAACTCAAAGCACAAACACGTGACATCATTTGGTGGCCCATCAATCACAGAAGTCGGTGCTTTTTTTATTTTTCCTTCTTGGAAAATATGTCATCCACGACTACGAGAGGGTCCATCGAGCCACACATCCTAGCATCTTCTTCTTCTTCGTTTTCCTTTTTCTTTTTTTTGGTTAGTCACGGTTATTTCCACCGCATTAATTAAAATTATTTTTGGAAAAGTATTTATTTCTGTTAAAAAAAAATACGGACCGCCGGCAATTGTAAAACTTTTTCTGCACAAAAATCATTCAAACCTCTTGCTTTTTGGTAACATGTGTCGGTCCAATTAATCATAGTTGAATCTATCTTTATATGAATTTGAAAGCATGTTATTTTATAAAAGTTTCCAAAAAAATTATATTTCTAAATGCAGTGATGTGTATTTTTTCCTTGTTCTACCTACAAATTTTATATTAGGCAGCATGTTGATTTTCTTTTTCCTTTCAATGTCAAAGTGTCGACACAAAGGTATTAGCCTTGCATGCACAGTTAAGTCATGTTTAATTACTACATAATTAATGTTTCTTTATTTAACATCTAAATTGATTATTGTCGCTTGCAAAAGTTTATTTTCTAAATAGACAAAGAATACTTGAGAATCTGAGTTTCAAAAGTATTGTGATTTAATATCGACCGGATGAGCAAGAAGACTTTATAACGCTTTAACTTTTGAAATTGGAAGATACCGATTTATTGTGCCAAAAAAAAATTTAATTGAAAAAGTTATGTGTATGTCCTCAAGTTTCACAGCAGCAACAACAGATTAAACAAACACAGTAGGATCTTTCAATTTTCATATTATATATTGAATATTTTAACTTTAAATTTTCTTAATTTAGATTTTTGTCACCATAAAAGTAAACATGACTTTTACTCTATGGTAAAAACCAAAATTAAAATTTACTCTCACATCGATTCATTCACTACATATGTATAAAAGATAGATCCTTTCCTTTTCCCTACAGTCTACACCACAGTTTCAAATGAAAGACAGATCGCAACGATTACATCATACTTAACCTAAGCAATACAATTTCAGAATCTATACCATATTTCAACCTATACCGAAATCACGCCCTTCTTCATATCTTGTGCATGTCCAATTCAACTCAACTTTGGAGAAGTGACTTGCCAAAAGAGCAAGGACTCTTGCGTGCGGTCTTATCTTGCACTAAAAAGCCGAGATTGCGGTCTTATCTTGCACTAGCAAGTCGAGATTGTCCCTTAACATGGTACAGAACTTTGAGTTGACTTGCCAGGCACCCGCCACTCACTATGCAAAGCATAGGCTCAAGTTCAACATTAGCAATTCCTTGTGCTAAAACCTAGTGCTCTTCTTTGGAAGATACTAAAAATTCAATGTCTGCCACTCTATGATCGATATAGCTTCACCGTCAAGACCCGCCCGCGATGTGGTCAGTAAGTCAAGAGAGAGATGGCCCGTAATCAATGTTGTCTGTGGTTATAAATTCCCAAAAGTTGACCTAACTTCTTTTTCCAAGTTCTCCGAATCTTTAAAGCCTTCGTGAAAGGCCACCACCTTTCCAGTCTCATCTTTTCCGTTCCCGCATTTGAAGGGACTTGGATAGGCGTGTGGAATACGACGAATGCTTGAAAATGTCACGGAGAAGCGAGGAGGAAGAAACAAAGAAGAGGGCCAGGGTTGAAATTTAATAAATTCATCTTCTCGGCTTAAAAAAAATATTCGCTTTAGACAATGATCCAATCAGAGGAATAATTGGAACTCTTGTCTCGAACTTCTTCATAGCATTATTTGTTAGAAATGAATTTTCTAGCATTTGACTTCGTACCACGAAGAAAAGTACCCCGTCATAAAGATAAGACGTGAGTTACCATTCCGAATAAGTGATTAGAACGTTGACTAATCTGAGCTTGTTAGTACCGAGATTATTGTTCTCAGGATGTGTTATGATGAAAAGTTTGATTTTTCTTATAATCTATTGCCGTGAAACATTGAAATGCAATAAAAGACTTATCCATTTAAAGAAATTTTTGCCCACGGGAAAGTGGAAAGATCCACAGACAGGCAAACGTGACTGAACCAGAATTCGTTGACATGGTGGGGGCGGTGGAGCAACGGAAGTCAACTGCCGTTATCTCCTCGATTCAATGTTTGGTCTGGTCTCGTCGGCTTCGAAATGTTTAATTCCCTCAAGATAAATTTTCTCTTTTTTGGATTTTCCTATTTCCTTCTTCTTCAATGCTTATCCCACCATGATTACCGGAGATGACAAAATGAAAACCACACGGCATTCCGAACAGCCCCTACATCACGGCCATTCTTATCGGGAGAGGGGGATTGTCAAAAAATCCCAAAACCTTTTCACTCTTATTAGTTCAGTTGCAAATAGTTTAATTGTGACAATTTTTTTGGTTAGAAATTATGGTAATTGAGTCATAAATATTTTCATATTTTATCAATTGAATCCATCCGACTAATTTTGACATAAATAATTTTTAATAATATTTCAATATTTTTTCTTTTTGTTTTCTTTCTCTTTTTTTTTTTTTTTTTCTCTTCTTCCTCTACACAGTCGCCGAAGCGTCGATGATGGACTAAAGGTAAGGCCGACCTCACCCAGTGACAGTGAGGACGAGCCTCACCAAGGATAGGCAAGGCTCGCCTGAGACCAACGAGGTCAATCTCGTCAGCCCTCACCTCTACGGCCCAACGATCGGTTGAAGGAAGAAGGGAGAAAAAAAAAGTAAAAAAGTAAAAGAACTAAAAGAAAAAAATATTGACATATCATTTAAAATTATCCATCTTAACATCGATCGTGTCACGTGAAACAGTCATTGTTCATGTTAACAATTTAGATTAAAATTGGCTTAATTGACTCAGCTGGCAAAATGTAAATATTATTTAGGACTCAATTTGCATAATCAAAAGGTGTAACATTGAATTGACAAAAATACAATTAGGTTTAAGACTTTTTAGACAATTTTCTCTACTTATCGGAACACACGTTGTGGATCAAACATTTGACGTTTTGATAAACTCAGATGGGAGATTTTTCTGGACTTCTGACTCCTTCGTAGTCTCCAATTGATGGAGCTCCTCCTTATCGATGGAAACATGGTCAAACACTACAATACTCGTCATGGGTCTTATCTATACGAAGGACTTGCTCACAGCCTTTCGCCAGAGTTGACAAACGTTGGGAGGATGGCGAAAAGACCTACTTCGTGAACAATTTTCGCCATTGATCATGCCGGCAAAGAATAATCACCACTGATCACAGGGATGAGGATGATTTTTATGTGTACCTAACCTCATTCGACATATGTAAAAACGCGACTTTTCTGCATGGTTTTCATGTTTTAATTTTCCCTTTCACGTACCGAAAAAATGGTATCTATAGACTTATAGCTGTGCTCCAGAAATGCCTTCAGGAACATTCAGTTGACCAGATCACCGATCATAACCCGATCAGCATTGGAATCTTCTCTTGTATATCTACTGCCGTTACAATGAGATAGAAACCGGATCGATGGGAGTGAAGCCTTGTTGATTGTCCATGGTGTTCGCCATTGAGAGACCTCGATGGTTTTAAGCTAGGATAACGTAATGTGCTTGGTGAGACAAAGTGAAACTCTCGACGAGTGAGGACCTCTTTGGTCAGCTGCGTCTCCGGGAGTTCCACGGTACAGTGAACGCTAGGGAATGGCATGGACGCGGTAACTGTGTAGACTCGCCAGTTGAGGCTGCCAGCTCCGGACGGTCAGAGAGCTCCAGGAATATTATCATGACAGATTGCTGCGAAATGGGCACGTACAGGGTACTCGTGACAGTAAATGCAGACCAAAACCAAGAATTATGTCCTTCCCACCAAGCTTCACTTGAGACCTTGTCCTTTATGTTACTCTCTAGCTTCTGTGCTCATAAATAACCCCGACCTACTCAATTCGGATATTGATGCTCCCCATTTTACAAGAAGGGATATGGAGGTGCAGTAAAAACCAAGTGTACATATTCACTCAATTTATTAGCCGACGTAGCTGGTAGCAGCAATCGCACAACTTAAAGGGAAGTTACACAATGGGACAAAGAAGCAATATCTCGAGTCTCAAACATGGGGGGACAGTATATTTAACATAGCATTGAATGGATGCACCAAATCAGAACAGAAGACGACATCCTCTATTAATCCACCGCTGAAACTCCAGCCAACTCTCTCTATCAACATCAACTATAAAAGGAGCCATCCTCTTCCAACATTCCTCATCAACCAAAGCCCTTTCGCCAATTGTGCTTAACCTCGAAATCGATCGAAGAGTTCTCTTCCTAGTCCTTATGGCTTCCGTAGCTTGTCATTCTCTCCTCACTTGGGTTCTGGTTGTAAGCATCCTAATCACAGTCCTATCAGGACATGCAGTCGCAGGACGTGAAGTCCCAAAAGGCTCCAAGGATGTCGATATGAAAAAGCCCGACTGTAACCTTGGCCTAGATGGAAGCGTCACGATTCCAGGCATCGGCCGAGTGATGGTACCGCCGCCATATGAAGACGCCTCTATTGGGAGAGCCGGTGGGACACCACGTAGTTACATTCCTGGCAATGACGACACGTTCATCCCCAATCCGGGTTATGAAGTGCCGATTGGTGGTGGAAATTTCGCAGATCCTTGAGTTTGTTTAAATATCGAAGCTCAAGTTTACTAGCTTCATAAAGTAACTTGAGGTAAATTAAGGCATCGTTTTATGCAACCGTTGAATAAAATCAAAGCAAGACCAGCTACTTTGCGGTCACCTAATATGTTCATGTAGTGGAGTGTGGTCATGGTTAGTGGAGAAGGTCTTCCTAGTGCTTGGCAATTGCTTGATTTTGATTTCTGAAGGACAAAAAGAACAAGAAAAATATAAGTAGCGGGTGTACCTATGCCCGGTCGGCACAAGAAATAAATTGCCTTGCACTGTCTCATCGATGGACCTCCCTATCTTTGTCTCATCCCGACAGCTTATTCAAATTTTTAAGCACAATCAAGACATCCACTTGACGAATACCGCTCAGATGTTTGCAAAAGAGAAGTCCACTTCATATATCACTTGGTAACTTACAGTACAACATACATGAGAAAACTATTATGAACAACTTTGACAAGACTTTCCAATCATAAGAGGGAGCAAAGAATTTGGAAAATAGAGTATACGAACAAACAGCCTCTGTTTATATCATCAGAACTCCACATATACAGCAGTATGATGCAGAGGTCAATCAACTCTTCATCAGATTTCAGGACACAAAACATTTTAGGACCATGTTTCACCGAGAATAAACCTCAGCAGCTTAACTTAATCAATGCGATGAATGCTGCATATAATACATGACAGAACCACCACCAATGAACTCACATAAAAGATACAAAGGCCAAAAGTGCAAGAATTGGTTATTCCTGGAATCACATAATTACAGGCTGCTCTGTTGCGTTTTCAGTAGATTTTTGCACCTAGCCGACAAGGTGAAAACTCTCTATGCCTTTAGTGTGCACATGCAGATTCCATTGACACCTTGAAGCACATATACACATGGTATGGTCGATGTACTTTGCTTACGAAGTATGCAGGCGAGCAAGATACAATACCCACAGCCCGTAAGTTGAAGCTCTTGGATTCAACTTCTTCCTTGACTCATAAGAATGTTCAAATGTGTTGTGAGGTTCTTGAGTTTCTTCGGTCTACTTCCAATTTATTCTGAGAAAGGTCACCCAAGTACCAATGCAGTTTGGCAAAGACATTGCTCTTTAGACCATTAGATGAATAATATGGTGAATACTACAACCAGTCATTGGATGGCTCGGGTTAATTAAGCTCTCCCACTATCTAATTCTACAGAAGTCAAAATTCTCATTGGGAAGATCCACCATGTTTCACAGGAATCAAGTTTCTTACGAGACTATGGAGTAACAAAGCCGTGTTTTGCACCTTAAATTAACTGCTTCATGGAGAACCAGAATTTGACTCTGACGTCTCAGATATTCTTGCTTCTGATTTTCCATTTGAGTAACTACATAAAAGAGAGAATCGTTAGAGCAGGCAATAGAAAAATCCAAACATGATATACTACAATAGAGAGAAAAATACTCATCAACGTCAATAAGACATTGAGTTAATGCTCCCTGGTATAAATCAGAGACTCAAATTGGGCGCACAAGCTTCCAAACCAAGCCTATCCATGGTAATATGGTCCTTTCAACCACAGAAAATGTGCAAAAGCGTCTCTCCTTGTGATTTAAAAATGCATGAAAGAAAACAAATATAGATGAGAACTTCAAATCCTTCAGACAAATTTCTCCACTTATTAAGATTGCTACTTTGAGAAGATACTGTTTTGAAGCCTCAAAGGAACACGACATCAAGATCCTTGCTTGCAGTGAGAAAGGTTCTTTTAGACGAATTCGAAGAGTAGTAAACCCGTCTTTTTCCAACCAAAATTAAGAGAAGGAAAATTAAGGAGGAAAAGCCTATCTTCAATACTTACTTGGAGAGAATGGTGACCCAAATAAGCTCTACACAATCCACCCAGAGAAGTCTTTGTTCAATGGGGATCACACCATAGGTAACTAAGTGAGCAAATGGCCAGAGCTTCCATCCCGCCTGTTAATCAAACTATAAGAATAAATAGAGCACACACGCATTCATGAAGAGATTATTGTGAAAAACATATTTAGAATACCATGTCCCTCCCTGCCTCCCTCCCTCTCTCAAGCAAATGATGAAAACCATTTGATTGTGTAAAGTTGCATCAGTAAAGCACTCTATTATATCTTCTGTTAATATAATAACCAAGTCCACTTTCCCCAATAACCTGATGCTAACTTATGAGAATATTTTCTTACCGTTAGCATTGGCCAAAATGTTGCCTTCAGCTCATTGAGAATATTAGCAGGGGATTCCAGTCGCAGAAGCCCCAACATCACATAATAGATGCTATTCCAAATTGCTGCCCAGACTGTTTGATCAAATGCAACTTTTGCAGGGACCACCCACCAATCTTCAAAAGGAAAAAGAGCCTGAAGGCCATGCATGCTTTCAGCCATTGGCATAAATAAAGATACAATCAATGAAAAGGAAAGAAGAAAGAAACAAGTAGCAAGGCCGAAAATAGACTGTGGATGAGCCAAAACTATCACCTCGCAGAACTGGTAATAATAATGAGAAAGTGAACCGTGGAGAGTGAATCCAACAAGACCTGATCTGAACATTCGCACTGGGTCGAACTCGAAAAGAGGCTTTCCTTCATAGCACTACAAAGCAATCGATGGTGAGAGGCATAAAAGAACTCACAACCAAGAAAATTCAGTAGCGCAGCCAGTCAAAGCATGCATTTACCTGGGCAATCCAATCTCCTAGAAAGTACACCACTCCACTTATCGCCATTTTCGCTAAGACCGGATTCGTTTTGAGAGCTTGCTCGTAAGCAATCCAATTGTGTTCCGGTACATATCTCAGAACCTCATAAAGGGTCCATCCCTGCGATACATACAAACTTCAGAATACCCCCGTCTACCGCCACTTCATAGCTCCTAATAAAATTAACTCGAAACGCATTGCATGAACCCTTCGCTTCACACGACACAATCCGAAATCATTAAAACAGATAACGTGCGCAAATAATCAAAATAAGCCAGACTTCTACGTGAGCCTGCATAATGAGATTCGGGATTCAAGGACCGCGTCGCCCCCATCATCTAAAGTAACATTGAGCAATTAGCATCAGAACAATCAGCTCAATCACGAGATACCCTTTTGGCAGGGCAAAGACAAAGATCAACCATGATGCCCCTCGCTTTAAATGGACAAAAGAGCACAAACATAAGCGAAAAAGCAACGCGATTTCGCCACTCACTTGCCAGTAATCGTGATCCACGGTGAGAAGCTTGGTGACGGCAAGGGTCCCGAATCCCAGGACGAGGGTAGCGTTGATTCCTCTCCCGACCAACCTCTCAAGATCGCCGCTTTCGCCCTTCGCCTCGAAACCGACCGCCCCCGGCTCCGCGGGTCCCGAGGAATCGCCGTCCGCCGTCGCGTCGTCCTTCCTGGCCGCGGGGACATCGGCCGCTTTCCGGTCTTCGGCGACCGACCCCGCGGCCCAGTTCCGCGTCGGCCTGGCGGAGAAGAAGGACGAACGCGTCGAGGGCGGCCGGGGTTTCGCCGCCGCGGGGACGGGATGGGCAAGGGAAGGCCGGGGAAGGCGACGGCGACGGCGACGGTCACGGTCGGGTTTAGGGAGGAGGGAGAGGTTGCGAGGAGCGAAGCTGCCGAGCGTCGCCATTGGAAGCCGAGCTTTGAAGAGGGATGGAAGCTCTGGAACTGGTTTTCTCGCAACTCTTCTTCTTCTTCTTCTTCTTCTTCGCGCTTCTTCGCGCTTCGTCGCGCACGATCGTCCACGGAGGTGCCGTTACGCCTCCATTTGCAAGCTAGCCACAAGCTCCTTTTTCTGACTTTTCCCACCGTACGGAAACCGACATCATCTTACCATTTTTGTAAAATTGGGAGACAGGCGATGGTTTATTGTGATGCTTCTCTTAATATTAATTGCATAGAGTGTGGTCGAATCAAAACAATAGGATGGACCAAAAGTGGGATGGCGTTACTTTGATGAACAATTCAGGGCAATAGAAAGAGGCAAGTACGCTGAGAAAGCATTAATTATCACTTTGTTTTGAGTGATGAGATGACAATTGATTTGATCGGCTTAATAATCATTCGATGACGATAAAAATGCGCCCCATTTGAGAGGGAACAAAATGTAGCAACGTGTCATTTGCTACTTAGATGGACAATGTAAGTGACGGAAATGTTTCCCTTGTTAGCTTGCCTATTTCTAAAACTATCAAGTGAAATAATATTCAAATTTGAAATAAGATTATATTTGGATATAAAGATTCTAAAGCATCATCTTGTTTGTTTGAATAACCTTCTCTTTAGTAACTTTGCTTGTATTTATTTCATTGGTGTTTGGAGGTGCGCTATGCTCTTGTGCATAAAAAGCTCGATAATTGTGATTAGTAGTTATGATATTACCGCGATCATTACATTTTTCTATTATAAAAGAAAAAGGGCCGTGTGGTCATATGCTTTATAATATGTTACATGTTTAAAATGATTTGAAGAAAGAAAAACCTCGTAAACTAATTTTATAGGGTGAAATGAGCATCGGCATTTACACAATTCCGATACAAGGCAATTGAGAGGGGTGAAAGTATAGAAGACCTTTATTCCACATCATTTATCCACATAGCTTTCCAAACTTGCATCTACAATATAAAAAAAAGTTCTCAACTCCCTTCCAAACTTTTTGGTTTTTTTTTTTTTTGGGATCGGAACCCCTTTTGTACTTCATTTCGTATTTTTCATATTATCCATTAAATATTCAATTTGAAGGATCAATTAAAGAGTTGCCAAAATCTTCGACTAACTTACATTTCTTAATTTTCACTTTCGAAATTTGAAGGGGATGCGAGGAGGAACAAAAAAAGAAAGAAAAGAAAGGTCCCACCGAGATTTGAACTCGGGTTACTGGATTCAGAGTCCAATGTCCTGACCACTAGACCATGGGACCTGCTTGCGAACAATCACCACGAATTTCCTTATATTGTTAAGCCATGTAACGGAAACTCTCCCTCCGTCGCCATCTCCAGAGAACGAGACCCCGAGAACACTGGCCCTCCCATGCGCAGCGGCGCGTCACGGCCGATGGAACCGGCGAAGGTTCGCCTCCGTCTCGACTCGCGGTCCGAACGTCAGGTGGGTCTTCGCCAAATGTGCTCCCGAGCGGATCGAGCCCTGCAACGATGTCTCCGGCGTAGCCTCCACCCCCCGCGGAACAACCCCTTCTCCGTGGGATTGAAGTCGGGTTACTTTTTGTCGTGAGTTCTTGATCAAGTTGTCCCCGAAATTTCGTGTCTTCTTGTGTTGCGGTCTGGCTAGGTTGAGGAAAGGCCGGACGTGGCCGTTAGGTTCTTCGGGTGGGCTGCTCGGGAGGGGGAGGCACCCGCATAGAATTGAGTGTTACGGGGGCGTCTCTTGTTATCTGGGGATTTGGATGGAGTGACGAGTGTCCTTGCGGAGTTGAGGCACTCGGGGTTCTTGATGACGGTGTCGGCAGCGAATTCATTGATCGAGAGCTTCGGCATTGTCGGGATGGTAGAGCAGTTGCTGTGGGTGTGGAGGAAGATGGAGGAGAATGGGATCGAGTCGAGTTTGTATGCCTACAACTTTTTTTGTTGAATGGTCTGGTGGATTCGATGTTTATGGAGTCGGTGGAGCGGGTGTTTGAGGTGATGGAGAATGGGAGGATTTGACCTGATTCCGTGAGCTATGATATAATGGTGAAAGGATTTTGCAAGGTGGGTGAATCCCAGAAAGTGATGGAGAAACTAAGGGATACGGAGATGAGGAGCCTGGAGCCGGATAAGATTTGATTCAGGCATGTTATGGTGAAGGGGATTTCTATTTGTTTGGGACTTTACCGTAAGGTGGAAAAGAAAAATTTAGAAATCCCACTTCATGCGTGGAGTTTAGTCATGAGTGGGCTTTGCAAGGAGGAGGAATGTATGGAAGCATATGCAGTTTATCTGAGCATGAATAGAAATGGCTATAAAGCCAATGTGGCAATCTACACAACTTTAATTGATTCATATGCAAAATGCGGGAGCATAGAAGAGGCAATGAAGCTCTTTGACAGAATGAAGATTGAAGGGTATCACCCGGATGAGGTAACGTTTGGGGCTATCGTTAATGGGCTGTGCAAAAATGGGAGGCTGTAAGAGGCACTAGCATATTTTGTAGTATTATTGATGGTCACGGGATTCTTATTGCTATAATGCCCTGATGGCATTTACGAAGTGTGGTAAAATGAATGAAGCGTTGGCTCTCTCCAGGAAAATGGAAGCTGAAGACTGATCAAACAGTTTACACATTCACAATACTCATTGCTCGCCTTTTTACAGAGCACCGAGATGAGGAGGAGGCTTTGAGATTGTGGGATGTGATGATTGACAAAGTTATCAGTCCAAATGCAGCATCTATCAGGTTCTATATGTGCTGGACTTTGTCTCTCGGACAAAGTGGCTTAGAGATTGTAAAATCTCGGATGAGTCAGCACCCATGGGTACCATTCCCGATTCAGCCGTTGAAGATATGATCAATGTATTGTGCAATCTTGGATGAGTTAGCACCAACAAATACCATTCCCGATTCAGCTGTCAAGATATGATCAATGTACCAAGCAAAGCACCGGTATTAAGGAAGCTTGCAAATCGGTGGATGGAATTGTTGATAGGGGTCATGAAATACCAGGAAAAATACGGACTGTTGTTATTAATGCCTTGAGAAGGGCAGGGAATGCAGATTTGGCCTTGAAGTTGATGCACAGTAAGATCGCTGTTGGCTATGACCGAGTTGGCAGCATCAAGAAAAGAGTGAAATTCCAGTCTCTTGTTGATAGTTGAGTCTTAGGAAAATCTCTTGTTGCATTGTAATTTGTTGTCGATTCTGCTGTTTGTATATGCAATAGACTGGGTAAGATTGCGGAAGAGCTGGAAAATCCTACCTTCGCTCTTACATTCTACTTGTGCCTACTTGATGAAGTTGTGAAATCAGAGTCTGTCAGAAGACTGGTTCTACTGATTCTGTACTGGCACTAGGAGTAGAGGAACTTGATTGACTACCTTAAGCTCCTTGGTGCCCATGATTCTGCAAAGATGTTTCGAGTGCATCGAAAGCTCCAATCCCAGGTCTCTGCTCTGCTTTATGTTATATCCATTCCTCTCTTAATTATGATTACTATTGGACTCATTGCATCTATGGATGGAAGCAGATGAGTTTGAAGGCATTTGTCACTTGACATTTAAGGTGGTGGATGAGTTGTTGTAAGTCTGTAACAGATACACAACACTAAGGTCGTCTGCATCTGATCAGAATCTTTCTGTTTTATATGTGTTTTGGCTGTCTACTGTAGACAAAAGCAACTCTAAAAAGACCTTCTGCATTGCCATAACATAGATTAGAAGTGTTGCTATTAGTATTGCTTGAATCCTTCCATCAGATTGGTCCAATCTTACTTTGGATTTTGGCATTTCTTCATTGTAGATTAAGATCTTCAGAGCAAAAGATTGAACTGCTATTCTGTCATGTTACATGGGGCATTATTCTGATAGAGTTTCATATTTGAAGTTATACTAGTCCACTTTCGGTCAGAGTTTTAGCTGCTACCTGTGCCATTTATGGTATGGAGAAATTGGTGTCTAGTCAAGTAACAGCACTGGTTTCAAAATATGTTTTTTGAGCTATTAGGACATGACTAACACGCAACCATTTTTATTTTTTATTTCTATTCCTTTGGCTACTTCAAATTCCAGCTGTTGCTTGAGCTGGGTCTGTATATTTCCATTGCGGTTGGAGAGCTCTAGTAGAAGGAAATACCAAAATAGGCACGTTTAATATGAGACAAAAATTTCTCCATCTGTTATATGAGGCTAATGCAGTTGTGTTGAAAGACAAAAACTAAACTGAATACTTGGTTAGGTTGATACGACTCCAAGCTATCTATTTATAATAAAGTCAAAAGGCCAAAATTATAATATCACCCTTATTGCAGCTAAGGATAGACAAATGTACCTCTATTGGTCAATACTTTCAACACCCCCTTTCACGTTGGAGAGCAGACAACACACCTGCCCAACTTGACTAAAGCAGAATGAAACGACTTACCCCCTAATAGCAACCTTATTATCGCAACGTAGCATCATAGGAACATGAATAGATACACCAATATCTTTAGGTTATCCTTTTGAGCCATAACAGCTCACACCTTTGTGCTATCGCATGAAACTCTGCTTTAGCACTAAATCGAGCAATCACATTCTAGTTTTTGCTGTGTCAAGTCACAAGATTCTATCCTTAGAAAGCATAGTACCCATATATAGACTTTTGGTCAAGGGATCCAATCAAATCAGTATCTGTATCGGCTTCAACTTTCTAGCTATCATGAGAAGACAAAAGAATCTCTTTCCCAAGAGCAGACGTCAAATATCAAAGAATTCGAAGAACAGCATCCATATGAGTAGAGTATGGGTCATGCATAAATTGACCACTAGGCTCACGACAAAAGCAATATCAGGTCGGGTGTGAGATAAATTAATTGACTTGCTCACTAACCGTTGATAACGACCCTTGTCCACTGGACTAGACACCATCCTTTTATCAAAGACGAGTATTGGCCTTAATAGGTGCATTAGAGGGATGACATCCCATAATCCAACTTTTGTCAAAAGCTCAAGGACATACTTCTTTTGGGATAGAAAGATACCTTTTGAAGATTTGGCAACTTCAACCCCAAGAAAGTACTAGAGATTTCCAAGATCCTTTATCTCAAACTCTTGTCCGAGGAACTTTTTCAACTAATTGATTTGATCATTATCATTCCTCGTGATAACAATATCATCTATATAGACAATGAGAACAGTGACTTTAGCACCTGATATCTTCACAAAGTATGATCAACATTACTCGTTTATACCTACGGAGACCATAGATTTATGAAACCTACCAAATTAGGCTCAATGTGATTACTTTAAACCATAAAATGCACGTTTCAGCTTATACATTTTACCTTGAGTTTTATCACAAGAAAAACCTGGAGGAATCTTCGTATACACCTCTTCTTCTAGCTCTCCAAAGGCATTCTTCACACCCAACTGCTGAAAATCCCATTCCTGGTTAACGGCACACAAAAGTAGCACTCGAACGATATTCAACTTGGTAACCGGAGCAAAGGTTTCTTGATAGTCAATCCCATAAATCTAAGTGAATCCCTTTGCTACCAACTGTGCTGTATATTTGTCCACAATAATATCCATCTTCTATTTGACTACAAATACCCACTTACTTCCTACTAGTTGTTTCCCAAGAGGAAGACAAATAAGATCTCACGTGTCATTTTCTTCAAAGCATGCTTCTACTCCACTATTGATGCCTTCCATTTCTCATCTACAAAAGCTTCTTGCCAATTTTGTGGAATAGAGACAAAAGATGAGGAAGACACAAAAGTACTATAAGAGCTAGACAAATAGTCACATAAACCAACATGGGATATAGGGTGTTGTGTACAACTTCTAATACCATTTCAAAGTGCAATAGGAAAATTAGAAGGAGAAAGCTCGCTAGAAGGATTTGTAGAATCCAGTTCGGTTTTGGACATAATGATCAAACAGGAAATGTATCAATGGTGTTAACCTAAGCGTTAGTAGTATGATCCCTACGACGATATGTCTTCAACATGTCCCCTAAAGTGGTTGTTCTATTATCTCCCCTTGAGGTACTATACCATCTTCTTCTTATGTGACATTGTTCTCCTCTTAAGAATGAGAAGAGAACCATAAAAAACTATTGGAGGAGGAGGGTAAGTAGCATCCTTAGGAACATTAAAAATGGGCAACACCTCTACACTAGGACTCTCCTCCTGAAGAGGTAGAATAAAATAATAGGAATAAGACTTATGAAAAATCACATCCATAGATATAATGGTGCGCCTAGAAAGAAGAAGATAACACTTATAATCTTTTTGAGTAGTTGAACAACCAAGAAAAATGTAGCGGAGACATAGGGTTCCGACTTAACATTAGAGGTGATATTACGAGCATAACAAACACAGCCAAAAATTTTGGGAGGAAGAATAAAAGTCAATGATCCTTGCAAAAAATCAATAGGTGTACGGGAATCAAGAATTCTAGTTGATTCGATTTATTATATAGGCTACGATTAATATAGCAGCATCACTCTAGTACTGAACTAGGACATGAAAGGTAAATATAAGAGACCAAGCCACTTCTAACAAAAATTGATTCTTTCTTTCGGCAACACCATTTTGTGCTAGGATATCAAACAACTAGTCTGATGAATAATGTCATGATCAAAGATATATCATTGAAACTAACCCTCATTGTACCTAGTGTCGTTGTCACTGTGAAGAATTTTCACAATAGCATTGAATTGAGTCTGAACCGTTCTGTAATAGATTTGGAAATAGCAAAAAACATCACTCTTATGTTTTAACAAATAAACCCAAGTTGTATGAAAATCACAATTGATTAAAGTAATAAACCATCTATGATTACAAATAGAAGCATGCCGAGAATAACCCCACACATCAGTAAACATCTATGATTGAAAATAGAAGTATGCCAAGAATAACCCCATACATCAGTATGAATCACATTAATAGGGAAATGATTTTTATTATTTGAAGATGGATATGTTGAATGAGTTTGTTTAGCCAAAATATAGAGTTCCCGCTAAAAAAATTATCTTTACTACGAGCTGAAACGAGATTAGGAAAAACTTTTTCTAAAGTGCTTAAAAGGGATGAATTAATCTGTAGTGCCATTGGTGGAAATCTGTCAATACTTTATTAACTCGATGAGGCGCAGAAGACAAAGTCGGAGTAGACACCCACTACCCTCGAGGATATTAAGACCACCATCCAATCTACTATATTCAATCTCCTTCTCTGTTACCAAATTCAGGAGAACGCAATAAGAAGGAAAAAATGTTACTTTAAATTTAAGTCTCGAGTTAGTCTACAAACAGAAAGGAGATAAGTAGAGAATGATGAAATGTGTATAACATAAGACGGGAGAGAGAGAGAGAGAGGAGATATTGGGATAGGGTTTCAATTCGGCCTTTGCTCTAATATGATGTTGAGACACAAAATCGGAACTAAATGCTTGGGTCGATGTGACCCCAAACTATCTATTTATAGCAAAACCAAAAGATGAAAATTAGAATATCACATTTATTGCAGTCGTACATAAAATAATAAAAGAAATTAAAAAAATGCATACCTATTGGCCATATACTTTCAACAAGTTGCATAAGTTGATATTAATTATTGTCCTTGATCCCGCCGATAATGTTGAAAGTAGCTGTAAATTTTCTCTTCCTCCATCAATTTGGTATGGGACTAAAATATCGGATGTCGCTGTCAAATGTCGCATCAAATGTATTTGTTTCCCTATGTAATGGTGTGATAATATGTAATGGTGTGATAACATGAGAGTAGCCTCCGTCTGGCATTGCATATAAATCAGGCTAAATTTCCTCGTCAAGTGTTTTTCTCGTTGTTTCTTTTGCATGTGCGTTTGGGAAAAGCTTTCCAAGGGACTTTGGGCATCAAAAGCCCCTTGGGCCAAAATAAAGGTGTTTGAGAAAAAACTTTGGAAGTCCCTTAATGGTAAAGCTGACATTTGTAAGGCTGAAAGCCCAAGGCAGGTAAGAGGCTGCCTTGGGCTTTTCAGCATTCTTGGCGTGCTTACTTGTTAGTGCTCATCAACTGTTGTATTTTGAGTCATTGCAAGATATCCTTGGAGTTGGGAACTTTCTGCTGGAATGAGAGAACGGTTCCCTAATGGTAAAAGGAATTTTTCTTTAGGAGATAAAACATCTGTTTTGTTTTGGAAGTCGACGCCAACATCAATGGCCGAGCAGCATCATTCTGTCTCGCGCAAGCCATTTCCCTCAAATTTTCTCCGCACTGCTTTGCTAGAATCTGTGGACATTTTCCAGTATAGAATGCTTTCCAGCTAATTGATTCCACAGGAAATTTGCTCATGTTTTATTATTATGAGATCTAAGGAAGATGTTGAGTTTTCTCCAGAAGTAATTGCTAATATAACTTTTTGATGGCGAAAGCTTCCACTTTTGATTATTTCCCTCTTCCTAGGCAGTAAAGCCATCTATTGCATTCCTGAAAGTTCTTGTTTATGGAATATAAAGCTGTTCTTGCTCACAAGTTTTCCTTGTGCTTGCGTTTTAGGAGTTAACTGCATGATTTAACTTGCGTTTCCAGGTTACTTACCTAACATGTGGAAGATGAAAATCTCATAGCTTCAAAAATGGACATTCTGGCTGGTACTTGCAAGAGAAGAGTGTCTAGCTCAAGTGAACTGAATTATAACCAATAAATGCTTATAACTTGGTTTGTTCCGTTGAAAAGACGGAGATAGAGAGAGACATTTCACTAGCTATTGAATGGTGAATTCATTTTTCTGACACTAGGATAAAAATTGCTTAACTTGTAACGAAATTATGAGATGGTCCTGCCCTTGGCCAGATGAAAACGACGTTTGTTGGAGATCTGTCATGACTTAAATCTAAAACTTGCAAAGGGACAAGATATGTGCCGCTCCAATCATGTGCTGTTGTTTTCATATCTCCGAAAGAGTAGCTATCTCTCGCTGAGGTGAGATTGA